>CM075883.1:28904096-29004096 GCA_038021265.1 Cyprinella venusta | reverse complement strand
TGTCGTTAAATTAACAGAGATTTTATTGTTGATTCCGCAAGTTCAATATAGATTATAGGCCAAAAGTCGAATGAACGAGTACTTATGTCCTTTTGATTTCTTACAGGTTAGCCCGTTGTTGGCTGAACACGCTAGCATTCTGCTATTGTGTGACGTCATCACATTTCTGAACGGATTTTTAGAACTTAAAAATGCAGTTTTCAGCTGAGTGTATTATCTTAGCCCTCCCTTTTGAATGCAACTCTCAAATTACATCCTGAGAAAAGAGGATTTCTGGGGGTGAAACCCCATTGACTCCCATTCATTCTGCACTGGACCGCAGCGCCCCCGCATGGACAGAGACGTGTTACTGCAGCCAGTCCAGAAACAGGAAGTAACCAGCCGGTGCCGATTCTCTTCAGTTAGACGTTCTCTGGTAAAACAAGGGTGTCTCTGCAGTGCTCTGTGTGTGGACAGAGGTCAGAGGTCACTCACTGCAGTTGTTGCCAGTGTAGTTGCGCAGGTCACATGACGTGTTTCCATGACAGCCAGAGGAGCAGGAGGAGGAAGAACAACTGGACTGACCAGGAGGACACACACCCTGAGCTGAGAGACAGAGCCATCAGTGTGTGTGTGTGTGTGTGTGTGTGTGTGTGTGTGTGTGTGTGCGTGTGTGTGTGTGTGTACTCACTCTGTTGTTGTGTGCAGTTTTCTTCATCACTGCCGTCTTTACAGTCCTCTTCACCATCGCAGCGAAAGGCACTGGGGATGCACTGCTTGTTCCTGCACTCCACTAGACCCTGGGACTTACACGCTACACACACACACACACACACATTAATGCACTGCAGGGTCACACAAACACACAGTACAGTGAAGGCGGTTCCTCACAGCAGTTCATCTCGTCGCTCTTGTCCAGGCAGTCGTGGTCTCCGTCACAGAGCCAGTCTCGAGGAACACACCGTCCTTCTCCACAGCGATACTCTTCGGCCGAATCACACACTGACGACACAGCCCATAATTACACATCAGGACAGAACAATGACTCAAAGAAGGAAAACACCTCAGCAGGATTCTTTATCCTTTATTGGGAAGTAGAAACGTTGAAGCTGATAAACAACCAACTGTTTAAAACATCCTGTCGAAGCTTCCCGGCTGATAAACACCTCCAGCTCCCATTGGCCGATGGTGATGATGATGATGTAACAGGTTTTTTAATGTAAATATAAATTTTGATTTAGATTTAGCTGCCAATAAATCAGTTATCGGCCTTCAAATATAACAAAGTGTCGGTATCGGTAATATAGCGAAGTTCTTATATAATGCTGTCGATAATATCTATGAATAGTACATTAAATGTCCCCAACTAAGCAAGCCAGAAGCCAAAGGTGAAAAGACAAATCCAGTCTGCAGGTGTGTTGTAAAAGGATGTGTGGAAATGATTATCCCCATAAGACAATAAAGACTCTATCTATCTTTTAACCCTTAAACCGTATTGTCTTTATAGCCCTTAATCCTGGAATAGTGGACAAATGTGGGCACAGAGGACTCAGGTGTGATCCTAATTTTGATTTCTTATAAATGTTATATCACTGTCTTTGATAAAGTTTTGTCTATCCATTTATGGTGTTCTTTTTTATTTTGGGGGTATTTTTGAATTTATTTACTTCAAAAAGTACCATATTTTCTATGTAAATTATTTCAATGTAAATTAATTACTATGTAGTTCTATTTTTTAACTACATTAAAATATAATTCCAGTAAGTTCTTAGAGCTAAAACCTAAAGATGAAGTGACTTTGTGTCTTATTTTAGATTGCTCTAAATTACAGTTTTCCCATTCATTTCTATTGGTGCCCATTTTTGACCCAAATACAAGATTAAGGAGTTTTTATTTTTCACCCACTTAACATTGTAGAATTGAGTCAAAAAAAATTGTGTGTGTTCAGGAGGCAAACTTAGGAAAAGCAGCTGAGTCTAGTAGCGCTCAGATCAAGGGAAGTATTTTTAAAAAATAAATCAAAACTATTTTGCCCACATTTGTCCAGAATATGGTTTTAGGGTTAATGTGTTTAACGGGATCAGATTGCTGGGCGAGATGCTGTACATGTGCTCAGTGTGTGTGTGTGTGTGTGTGTGACGTCTCCTGTGACCGACCGATCTGATCTCAAACACACTCACCACAGTTCTGCTCGTCGCTCAGATCGCCGCAGTCGTCGTAGCCGTCGCACAGAAGATCTGCGCTCACACAGCGACCGGTCGCGCACACATGCTGTCCGTCTGCACAAGCTGGACAAACCACAGATCACAGTCAGACCGCTGTGTGTTCTCAAAGCAGACATCTAATTAATGCTCGATTAATCATCGAATGACTCTTTAATATTTACTATGAATTTCTGACATAGCTAAACTTCAACAACTTGATGATGCAGTGAAGCGCCGCTCGACTGTACACACACGCTTCCTCATAATCAAAGCTGAAGACACGAGCAAAGGAAGCAGAAACTCACAGCAGTTGGCCTCGTCGCTCCAGTCGTCGCAGTCGTTGTACCCGTTGCACACCAGTTTGAGGGGGACACATATTCCCGTCGCACACAGGAAGTGATCGCTTCCTCCACACACAGCTTGAGACAACAATCACAGAAACACAAACCGTCAGAAGTTGACTCGGGATGAGCTCTGGCACCTGCAGAGAGCCGTGTGTCTCGACTCACAGAGTTTCCCCTTGGCGTGTCGTGGCGTGTAGCAGAGCGGCGTGATCCCAGTACCCGTGGTGTTGGAGAACTGGGAGCAGCGCAGGAACTCCGGCCAGGACGTGTTGAACATCTGCAGGACGGGCTCACAGCCTTCACGGGCCGCCTCACAGAACGACTGACACGGCAGAACCAGAGTCCTGGAGGACACCACACACACACACACACACACACTGCAGAGAAGGCTCAAATATCTCAAGATTATTCGTGCGGTGAGAAAAATAAACTTAATTCAAACGGAAACAAGAGTGTTTTTCTTATCGCTTTGGCAGATCATTTTTCTTGTTTTAAGCAAAATCATATCTTATGTCATTTGACTACTTTAGTAAACACATGTTGATTTAACTCTCAGGTGCTTTTCGTTTCGGACTCACACTTATCTTCCCGGACACCTAAAAATTCAATTTCCTCCATCCCAGTGAAACCAATGTAATTTATTTTTGTTCTATAATATTTATTCTTTGTAATTTAGTATTTTGAGACAATTTGATTGAATTTATCAATATTTATACAATATTTATGATCAATTTTTGCCATGGAAAAATATATATATATATATATATATACTTTTTTTTTCCAAAAAATTATTAATGCAGTATTTTAGTTTAATATAGAGTCTAGGCCTTCAGAAAAAAAAAAATTTTTTTGAAGAAAATTAGCACCATCTGGTTCCAGTATAGAGAAAAAGTGTAGAATCATGGTGTGACCACTAGATGGCATGTACAGCTCTCTATGGAGAGGCATGTGAATTCCCCAGATGTTTATCAACACATTTTTTTTTTGTTTTTTTGGTGGATTTGAATATATAGATGAAACAATCTCAAAAACTATTTTTAATTAAAAAATGTTAAAAAAAAAAAAAAAAAAAAAAAATTGTGAGTTTTTGTGTTTTTGCCAATTTCTCATTCATTTCCTATGGGGGTCATTTTTGATCGAAGACCACAAGTGTGACTATTTTTTTAAGACCACTTAGTATGCTCAGATCATGACCTCAATTTTTTTTTGTATTCACGTACATAATGCCATAAAAGTCACCAAGTTTCATACCATTCCGATGAAGCTGTGATTTTTAGAAATTCAAAACAGAGAAATTTTCAGTCAGAAATGAGCGAAGAGCACCTGAGGGTTAAGAATGGTTTTTAGACTGGACACAAGATAAAATACTGTGTAAGAAAAGCATTTGTTTGCAGTGTTTCATATAGTAACAGCACTACTGACTCACGTGACTACACACTCACACACTACGGTGTTTCGATACACTGCTTCATGGAGCTTTGTGTCGAATCAGTGTATCCAACCGCCAAAATCATGTGATTTCAGTAAATGAGGCTTCGCTACGTCGAAGCGGTTTCGAAATGTTTAGAGATTTCAACGGTTCACCACTAGGGGGCAATGATCGCTGTGAACTATATAATATAATGGTAGTGAATAGTCTCTCATTGGCCGGTTTAGCTGAGTACACTATATCCCGCCTGTATTATTAGACCTGTAATAATACCTGTGATCTCTGTGGCTGATGCATTGTGGGAGTGCGATAGAGCATCCGAACAGCATGATGTGTCTGTAGCAGGACAGCCGACTCAGATAGACGAAGAACTTCAGGAACATCTGGATCTCGTTGCTCTTGACGACCGTCACCCCCGGCAACAGGCCGCTCTGATTATACGGCAGCATGTGACACTGGCTCTCTGTGATGTCAGAGCAGGAACCTGATACACACAGAGGTGGGATCTGATTGGCTGATGCACTGAGCAAGGAGGGATTTCAGTGGCCGGTGTTTATCACTTCAACACTGTTACTATCTGATGTCAAACTTAATAAGAGTCACCAATAATGATGTTCATGTGAAGCAATGAACCACTGTTGAGTGTGTGTGTGTGTGTGTGTGGGAGAGAGAGAGTGAATGAGTGAGTGAATGTGTGTGTGTCTGTGAGAGTGAGTCTCTCTAAGAGTCAGTTATTGTAATTGTGATTCTGGTGCTCAAGTCAAAGTCAGAAAGACGAGAGGAACAGCCCTCACACACACACACACACACACACACACCTCAGGAAAGATGATTAATCATTAGGAGACGGACACAAATAAAAGCTCCAGCAGAGGTCATCACAAGAGGACACACACTCACAGACAACTTTTGGGACAGAACCTTCACTGAGGACACTGAAACACTCTGTCTTAAACACACACACACACACACACAGACAGAGAGAGAGAGATAGACGAGAGAATTCTGGGCTATATTAGATTAGCCAATGGTCTGTAGAGGACAAAAGATGCGAGATGTTTGACATAGAGAGAGAGAGAGAGAGAGAGAGAGAGATAGAGAGAGAGAGAGAGAGAGAGAGATAGAGAGAGAGAGAGATAGAGAGAGAGAGAGAGATAGAGATAGAGAGAGAGAGATAGAGAGAGAGAGAGAGAGAGATAGAGAGAGAGAGAGAGAGAGAGAGAGAGAGAGAGAGAGATAGAGAGAGAGAGATAGAGAGAGAGAGAGAGAGAGAGAGAGAGAGAGAGAGATGATAAAACATAAACCGAAGCATTTGAAATTTAAAGGGAAAGTTCACCTAAAAATGACCAGATAGACGACTCACTTTCTTCAGATATACGTATGAACGCTCCATCTCTGAGTCGTTATAATGTGAATCAGTCATGTGACCTGAAGTCGTATTAGAGTGAACCGTCCCTTTAAGAGGATCTGATCTGCGATATTTAGAGGACGAGCACACACTCAGTTTAAAGAAAGTATTAATTTAACCCTTCATCTGCCGCTCCAGGACCATACCAGTCTCTGTGCTCATGCTTGTCGCCGTGGAGACGGATGTCCACCAATCAGGCGAGGCCACAGCCGTGGGACCCACTGATGAAGAGGAGGATGACGATGATGATGAAGAGCTGTCGGTGCGAGGCATCCAGTGAGGAGGAGTGTGTGTCGGGGCCGATCCGTTACCACCCGTCACCGGGTCAGTGCCGTTAACCGAGGGCGTTGCTATGGAGACGGAAACCCCGCCATCCAGCAGGCCGTTCCCAAACAAACCTGGACAAACATTGGAAAAACTCAAGTCGATAAAAGACATCCATACACACTCAGATCTGCCGCTAGACACTCGGACCGTTTAAATAGAAGACCAGGAACAGCTGAAGTAGAGAGAATATTTATAGACACACACACACACACACTCACACTGAATAGTAAACAGTATTCTAAATAGTTCATAAATTAAAAAATAATTTGACTGATTCTCTTTTTTAATGCATGTGTGTATTAGAGCCCGACCGATAAAGGATTTTAAAGGCCGATACCGATACAAATATTTTGGGGTTTTAAAATCCGATATTCCGATATACGGCCGATATTTTTTTTTTTTAAGCTGGACATGATCGTCACAAATGTTGTCCTGCTTATTTGAGTTTCGAGAACTGATGGGGATGATCTTTAATTGTTATTCTCGTGACCAACTCAACGAGTGTTGCCAACAGGGACGGTGTAGAGCGCCCTCTGGTGGACAAACTATACAACTCCAACACTCATGACATGGTTCAAGCGTGTTTCGTCCGTTTTTATTTTATTTTTGAAATATTCATTTATCGGCCATTATAACTGCCGATACCGATAGTTTGGAGAATGCCTAATATCGGCCCATAATATCGGTCTGCTGATATATATCGGTCTAGCTCTAGTGTGTATATAATGTCCATGTATGATGATCCACTGTAAACATTATTGATTACGTTGTAACATTTGTCCTGTCGATAAAGCACATTTTGACCAGATCTGAGAGACAGTGTGACGCTGCAAAAGCAGACTCAGTGACACAGCAGGACAAACACACAGACGAGCGGCTCTTTCACAGCTCAGATCACGTCCACCAGAGACACTGTCCGGCCAATACACACACACACACAGCGGAGAGAGAGAGAGAGAATGAGAGAGAGAGAGAATGAGAGAGAGAGAATGAGTGAAGGCAGGGAGTTTATCATCAGTCCAGACTGACCTTTTGACCTTGAGATTTTATAAGGACCAATCAGATATCAAAACACAAATAGCGTAGTGATGTAGAAATGGCGTTCAGACTCTATCTCACACACACACGACTGGGTTTGGGTATTTTTACTGCGTGATCAATATAAGCAGCAGCTCATACACTCATCATCATGGATAAATATGAAGTTTGCTGTTTAAGAGAAATACAGAACTAGAGTAGAGAATAGTATTACAGCGGGAAACTCTGTGTATTCCTGCAGTGAGCGCAGGTCAAAAACACCGATTTGAAGCGTGTGACACTCAAACACACACACACACATCACCCGATCACATGTTCAGGCTCATGTACACACTGCGCTCAGATCAGTGTGACTGAAACACCAGCTGTGCCTGTAAACGCAGCCTGTGTGTGTGTGTGTGTGTTCAACAGGGTTCGTGAGGATAAACTCCTCGTTCAGTGAATATCAGCCGTGACTCATTCAGCAAGAGAATAAACGAAACGTAAACGGCCTGAAATCACAACAACACCACAAATGACATAACAGCTCTAATCATCAAACACACATTAGCATGTACAGAGACAGCAGGGATGTGTGTGTGTGTGTGGGAGAGAGAGAGAGAGAGAGTGTGTGTTACACTTACATGATGTGAGTGTGTTGTGTATCAGTTGTTTTTCTCAAAACACTTGTTTGTCCCACCCAGAAGGCTGACATATAGTCACTGTGTGTGTGTGTGTGTGTGTGAGTGTGTGTGTGCATGCACGCATAGTGAGAGTGTGTTACCTGTGAGCGTCAGCAGGAGCACACACACGCAGATCAGGCCACACACACACGGCAGGAGGATGAAGAGCAGCAGACGCAGATGTTTCCCGCAGAGCTTCGTGTGTGTGAAGGCTTCACCCATGATGAGCTCATCACACACACACACACACCTGAGGACACACAGAGAGTTTGCAGTGGGTGTGTATCAGACTGACAGAAAGTCAATCATAACTGTCTGTAATGTTGCTGACACTTCATTTTAAGATGTGATTGTTTCAGTGTAACTCCTATAATATATTTAAGAAATATTAATAAACTACATGTTCGGGTCATAGGGGTAAGGGTTTGGTTGAGGGTTAGTTCCATGTAATTATGCACAATTTACTGTTATTCTTACAGTAAGTACATGTAAAATAATAAAGTGATGTAATAATAACACTGTAAAACAAATTCTTACCTGTTCTTTTAACAAAAATCACAATAATGAATAGAAATAAGTGAAGTTTGTTCGCGAGCGCGCGCCTCACCGGTGAATCAGAAGATCAGCGGAGATCCGGAGCATCAGAGGCTATTTATACACACACACACACACACACACACACACGTGTTATTTATACACGGGTATTTTCACTTCAGAGTTTCCAGCTTGAACAGGAGAATCCGACACACACACACACACGTTATTTATAGGAACGGAAAGGAAGAAACTGAAGTGCGCGAGTTCAACTCTGACACGCACACACACACACACACACTAGAAAGACACTCGCTGAATACTCACTGAAAGTTCACTACTGCAGATTCCATCACACACCGTCCGTCGGTCCTCCGTATTCTGCTGTTCCGCTAAAACTCGGACTTTCCGTTTATTTTATTCTCGAGTCGATCTGAAGAGCACGAGCGTGTCTGCGCGCGACCCGCGCCACACTGACGAACGAGCCCCGCGCGCTCACTTATATCTGTGTTTGTGTGTGAGAGAGAGAGCGTGTGTGAGTGAGAGAGAGATATAAAGAGAGAGAGTGTGTGTGAGAGAGAGAGAGAGTGAGAGAGTGTGCGCGTGTGTTTGTGCGTGTGAGAGAAAGAGAGAGACATGCTTGAATGAATCAAATTAAGACCTTTAAACCTCAAGACTAAAACAAACATTTAAACATTCACAAGAGGTCATGAACTAGGAACATTTTCTGTAGAAGTTGACACACTTAACTTAAAAAAAAATTAAAAAATGATATATATATATATATATGATAACATTTGATAATCTGCTTGCAATATTCCTCATGTGTAAATAATTGATATATTTAAATCAAGGTCAAGAAAGCTTCCATAGCACCTCATGCATTTTTTAAATTCCGATTTTAAATAATTAGGATATCAAAGAGTACATATTTTTTCTCAAGGGACAATACCTATAATGAATATGAATATATCAATATAAAAATATTATGAATAAGTGACAATAATAATTTTTATTTATATAGGCTAGCACCTTTCCAAAGCCCAAGGTCGCTTTACAAAATAGGTTACAGGAACAGAACCAAATCAACATCAATAGCAAAGCATAACACACACCGCAAGGGCAGAAGAGTGATCTACTGAGAAAAGAGGTTTTTAGGAAGGAAGAATGGAGGACGCCTGACAGATGTTTGAGGATTACATAACACTAAAGACCTGGCAAATGTGCAGCAGTTACAGCATCAGGCTGACTAAAAGGAGCGAATACGAGAGATCACGGAGGTGCAGGAAAGATACACACCTTCAGATACACACCAGAGTGGAATCGAGAGGAACACAGACTGTCGTAGAGGACACCATCAGCTCTCCATCCCAATCTATCAGTTGACCAGATAGTTCAGCAAAAGATTTAGAGTCTTACCGCAGTTAGTCTGACGGTGGTCTGCCTCCAGTCGACGCTCCAGTTCTTTGACTCCAGCTGCTCTTGTAGGCTGAGGAGAAACTGAGCTGGGAGGAGTGCTAAAATAAATCTGTATCATGTCATCAGCATAACAGTGAACATTTAATCCATAGTGTTTGTCATAATTTGTGAAAAGAAGAGGACCCAAGACAGAACCCTGAGGTACACCATAACTAAGGGATCCCTGTCCAATTAGAGGAGAACCAGTCAAAGGCTGTGCCAGTAACTCCAGTTGCTGACAGACATAACAGGAGTATCTCATGACTCACCGGGTCAAAAGCCTAACAGAAGGGTCTGAGGTCTAACAGAAGAGGAGTGCTGAGAGCGCCAGAATCAGGAGCTCTGAGGAGATCATTAAGAACCTTAACCAGTGCTGTTTCAGGACTGAGAAATAGACTGGAAAGGCTTATGGAGGTTACGTGCTGTTAAATGGGCCTCTAACTGGGAGGAAACAACTTTATCTAACATCATAGTAAGAAAGAGTAATTCGAAACAGGCCTGCAGCTACTTAGAGATGAAGGAAAAACTAAGAGAGGCTGTGAGGCATCAACAGAAAGATCTGGGTCATCTGTGAAGATCTGGGTCATCTGTGAAGGTCAGGGTCATCTGTGAAGATCTGGGTCATCTGTAAAGATCTGGTTCATCTGTAAAGATCTGGGTCATCTGTAAAGATCTGGGTCATCTGTAAAGATCTGGGTCATCTGTAAAGGTCTGGGTCATCTGTAAAGATCTGGGTCATCTGTAAAGATCTGGGTCATCTGTAAAGATATGGGTCATCCGTAAAGATCTGGGTCATCTGTAAAAGTCTGGGTCACCTGTGAAGGTCTGGGTCATCTGTAAAGATCTGGGTCAACTGTAAAGGTCTGGGTCATCTGTGAAGATCTGGGTCACCTGTAAAGGTCATCTGTAAAGATCTGGGTCATCTGTAAAGATCTGAGTCATCTGTAAAGGTCATCTGTAAAGATATCGGTCATCTGTGAAGGTCATCTGTAAAGATCTGGGTCATCTGTAAAGATCTGAATCATCTGTAAAGATCTGGGTCATCTGTAAAGATCTGGGTCATCTGTAAAGATCTGAGTCATCTGTAAAGGTCATCTGTAAAGATATCGGTCATCTGTGAAGGTCATCTGTAAAGATCTGGGTCATCTGTAAAGATCTGGGTCATCTGTAAAGATCTGAATCATCTGTAAAGATCTGGGTCATCTGTAAAGATCTGGGTCATCTGTAAAGATCTGAATCATCTGTAAAGATCTGGGTCATCTGTAAAGTTCTAGGTCATCTGTAAAGATCTGAGTCATCTGTAAAGGTCATCTGTAAAGATATCGGTCATCTGTGAAGGTCATCTGTAAAGGTCTGGGTCATCTGTGAAGGTCATCTGTAAAGATATGGGTCATCTGTAAAGATCTGGGTCATCTGTGTAGGCTTGATGGTCAAGCTAGTAAAGCAGAAGAGTCCCTGGACCGGGAGCTGAGCTGCATTAGATACGTTAGGCCTGATTGAATAGGCATGAACCCAGTGGAGATCAGCAGTGGGTGTCGACCGTTCTGATGACCACAGAGCAGTGTGGCCTCATTCTTCTGCAGCCTGACCGTTGCCGTCCTTCACGGTGCCCTGAGAAAAGTATGCCGAATGTTGACTGAAGTCAGTTCGAGGAACAGAAAAAAGAAAGCAGGGAGATTTATAGTCGTGAAGTACTGCAATACTCTCCCATCCCAGTGTTACGATCCGGAGAAGGTCATCAGTCGAGAAAGTAGAAGTGTGTGTGTGTGTGTGAGAGAGAGAGGCAGAGGAGCAGCACTGAGGGATTCAGTCCAGCTATTAAGAATAAACAATACAGATGGGGTTATAAGATATTTGCATTTACATGAATCATGAAATCAAACAGCGAATTAATGAGGAACTGTAGAACTCTACTCACCTTTATCCAGTTCTTTAAAACACAACTGAGACTGAAGACTCTTGATATCCACCGTAATGCTCGTGAGAGAAATAAAGCCGCCCGATTCATGAACCCGTCTGATGTGAAGAATCCAGATCGATCTGGTTTAATTTAGTCTTTACACTTGAAGCGGTTTGCCGCAAAACTACTGTATAAACAACTGTTATAACAAATTTACTCCAGTTTTCCAGTTCCGTTTTAATCAAGTCTGAGCAGTCAGTGTGATTTTAAAAAGCACAAGTCTTTATTTTAAACTTAAGAAGGTTACACATTTTCTCTGGAAGTCTTCCTGTAGTCAATAATGTCACCAAAATTACATATTTAAAGTTTTTTCCCCATCGTCATGCTTTAAAAAATCTTGAATGTAACTCGACACCCTTGCCTAGTTTAGTATGTGTGGTTCTATGAATATGTAAATGAGCCCCGCCTCCACTCCCTCACTCAGAGATCCACTGGTTGACTCACACACGTTGATCTGATTGGTTACAAGGTGGTTTGTGACGTCAAACACCAGCGATTTCAAAGCGTGTGTTTGAGACTGTCTTTGGTTCACTGCAGGAGGAAATACTCAGCAATGCTGTCCACTCATCAACTTACACACGTGTGTGTTAAAGACTACATTAAATGCTGGATTTCTCCAAAGGGGGACTTTTATAATAATATTTAAAAAATCATGGCGCTTTAATTAACTTCACAGTTTTAATAAAAGTGAGGCACATAATTTGCAATGTCAAATCTTGAAATGAAGACTAAATCAAATGTAGACATGTATAGAAGCTAGTAATATAATTATCAACACAAATGTCCTAATAGCAAACAAAAGTTTTAGATTGCATAACTTAATGCAGAAGAGCCAGGATGTACTTGTTTACTGTCCGTTCTCTCCATCTGGCGCCTCATTGGTCAGTTGCAGCAGATAGAAGGCTGCTACAGCCAATAGGAAGCCACAGATGGGCATGAGGAGGCGGAGCTTATATCTGTGCCACACCCCTTCCTCAGTCTCCACCTCTGAGACTTTCCTGCTCTTCTTCCTTCGTCCTTTTTGTCGTTTCTCAAATGCCTCCAGTTCAGCCTAACACACACACACACACACACACACACACACACACACACCGCTTATGTTATGATATGAGGGTGTGTAAAGCTAAACATCAGCGGATTCAAAAGCAGCTTTTGTCATTTTTTCAGATCAAATGTAATATTAAATTTGCGATGGTATTGATACTCATCAGTTTGTCGTCTCACCTGCTGTTTTCTCATTTCTTCTTCCAGTGCGGCTCTTTCCTCGGCTGCACAAGCCTGAAACACACACACACACACACACACACACACACACACAAACTAATTGTTCAGTAACTGTTTCTCCAAGTTTCCCACTGAGCTGATGGTGTGTGTGAGATGGAATCTGTGTCCATTAACCCTCAACTGCGCTGGAAAAGAGTGAGAGTGTGTGTGTGTGTGTGTGTTTATGTGCTGTTTTAAAGTTTCACACTCTCTTTGTTCGAGCCAAAAGAATCAATGACCCAGCAGTGGATTTTATGGCCCTTCTCCATGACAACAGTTCCTGTGTCGCTTGATACATTCACACTGCAATAACACACTGTGAGTGTGTGTGTGTGTGTGTGTGTGTGTGTTGAACCTCTGCGTGTTTCTTCTGCAGTTCTCCGCACGTCTCATCACACGTGAGCAGCTCATTCTTCGCTCGAGAACAGGGGAAATCCTGAACACACACACACACAGGCAGATTAGCGAAGGGTTATCATCCGACAATAAACACACTGGAACTGTTAGAGGAGTCGAGACGCATAACGTGAACAAACTAAACGACAGAAACTGCTGTCAGCGTCTGATCTGTGTGTGTGTGTCTGACCTGAACCCGTCAACACATGACATCATACGAGGATCAGTGACATCACACTGTTATTATTCTGAGTAATATATGAGCTCATTGTGATTCAAAATAAAGGAAACTGAATGTTTTGAAAGACTTTATGGAAATAAAATATGAACTCTTACATGATGTAGTGATATAATAACTGACCAACATCAGATCACAGTGAACTAACAGAACGAGTTTAACACTGACATCATCAGTATCCTGAGATCACAGTGAGATGAACTGACGACTGTGTGTTGTGTGTGTTTGTACCTTTTTGATGCGTTTGCAGGGACACTTGATCTTCACTCTCTGACTGCAGCTCTGATCACACTCACCAGCGTGACACTGCAGCTTACAGCGATGCCCACACAGCAACTACATACACAAACACACACACACACACAGATGAGTGTCTGCATCATAACTACACACACACACACAAGCATCTGCATCACAAATAAACACACACCGCACCCACTGACCCAGTCTGACTCACTCACTTACCGACTCAAACAACTCTCTCACTCACCCACCGACTCTCTCACTCACTGACTCACTCACTCTCTCATCGACTCACTCACTCACCGACTCAAACGACTCACTCACTCACTCACTCACTCACACACCTGTTTGGGACACTGGTTCTGGCAGGAGGTCAGCAGTTGTTTGCTCTGTTTATCAGCAGTCGTGAACTTCCTACAAAACATCCACTCAATCATCATTGCACACATTAATATCACTGAGAAGTAACTCCCGCTGACAGATGTGTGTGTGTGTGTGTTGTCATGACTGAGGCGTGTCACTTACACACACTCGATGTACAGGTTAGAGATCCTGCAGTGGCAGCGCTGGCGCACCATCAGCACACAGGGCGGGCAGTTGCCATGGTGACAGGGCAGGGCACAGGGGTGGGGGCAGCCCGAGGGGCGGGGCTTAGAACAGCCCTCCTCACACTGCACACACTCCGGACCGGCCTACACACACACACACACACACACACGATGAAACCAGCTCATCATGATGATAGAACCAGTGACATCAGAGTCAGAGAGTCATGTGACCTAGCTTAGCTTTATCATGTGACCTACCTTAGTGTTATCTGACTCTGAGGTCACATGATGGCACTCTAAACTGCAGGTGTGGTTCCCGCATGCTAGACTCCGCCCACATGGCCGACCACAGGAGAACGGCCCTCGGGCGTGACACGGGACTGGACTCACCTGCAACACACACACACACACACACACACACACACAACATGACTCCAGACCTCCTGCAGATGTTAAGTCTTGCGTCATGATACGAGTCATTTAATGTGTGTGTGAAAGTGTGTGTCTGTGTGTGTGAATGAGTGAGTGTATGTGCGTGTGTGTATGAGTGAGTGTTTTTGTGTGTGTGTGTGTGTTTACCTCATGTTTTCCCAGACAGGCTCTGTAGAGAAACACAAAACACAAGATGTTTTCATTTACACTCCTGATCCAGCAGCAGAACACACAATGACATCATCTATTGTAGTTGGACTAACTTAAAAGAACACACTCAAACACACACACATATAATTACTGTAAATCACCATTTTAAAGAATGTTTGAATTACACACATAAATACACACACTCTTTGGCTGCGATGGACCAGAGTGTGTTAGCCATATGTGCTCAAATCCCTACAACACACACATGCTTTCCCAGCATTCCTACAAACACACAGCAGTGAAGCCTGCAGTGAGAGTGTGTGTGTGTGTGTGTGTGTGTGTGAGTTCCTCACGTCGGTATGGGCACCAGGCAGGGCGGACACGGAAGAGCCTTTTGCACAAACGCAGGAGTCGAGGGCTTCTCCCACGGACCCGCCAGCAGAGCCTGAAACACACACACACACACACACACACACACACACACCAGATTCAACCCTTCTAGACTGAAACTGAGGTTTAACAACAAAAACTGAAATACAAGTAGACAGAATCCTTTAACTCTTTCGTACCCGGTCTGCAGCTTTGACCAGCACCTGGTCGTGGCACGGGGCCGGGCACAGGTGGGCACAGCCGGGTCTCGGGCGTCGGCACGGCAGTGCACAGGGAGGACACGGGCCGGCGTGGCAGCGGTGCTCCTGCAGGGACCCGTGATGGCACAGCGCCGGCTTCCTACACATCATCATCATCATCATCATCATCATCATCATCATATACGGGCAGAACAACACATCACAACAGAAAAAAAATGTACTGTGGATTATTCACCCAAAATAAAAATGACTGTGTGAGAAAAAAAAAATCAAGTTTTAAAAGTTTTAGTACAACATTACTATAGATCAAGTTTGAATATAAATGCATAATAATGCAATGGGGGATATCTGTGGGTCTTGATAACGCCAAATACCTTATTACCAGTAAAAAGTGGCCTACATTATTTTAAATATATCCAGTGAGTGACAGAGATCAGATCTGTCTCTATTGTCCTGTGATTTGGGTTTCAGCACCAAGTCCATCCTATTCATTCACACACACAATATAATATCAAATTTAGCATTTTAATCAACTGCACATCTTTTGTTAACCTTTTATCATTTGTCTTGGTGTATCACAAATATATGGTATCGTGAGTTCAGTATCGATTCGAGAGTCAAGGGGATTTGTTGGACCGTGAGCAACTAATAAAGCCTTCATATGATTATCCAACAGCACACAAGTGTGTGTGTGTGTGTGTGTGTGTGTGTGTACCTGCACAGCTCCTTACAGCGAGGAGGTTTGGTGCTTCTCTCTCGTCCACACGGCACAGAGATCACCGTAGAGCCGCAGTTACACCGGACCTCAACCATCTCGGGACACGGGTAACAGCTGCCTGAAACACACACACACACACACACAGGCCACTTTACACATGCAACCAATTCATCCGTTAGTCATGGGATAGATGGTTCAATCGGACTCAAAACCCTTCATGTAAACTCCTTAATCGATCCGATTGAGCTCGATCCGACTGACATTTCCATCGGAGTGAAAGAGCGGGTTTATTCCTTTTCTAATCCAATCGAGAGAAAACGTAAACACTTGGAGTGAAAACCGAAACTGAAAGACTGCGCATGTGCGATGACATAGAAACAGCGTACTGACGTATAAATAACGCAATGACACAGATAGTGTAATGACGTAGAAATAGCGTAATGATGTATAGACCATTTCAAAAGATGTAAACAACACTGGTCCAGAAGCACTTCCTGTTTCAGTTTGTAGCTATTTTCTTTATTTCACGTGTAAAGAAAACATCTTAAACATGTTTGTTTAACTTCTTGATTCAGTTTTATATGTTCTGTTGGTTGTATTTTATCCCAGCTTTTATGTAGTGTTAAAAAACTGAAACAGGAAGTGCTTCTGGACCAGTGTTGTTTACATCTTTTGAAATGGTCTATAAATTAGTGCAATGACGTAGAAATAAGAGCAATGACGTATAAATAGCGCAATGCTGTAGAAATAGCGTAATGACAGAAATAGCGTAGTGACGTAGAAATAGCGCAATGATGTAGAAATAAGAGCAATGACGTAGAAACAGCGCAGTGACAGAAAGTGTAATGATGTGCCGGACTCTTGTTCTCTTGTTGAATAAACTGTTGTATAAATGAGTTTCCCGTCATCCTATAATCCTCCTTTCTCTGCGTGTGTGAAGTGGAGCAGGACGACAGCATCCAGTGCTGATTTGAAGTTTGTCATAAACACACACACATCACCCCGATCACATGTTCATGTAAACACTGCGCTCTGATTCATCAACTGAATGAATTCAGTCCAATTGAAACAAACGTTGTGCATAAAAAAGCGGCCAGTGATTAATTCCCCAAATCTTTCCAGCTCTTCTCATTATTTGCACTGATCAGACGGGATCTGTGTGTTCATGCAGCGGAGGCGCAACTTTTGTTTGGTGAAGACATAATGTGCTAGGCTTACTGACATGGGCTGTGAGAAACTCAGGCCGGCCTCGAAACACTATTCCAGCAGTCACACACACTCTCACGACCTGACATTTGGATATCAAACCCGCAGGCCGAGATAACGGGCGTCCGCCGGATAACATTGTTGTTTCAGACACACATTTGCATTTGGCACATAGCAGGTGAACGAGAGCGAGGCGTCAGTGAAGAATCCATGGCTGTGAGATAACCTCTATACTCCATTACCTTTCCCACAATCACACACTTCTGCTCTGAGGAAAGGTCAGTTTATGCATGTAGATGAACTGGACTCTGATAACCAGCAGACAGAAAGCGCTTCTGCTCAAAAACAAGAGTCAATCAAGCGATCGGTCAAGTTCTGTTGCTCTCACATCAGACTGACAGAAAACTCTCTCGATCGTCTCGGACACGGGACACGCTCCTACGGGCAGACGCTCCTATAGGGAAACGGTCAAACGGGGAGACGGTCAAACGGGGAGACGCTCCTATGGGGAAACGGTCAAACGGGGAAACGGTCAAATGGGGAGACGGTCCTACGGGGAGATGGTCAAACGGGGAGACGCTCCTACGTGGACACGCTCCTACGGGCAGACGCTCCTATAGGGAAACGGTCAAACGGGGAGACGGTCAAACGGGGAGACGCTCCTACGGGGAGACGCTCTTAGCTCCAAAGGGAAAGACACACTAACTCTCCCCGTTAGCCCCTTGAGTGGGCGAGAACGGTACAAACAGGGTGAAAATAATACAACAAGTTTGTTTCTAGAAGAAAATTGTGTCATCGTCCACCTGAAGTAAAGCAGATCAATAATAAAGTTGAACATTAAATCTGCCCAACTAAGCAGCCAAAAGCCAAGGCAACAGTGCCAAGTGTGTGTGAAGATCTTTGTGTGTTCATGAATGTGTGTGTGTAAGTGTTTACCTTGGTGGCACACAGACGGGCATCTGTGGTTCCTGCAGCCCAGCATTCGCCCGCAGCTTATATCACACGCCGGGCAGTTCCCCGGACAACACTGGACACACACACACACACACACACACACACACACACACGCTATCAGCAACACAGAGGAATGTGAGGCACAAGTGGTACTCATGTGTGTCAAAGCGATCTGAGTGGAATGTGTGTGTGTGTTACACAAACCTTTCTCTTGCACTGGTGTCGGCTGCAGGTCCGAGTCTTGTTGCACTTGGACTCACAGAGATATTCTTTATGACAGGGCAAGAGTTTGGTGTAGCGGCCACAGCGACACGTCTTCTCCACCTCCTGCGAGCACACACACACACACACACACACACACACACAGGTTAATGCCCCTGTAATCAGCAGCACTGAGCTTTGATTCCGGGAAACAGCTGTTAAACTCCCATCAGTGTGAACGTGTGTACCGGGGCTGGAATGCCAGAGATTCCATCCTGTTATCAGAGTCGATTAACATTAGCAGGATCAACCCGGGAACACTTCACTGTTTCGACAGAGAGGAGGTGTTAATACACTGAATAATAGCAGACGGCTTTGTCTTTTTAAAATACAATTACACACAACTGAAAGCCGTATCTTCCTGATGAGCTCATTTGAGATATCGCTGCTCTGAGTTAGCGTCAGTGATCTAGCAACACTCTGTAATGCACTGGGTTCCCATGCCTCGGTTAACGTCACATTCAAGAACCTTTCCGGGATTCTCCAGGTCCAATACCCTCAAAATCAGGCACTTAATGCACTTCAAGTGAGAGCAAGGTCACATCGTGTCAGATACAAGATACATCGTTACAGTTTTCATGTGTCAAAAACAACTATGCAAAAAAAGCTTATTTTTTTATTTATATTTGGCCATATGACAGAGATCTGGAATTCTACTTTTGTCATATTTCTGTTTTACATAAAACTGAAGAATATTCGGTACATCATCAACTGTATTCTAAAATGATCTGATATTAACTTTTGCATGAAACGTTGAGGTGCCAACGTAGTGTGAACGTCATGGCAACGTCAAACACAAAGCACCTCACGCGGGAAACACTTCCCGTAACTAACGCAAATCAAGCGAGCTAGTGTGCACAGGCCACGATGTGCTGGCGGAACAACACATTAGCGGAGGGAATAATATGGGATCATCCAGTGCTATTTTCCTTTTGATAACTTTATTCAGTTTCTGTTAATACTAATGTTAGACCTATTCAAAAACTTTACTCTTTATTAGTATCTTTATTCTATTGTATTTGTTTGGGCTACTTTGTTCAGTTTTATGGAACAATTTAAATCAAGCCTCGTGTTGTGTAAATTCTTAACATTATCCATTGTAAAAATGCAATGAGCACAAACAATTAGGCAAGATGGCGGTGGTGGCGCAGTGGGTAAGACACATGCCTTTGGTGTGAGAGACCCGGGTTCAAATCCACCGTGAGACACCAATGTGTCCCTGAGCAACACACTTAACCCCTAGTTGCTCCAGAGGCGTGCGACCTCTGACATATACAGCGATTGTAAGTCGCTTTGGATAAAAGCGTCAGCTAAATGAAGAAATATAAATGTAAGATAAATTTAATAATTCTGTTTGGCAAAAATACTGTCCCTCCATTTAAAGTCCTCTAGGAATAAAAAAAGCTTCAAATAAATCCTAAAAGTGAGATGTGTGTGTGTGTGTGTGTGTGTGTGTTGTACCTGTCGGCAGGTCTCACAGGCTCCTCTGTGGCAGCGCATTGAGCATGTGTGTAAACCACAGTCCAGTTTCTTCCCGCAGGTGTCTCCACAGGTGGGTACGTCGACCGTACACGGCAACACACTCTCTGAACACACACACACAAACTTGTTATGGCTTTGCCTGTGATGATTATGTATGTAATAACGTGCGCTGCATATTTAACTAATAACACATTTCTAAAATATGTTTCTGCACCTGAAAATCCTAAAACACTGTTTATTTAACTCGTATCTTTGTTCAGTTGTGTCTATTTCTTGCGATTTCTTCACAGACATTCCTGTCGCTCGTCCACAGCAGCGTCACATGACACAGGTGTGTGTGTGTGTGTGTGTGTACTTACTGGTCTTGCCGCAGGAACAGGAGCGATTCCCAGCACGAGGACACTCTCCACACACACCGGAGTGACACACACGCTCACAGGTGTGATTCCCACAGGACAGCAGACGGCCACACACCTGCACACACACACACAAGCAACAGCGGTTACACAAACAAACACCTGCACACACACACACACCACAGCGGTTACACACACCCACACACACACCACAGCGGTTACACACACACACACAACAGCGGTTACACACACACGACAGTGGTTACACAGACAAACACCTGCACACACACACACACACACCTGGTCACAGTGCCACTCTGGACTGGCACAGGGCCGCTCCACCCGCCGCAGGCCACACACACACTCCTGCACACTGACCCTGGGGCACGGATCACACACACCTGTGGGGGGAGAGAGAGAGAGAGAGAGACTCTTAATGCTCCTGTGTGTCTGAACTCACTCTGCACAGGGAATAAGTGTGTGTTACCTGCGTGACAGGTGTTTGCGCAGGTGTGTGTTCTGCACGGGAGTGTGCGTCTGCAGATCTGAGTGCAGCTCCAGGCTTTAGCACTGCAGCGCCGAGGGACACGAGACGCCTTCCCACACAAACACGACACACTCACCATCTGTGGGCAGGGGGGACAGGGGCCTGACACACACACACACACACACACACAGAGAAACCTCAACACGCTACATATAACTATACTGTAAATCAGTTTTAAGTTAAATGTACAAAATTTCCTTTGGTTAGCATAAAAATATTCATAAACAAAACATAAGAGAGAGAGAGAGAGAGAGTGTGTGTGTGTGTGTGTGTACCTGGATGGCACAGCAGCAGGCAGCGATGGCCACACGATGGTTTAAACTCACGACCGCACACCTGTCCGCAGGAATGTGGGAGGAGCCAGGGATCGGGCGCAGGCTCCGCCTCCTTCCCACAGTAACAGTGATATCGTGTGGGAGTCTGATGAGGACTGTACTCATACCTGCACTTCGGACTGACACACACACACACAGAGAGAGAGAGAGAGTTAGGTGCTGATGATTGGTCAGATCGCTGTGAGGGGATTGGTCAGATACTCACCATGGCCACGGATGATCTTTTTTGCCGAAGTCCTCGTCCGTCACTGAAGACACCAGGAAGATCGAGTCTTTGGCCCATTTCTGGATGCAGGTGATGTGGAAAATACAGTAGCAGCCGACGCAACTCCACACCTGATACACACAGAGAGAGAGAGAGTGAGTGAGTGTGTGTGTGTGTGAGTGTGTGTGTGAGTGAGTGAGTGAGTGAGTGAGAGAGTGAGTGAGTGTGTGAGTGAGTGAGTGAGAGAGAGAAAGAGAATGTCCGTGAGTGAGTGAGTAAGAGAGAGAGTGTGTGTCTCACGGGCTGTGTCCTCCTGACAGAAGCAATGCAGATGAGACATGTGACTCCTCCGGACTGACACACATCATGTAAATAATGTCTTGTTTGCTCCAGAAGACGGACATCAGTGTCACCTGAACACACACACACACACACAGAGATAGAGCGTCACTGACGTGATGACCTCTGCTCAATCTTCCTCATCATCATCATCAGCAGCAGCACCTGTGTGAGACGTGTACGGAGACAGAGCCGACTGAAGGATTTTCCCTCGCTTCCCATCGTCATCAGCCTCATCACCCTCATCATCAGAGGAAGAGCTGCACGGCTCAGTGGCCAATCGTTGAGCGGCGGCCTGGTCACACTTCCTGATCTCCTCGAAACGGGACTCAGATGACACCCCTCTGACCTCTGACCTCACCGGTCCGGGAGGACACGTGACCTGACCTCTGCCCTGACCCCGTCCTCGACCCCGCTGCCTCCAGGCCGGAT
Organism: Cyprinella venusta; assembly: GCA_038021265.1. Lineage (NCBI taxonomy): Eukaryota > Metazoa > Chordata > Actinopteri > Cypriniformes > Leuciscidae > Cyprinella > Cyprinella venusta. Next base: position 28,982,058 of record CM075883.1, on the reverse strand, counting down.
CCATGACAAGACCCCTAAAACAACACACGTCATCAAACAGGCGGGAAACCTGAGGGACTGAATCTGACAAGATAACAAACTGCTGTGAATCACCAATGAAACACGGAGAAACAGTGTACTAACCAAGCAGGAGTGAAATTACTGATGAGTACATAAGGGTAAAATAAATATTAAACTATTCAAATTAATTAAATTAAATTAAAAACGGCAAAATCACTGACAAAAAGGTAAACAAGGTAAAAGCATTGAAGAGCGGATTGATGTCAGCTGTCAAATAAAAGCGAATGTTCTTTCCCCAGATGCTTTAATAAATCAGTGTATAATTATGTGAAAAACACGCGAAATGTAAATAAAAATAATTTGATTCAAATAATAAAGAGTCTTACCGACACGAGCCACTCTGACGAGAAGCCCAGGAATCGGCGCGCAAGCGGAAGACGTCAGCGCCGCAGAGCATGATGGGAGATGCAGTCCTTAACAGTCGACAGTCAAGCGGAAATCTCTCTCAAAAAACTACAACTCCCATCAGTGTTCAGATGGAGTCGTTTTAAAGACACGTCTGCCTTTCACATTATCAGTCCATCATTAGCAAGAAAAATAAACAAATAAGTACAAAATAAATACGAAAGCCATATAAAAGGGGTTGGTCAGGAATTCTTTATTGAAGAAGTATTTAAATGTTTTATTTCACAGCCCATTTAGTCCTTTGATTAAACCTTTAACTGATATTGCTAGAGCAGCATCATTATGAGTGCTTCTCTCTAAATACAAAGAGTTTTGAATGAAACCACTACCGCTAACAAACAAGGATTTATTTTATCCTCACATTCTCTCGTGAAAGAGAATAAATTACATGTTTAGAACATGGTACAATCAGTACTGACCAAATCATCTGTACAATATCTTACATTTGCATTTAGCAGATTTCTTCATTTTATGTTGTTTGTTCACTGCAAAAAAAAAAAATGCTTCTCTTACTTAGTATGTTTCAGTCCAAATATCTAACATTTCTTAAGATGCATTTACCAAAATAGTAAAATGAGATTAAGATATTATGTCCTGTTTTCTTGGGAAATAAATAAAAATGTTGATGTCGATGCTTAAAAAAAAGCCAAATTATTTGCCAATGGGATGAAAAAAAAAAATTCTGTTTGAATTATTATTCAATTATAACTCACTTGATTTTTATTTCTTTCCCCAGAAAACAGGACATAATATTTTATCTCATTTTACTACTTTAGTAAATCCATCTTAAGAAATGTTTGATATTTGGATTGAAAACAAGACAAAAATACTAAGTAAGAAAAGCGTTTTTTGCAGTGCTGAAACACAGACTGATGGGATAATCCCAAGCTGGACCACACACACACACACACACACACACACACACGCACACACACACACACACACACACAACAAGGCTTCAGTTCAGGACTCAATCACTGGTTAGTTTGACGGGGTTTGTCTCATGGCTCAGGGATCTCCACTCCTCCTGAGTCTGAGATCTTCTTCTCCAGTTTAGTGACCCGCTTCTTCAGCCTGCCCTGAGTCGCCTCGTGTTGGGCCAGCAGGCGTGCGAAGCGGGTCTGCATCTCGTCCAGAACACCGCTGATCTTCAGCACCTTCTCCTCCATGTCCTTCGGGTCCGGGCCCTGCTTGGCCAGCTCCAGATCCAGGAGATTATCCTGTGGAGGAACAGCAGGGCATTCACAGTTACATCAGGCTGGGGAGTCTCTCTCTCTCTCTCTGTGTGTGAAATTACTGAAAGAGATGCTTCCAAAGCTCATAGATCCTCTTCTTAATATCATTAATTCATCTTTGTCATTAGGATATGGACTAGAAAAATTTTAAGCTGGATTTGATTAAACCTCTTTAAAAAAAATGCAACTTGATAATCGTAAAATCAATCACAAAATTCAAGATAGAGGGGTTAAAAATGCAATTAATCAATATCACACAAAGAGTGTCATTTCAGTTTTTATCCTCCAAACATGAGCATGATTAAATTGTGATATTAAGTTACTCCAACTACTTTTTAATAAACAATAATTTAATTGCAACTAAAAAATGTTGCAGAATAATGTAATGTCCTTTGGAGTTGAGAACCCTATGCTACATATATAAAACCCTTTTCTCTAAGAGTGTGGTTTAAATCACTCTTATCTGAGCGATATCAGTGTGTAGCAGTAAATGAAGAGATGACTTATCAATCACAAGTTCACAAGATCATAAATTTACAGATTGCATTTTACTGTTTTTATTCATTTTGAGAGATACTGTTTTCATGCAAGTGAGACGAGTAAATGCAAGTTCACATTTAGTGTAGCACTAAATTAACCATCATATTCACACACACACACACACACACACACACACACACACACACACACACACCTCCTCACTTTATTTCTCTCAACATGGGGACAAGAGAGCTGTCAGTCAATAAATGTGGAAATGTATCTAGAGTTACTTATTTGAAAAGTAGCTTAGATGTTTTGTTGTAAATTGAAAAAGTAATGCATTACTTTACTAGTAACTTGAATAAGTAATCTGTAGGGCTGCCCCCTAATAGTCAACTAGAAGATTTTAGATTTTATTCGGAGAAAAAAACCCTCCATCGACAGATCATTAACGGCAGGAAATACAAACATTCGCCTATCATTCATCAACCTCAAATATGGCTTATCACTTAAAACAATAGCAACTTTTAGTAGCAAATTAATGCTAACCTAGATAAATGTGTGCTATTATTAGTGTTAGTGAGGACAGCTCTTGCATTTTACTTAAAATACTCCGTCATTTTTGGTCATGATACAGATAAGCGTAACGGACAGATCATTAACGGCAAAACATCCAAATTCTAAGGACCCACACACTTTTGGAGCCCCCAGAGATTGATTATATTGATGAAATGGGTGCGGTCGGGGGCCAGCTTTATATTCTATATATTCTTTCATTGAGCCCAACTGCTTTCAAGTCACCTCTATTGACATACTGTAGCGCTTATAACAGTATAGATGTTTCAACCAACCTTTACAGTGATAACAGGAGATTACAGTAACAGAGAGTGTTAGGCTTTACAGCAGATCTAGAATAAAGTTAGTTTCGATTGATTCACTTTTAGTGATTAACTTAAAGGGTTAGTTCACCTAAAAATGAAAATTCTGTCAGTATTTCCTCACCCTCATGTTGTTCCAACCCCGTCAGACCTTCGTTCATCTTCACAACACAAATTAAGATATTTAAGATATTAAGATCGCTCCTGCATACTAGTCCATAGGCTTCTTGAGGGAATGACTCTTGCTGGCCTCCAAAAGTCATTAAAGACATCGTTAAAATAGTCCAAGTGACTACAGGGGCTCAATCTTAACTTTATCAAACCACGAGAACACTTTTAGTGCGCAAAAACAAACAAAAATAACGACTTTATTTCAACTATTCACTTCCTTCTCTCTGCGCCTCTAGTCAGTTAACGTAGTGTGATTACGTAAAGCTACGTCACACACAGGCTCACTATTGGCCGACGCTGGTCATGTGTGTGATGCGTGTGACGTACAATAACAGAAGCTTACGCTATTAAACTAGTAACCTGACTCACTCGAGTCTAGGGTTGGGTATCGAGAATGGAGTATCGATTGGAACCGGGACTAACTTTTCGTTTTTCCCGGAATCGTTCAAACGTTAAAATTTCGATTCCTAGTTTCGATATTCACAGTCCGCCGAGCGGAAGAAGAAACCGCTGAACAACACCAACGAAGAAGCGTCTACCGGAAGTGTTGGTATAACCGCGCGAGTCGAACATGAGTAGCTTACGTCGGCGGTCCAGTGTGGCTTCACTTTTCTAAAAATAACCAAATCTCGGCAAAATGCAAAATTTGTGACAAAAAAGGAGTATTTCCTTCAGAAAGACCGTTGGTTAGCACGGTTAGCTAAACTTTTTTGACGCTGCCTCTTAAAAGAATCGGAATCGAAAATCGTTGGGAACCGGAATCGAAACAAGGAATCGGAATCAGAATCGTTCAAATTCAAACGATACCCAACCCAACTCGAGGCAGAGGGAGAAATAAACGAATAGTTGAAATAAAGTCGTTATTTTTGTTGGTTTTTGCGCACTAAAGTGTTCTCGTGGTTTGATAAAGTTAAGATTGAGCCCCTGTAGTCACTTGGACTATTTTAACGATGTCTTTAATGACTTTTCGAGGCCAGCAAGAGTCATTCCCTCAAGAAGCCTATTGACTAGTGTGCAGGAGCGATCTTAATATCTTAAATATCTTAATTTGTGTCCCGAAGATGAACGAAGGTCTTACGGGGTTGGAACAACATGAGGGTGAGGAAATACTGACAGAACACTTTAAACCCTTTAAAAAGCCTCGTACCTTCATCAGGATTTGCCGACCCTTCTCCTCCAGCATGGCCTTGGCGTCGGGATATTCGGTGAGCGCCTCCATCAGGTCGTCTTTGGACAGGCAGAAGAGGTCCGAGTAGCCAATGCTGCGTATGTTGGCGGTTCTGCGGTTCCCTGCGCGACTGCCCTTGATGTTGAGGATGCTGATCTCCCCGAAGTAGCTTCCGTCGCTGAGAACCACAAACTGCTTGATTCCGTCGTCCGCCACCACCGCGAGTTTCCCTTCCTTGATGATGTACATCTCGCGCCCGATGTCGCCCTTCTTGCAGATGTAGTCTCCGGGACTGTAGACCTGCGGCTGGAGCTTCAGCACCAGCTCCACCAGGAGCCCGGCCTCGCAGTCCGCGAAGATGCGCACCTTCTTCAGCGTCTCCAGGTGCACGTTGATGGCGATCTCCGCCCGCAGCTTGTCCGGCAGGTACTTCAGGACTTCCCTCTCGTCCACCGCCTTCTTGTTGGTCCACAAGAAGTCAAACCATTTAATGACCCGTTTCTCCAAATCCTTGGTGACCTTTCGGAAGCTCATGTATTGTTTGATGGCGTCGATGCGAGCTTGGAAATCTGCGCGCGCCGCGTTGGCGTTGGTGATCATCGAACCGACGTTACCGACGATGGTGGCGAAAATCAAGACGCCGACCAGGAAGTCCGTGACCACGAAGAAGTACTCCGAGTTCTTGACGGGCGGCGGAGTTTCACCGATAGTGGTGAGCGTCAGCGTGGACCAGTACATGCTATACGCGTATTTCCTCACCAGCCGACCGAACTCCGGGTCCGTGGTGTCCGGGTACACGAACTTATCCGTTCCGAACCCGATGGCCTTGGAGAACGAGTAATACATGCAGGCGTTCCAGTGGATGATGATCACGATGTACATCACCAGATTGGAGATCCGGAAGACGTTCGGGAAGTTAGTCCGTGTTTCGGTGCGCTGGAAGAACTCGAACAGGCGATTGATCCTGAGGAGCTTGTTCATGCGGATCTCCGGGTAGTTCAGGCCGAAGAGCAGGTAGAAGACGTCGGTGGGGATCATGGAGGCCAGGTCCAGTTTGAACTGGAAGCTCTGCATGTAGCGTTCCCGAAGCTTCTTCTCGTCTTTCACCAGGAGACCCTGCTCCAGATAACCTGCGAACACACACACGGATTACTCTCGACTCGCTCAGCGTTAGCGCGGAGATCTCTCGGGGAGGAGCTGGACTCACCCGTCCTGGTCCTGAACACCATGTCACACAGATACACCACATCGGACAGGTAATCCAGAAAGAACCAGTAGATCAAGTAGTCCTCCTGCAGTTCCTCAAAACAAGCTCTGAGAGAGAGAGAGAGAGAGAGAGAGAGAGAGAGAGAGTCAGGCTGAGATCCAAGTCTTCTCGAAGAAGAGTCTCCGTTTGCGCAACATGACATCATGACTTTTGCGTAAACGTACACGCCACTTTCGAGTCAAGGCGTGTTATCTCTACGCATTTTGAACTATCCGCATGTATACGCCATTCAAGGGATACTCCACTTTTTTTGGAAATAGGCTCATCTGACCACTCCCACAGAGTTAAACAGTTGAGTTTTACCGTTTTCGAATCCATTCAGACGATTTTTTGATATCTAGAAGAATATCAGTAACCAGACAGTTTCTGCTCTCATTGACTTCTATAGTAGGAAAAAAATATATATACTATAGAAGTCAATGAGAGCAGAAACTGTCTGGTTACTGATATTCTTCTAGATATCAAAAAATCGTCTGAATGGATTCGAAAACGGTAAAACTCAACTGTTTAACTCTGGGGGAGTGGGAAAATGAGCCTATTTCCAAAAAAAGTGGAGTATCCCTTTAACGTCCGAGTGATTCCGCGTATCTGTACATGCCATCAAATGTCTGAGCGAATGTACATCTGGGGAGTGATCTTTTTCTTTCCTAGGATGGTAGGGGAACACTCATAAATGCCATTAACCCCAGTGACGGGTAGGTTCAGGGACGGGGTTGCGGTAACATTAAGTCAACGGCGTTCATAAACACGCTGAAAAGCAATTATGCGTGTTGATAGCACGCCAAAAATGGAAATACGAATTGGCGTGTCATACAGGGCCCATATGTGACAATATGACTATTCTCAGATGAGCTACTCCCTCCAAATTAAACATTTATAAGCCTATCAGATCACTCATATTGTTAAAGGGGTGGTTGACTATGATTTAAATGTTTTGACTTTAGCCAGTGTGTAATGTTGCGGTTTGAGCGTAAACAACATCTGCAAAGTTACGACGCTCAAAGCAAAGGGAGAGATTTACTTTTACATAAATCGCTTTTTAAAGCTACACTGTGTGATTTTTACCCCCATCTAGTGGTGAAAAGGTATATGACCATCCAGTGAATATTAGTTTCTGTTCCTCTCAATTCCGATTTCGTTTTAACTCCTACGGTGGCCAATGTAGTCCAAGATTAACATGGCTTCCAGTTCGACCTCGTCCATGAGAGTTAACCGAAACGTAAACGCGGAATGCGAAGCTTGAATTAACGGGTATGTCCCTCTTTGGCTAATGTACTTTCAAGATGGAGGCGACCGACATTAGAACCCCTTACCCGTATGGCATATTATACACTCACTAGAATACTTTATTACTTAAACGAAGTAAATATACATTAATGAGCTCAAATATTTTTGAAAGAACGAAGTGTTTTTAGCTAAGAATAAACTAAAAGAGTTACACAGTGTAGCTTTAAGGACTACAACAAGCGGCTGGAGAACTACGCAAGCTTCCTCCCAGGTTAGTGACATCACAAACCCTAAAATGTACATAAACCCCGCCCCCGGGAACATGATTTATAGATTATCATGACAGAATATACTAATCAATGACTATATTTAACTCCAAATCAGATACATAAACTCACACACACACTAGCTCTTGAAGCTCCGCCCCCTGTGCCAGGAAGAGCAGCTCATTTGCATTTAAAGGGACGGACACAAAAACAGTGTATTTTTGCTCACCCTCAAAAGCGACAATTTTAATGTGCTATATAAAAATATCCGTGCGGTATTATGGGCTTAAACTTCTCACACACACACTCTGGGGTCATCGGAGACTTATTTTTCATCTTGTGAAAGGGCATTATACCACAGCTTTAAAGTAAGCTAGAGCACGGAGAAGGCGGAGGGACACACACTAAGGATATTTTGTACCTCGTATCACTATAATAGTGTATCTTTGAGAGATATTGCTGATTTGATCTATGATATGATAAGATCGGGCACCTGGCGATGATCAGGATCCAGTTATACATCACGGGACACGTGATCACAAACAGCCAGTTATAGTACGTGTTTCCTGCGGGATCCACAACCTCGATCTCCTTCGGTCTGGAACAAAACATGTAGAGTTTTTAGATCAGTATCACACACACACACACACACACACACACACACACACAACAAGAACAACGACAAAGAGACAGGAATTACTGAGCAAACAAACATGAACTTACAACTCTTTCTCTTTTTCTTTTTCTTTCTCTTTTTCTTTTTCTTTCTCTTTCTCTTTTTCAGCTTCTTTTTTCTTTTCCTTCTTTTCCTTTTTTTCCTTCTTCTCTTTTTTCCTGGAATAACACACACATATACACACACACACACACGTTTAGGGCATCATATGATCTACCATGTGTGTGCTGAGAATGAATCAAATGTTTATCCCATCTTACTCTTTTTTCTCCTTTTTTTCTTTCTTTTTCTTCTTTTTTTCCTCTCTGTAAACATAAAGACAAAATATTAAAGGGGTTGAAAGCGTCTTGTGTGTGTGTGTGTGTGTGTGTGTGTGTGTGTACTCACTCTTCATTGTTATTGTTGATGTTGATGTTGAAGTGAGTTCCAGCATCTGGGTTCTTTTTTTCTCTTCGGGGAAAAAAAATCAAATCAGATCAATAACCGATAATAACTTGTCAATCATTAACCAAACGCTGATTTCTATCCGAGATAATCCAATTATCTGTCACCCATAATGCATCGCTCACATAATGTCCTCTGTATCCATGGTAACCGGCTCCACCCCCTCCACCAGAAATGTGGGCGGGACCAGAGGCCTCACTCGAGCAGACATGGCAGCTGATTGGTCGGGCCTCCTGTCCGTCACACAGATCTGCAGCACAGAACAACGCTTCACATTCAGAAACTGCAGATAAACTTCAAAACTACAATCATTAAACATTTACATGAAATGTGTCATGCATCTTATAAAAAAAAAAAGCAAATAAACTCAACTGAGGAATGTTCATTTACTCTAATAACGTTTAATAAAGTGTTAAAAGGAAGAACGACAACATGAAACACTGGGTTCTGTTCTGCTGAATATGTAATAAACACAAACAACGGTGACATCTTCTCTGTTTTAAAAGGAAGTAAAGTGTAAATGAGTGTGTGTGTGAAGCGACTCACCTGACTGCCGTCACACACCTGAGTGCTGCGCTGACATCATCACAGGTATAACTCATTCTCTCACACACACTTCCTGTTCTGAAGGGCAGAACATTTGTAATAAATCCTGAATGGTGTCGGTTTTATTCAGTATTCCCAATCGATCTCGGACCACGAGAGGATTCAAACAGGCACAGTGGGATTTGGGATTACACAGGATACAACTGATACACTGGGTCACTCTCTCTCTCTCTCTCTCTCTCTCTCTCTCACACACACACACACACACACTCTCTCTCTCACTTTCACACTCACTCACTCAAACACACACACATAAACACACACACACACGAGTTGGTATCCATTCACAGTTTCCTAATGAAGTCCATAACGGGATCAGAATTCTCTCAGTGTCTCTTTACTTTAGAAATGTTTGAACAGCCTCTGTGGAGTTGCCTCAGTTAGTTCTGATTCAGGAACAGCAGTTTGCATTTGTACAAGTGCTAGAAATAACAGCGTCAGTTTCCTCTCTGTGATATTGACTATTTTGAGTTCTGGTCTCATCATATGTGTATTTAACATGTGTGTGTTAATTATGGTGTGTGTGTGTGTGTGTGCGTGTGTGTGTTATATTCACCTTGAGTGCAGCAGGTTGAGAGATTATCTCTGATAATATGCCTAGTCAGCTCTCTTGACTAATTACCCATAAAGCCGTTAATCTGCAGCGTTCAGGTTAACTCAAGCCTTCATCTGCACATCTTAACAGTAAACACACACACACACACACACACACACACACACACACACACTCTCCTCCTTCTCTCCACTCTCAGACTGTCAGAAGTCTCCAAACTTCCCCTTTCCTATCACCTGTCTGCTTGATCTGATCTCCACACTCCAGTGCTATAGACTATTTTGCAAGATGTAAACAACACTGGTCCAGAAACACTTCCTTTTTCAGTTTGTAACTGTTTTCTTTATTTCACATGTACAGAAAACATCTTAAACAGGCTGTTTAACTTTTTGATTCAGTTTTATATGTTCTGTTGGTTGTATTTTATCCCAACTTTTTGTGTAGTGTTAAAAAACTGAAACAGGAAGTGCTTCTGGACCAGTGTTAACCGGCACATTCGGGAACTTAACTGTCAATTTAGTCCCCGCCCCCTTTTGGGGGAAATAAACTAGACTCCCCATAGACTTCAATACAAAATAACAGCAAAAACCAACGTCCGTACACAGCCGACAGGCGTTAATAACTTAAAAAAATCACTTATATAAAACATGTCAAGTCATTATATGTCCACCCTGCCTGCCATAGAGCGTGAAAGATAAATTTATAGTATATACATTAAGGTTTTTTACTTTACAAAACGAAATAAAATCATTTACTGGCTTACCTGGTGACTCGATGAGGCACAAGTAAATGTCCGGCCACTGGGTGGGGTTGTTACCCTAATTTGACTTATGAATTTGTTTTTAAATTGGCTCTTTGTCAGGCAGGGTGGACATGTATTTACTTGACATGGTGTATATAAGTGATTTCTTAAGTTATTTACGCCTGTCGGCTGTGTACGTTAGTTTTTGCCGTTATTTTGTATTGAAGTCTATGGGGAGTCTAGTTTGTTTTCCCCCCCAAAGTGGGCGTGAACCTAATCAGAGACATTCTATGACGCAGCGCCGGTGAGGGTCTATAATCGAGTCACCAACTGTCGAATCCGAGTCGAGTCTCGTGTCCCAGTGTTCGAGTCCGAGTCACCAAAGAAGAGTCAGATGCTGTGTCCGAAATCACCATTACTCACCATATAGTGGACTATATAGTGAGCTCGCCATTTTGTAGTGCTGTCCGAATGTATATGATTATTATACCCTATATTCCACTTAATGTATCCCAGAATGCATTTTGAAAAGTAGCGTACAACCGATGGTCACTAACCTAAGCCCTACATGCATTGAGCTGATCGTAAAAATAAGTTATAATAATGTGTGGAGTAGCGCATTATAGCAAAAACGGCCAGAAATCACTTTTAGTTTTCAAATTGTGGAGAAATAAGCTCAATATGATGTATTTATTTTTAAAAATATATTTAGCCCAGAGCCGGCTCGGCACCAGGTGACAGATGATGTAATCAACGGCGCCGAGAGACGATCGAGTAGTGTCCGAAAGTGTTGTTCTATTATGCTGGTGAGCTCACTATATAGGGCTCTCTCTCCCCCATATATAGGGGGTAGGGAGTAGGGGTTTGAGTGGAGATTTCGGACACAGCACGAGTCGAGTCGCTACCTGAGTTCGTGTCTGATTCGAGTCCCCTGTAGGCTACATGTCTCCACTCTGGCACCTTTAAAGAGTTTTCCTAAATCTTCAAACTTTTAGTTTTATAAATGGGGGTAAATCTTTAAAGGATGAACAAACAATGTTTTGGTCATCCCATTAAAAACGTCTTTTTAAATAATACTATTTTGAGTTTTGAAGTGCTGGAAAAAAGATGTGTGATGAAGGCTACTTTTTTTGCCAAACTTGGTTAGCGTTACTATATTAAATCCACAGTGAATGTTGCTGATCTGTGGACTTAAAATCTATAACTAACGTTAGTTCAGTCACACCACGTCAGCGCTGTTTGATCGGTTAATAACGGAGAAATGTTACTGCTTCTCACTTTTCTCATTAAATTGTAATAACTGGTAACTTAGCTATCAAATAAAACGTGGGTCTAACCGGAGCTAATGTATGCTAATAACACTTTCCCTGCGTCCCAATTCGCTTACTTATACTACGCCCTAAAAGTATGTACTCTTTTTGTGAAGAAAAAGTACATACTTTTGAGTATGTAGCAAAAAAGTAGGCAAGCTTTGGGACATACTATCACGTCATCTTTAACGGACGGCTCTGTCGCGTGCTGCGTGCATCCTGTCACCATAAACTGCCCTGTCAATCATCTCGTCACAGTTAAAATCCTCCATTCAATCTAGTTTGATTTCCTACCGTATCGGAGCACGTTAATCTGTCAGTCAGGGGTCTTTCATGTGTATACTTTCCTCGTGTTTTGCAATTTGAATATAATGATGCATTTAAAAAGTAATGGCTAAACATATCCTTACAAAAGTTCACAATGCTGCTGCAGATGCAACATAATGTGGAGAACATTGAATAAATTAATTTCGTCAGGTCAGATAGTGTTAATTAATCACTCAAAGCTCTTTATCTAAACCTCTCAACATAACCGCGGGACTCGCGCGTCCTCGGTGTCTGTAGTTTTTAACACTTTTTACTCGTGTTTGTAGTTCTAACCGAATCCTCGTTCAACGCGCAAAGGGTTGTGGGCAATATCAGCCGTCGATCTCGATCGATCTACACTTCGGATTCTGACCGGAAAAAGTAGACCATCCGGGTATCTTTGAAATACTCATTTCAACATACTACGGTTTGGGACGCACTAATTCTATTTTCGAATACTATTTAGGACGGATAGTATGCGAATTGGGACACAGCATTTTACTAAGCTAAATCCTAACATGAGATATAAACACTCACGTCCCATACACCGCACGACCCAGAGTGTTTCCACATAAACCAACAGGAGACAGTAACATCTTAGAAATATTGCTCTGTCAGCCCCCTATTGCCTACACATCTCTCTCCATGACGGTGAGGGACACATTTTTACATAAGTTAGTAAATGAACCAAGAACATCTGATTAACTTGAACATTAACACACATTAACTTTACTATAACAACAACTTAAAGATCTTGCTGTAATAACACAAATCAACTCTCAATAAAAATTACCCATAATGCACCCAGCTGCTAGCGCTGAACTGCCAGGTCATTACAATATTATATATATATATATATATGTATTATTATTAACCGTTGGCAAACTAAATTTGTTTGTAACATTTATTAAACGTGTGGAATACTTTCCAAACCATTACATATAGTATTACGATAAAAACACAAGATTATCTTTTAAAATCGTTTGAACACGGAGCAGTTTTTTCCGGTAAGTGAGACTGGAAAACCCGTCGTGGACTACAGCGGAGTGATAACAGAACGCTTAGAGTGCAGAGAGGAACGGGCTCCTGCTCCAGTCCTGGTTTTGCGTACGCGCCAACATAGGAGCTCAACTGTCTCGCATGCACGCTCGCTCTAGATTAGAGGATATTTGAACTAATTTGCGGTAAAAACCAAAAGTAGTCGATCACGAGTGGCTCAACAGATAGATCTATAGATTAACTAATCTTTCGGGCATTTGAGCGGCCGGGTTGAAAGCACTTCAGCGTGAGAAATCGGGGGTGTGGCGTGAGAGCGTGAGCGACGTTGGCAGCCCTGGTGTCACGTGAATCACGTGATCAAGATCGGCTCGCGCTGCACTGTTGTTGACGGTCCAAACTGATAAAGGTCCGTGAAGTAAATGTAAGCATTAAAAACCAGTGGAAACACAGTCACTTCACATTAGTATTCCTCTCATGCCATAATCAAATTAAAACAAAAATGCATTATTTAACAGTTTTATAGCTATTGTTAATATTTAATAGTTATTAGGGTAACACTTTAACTAATGTTAGCCAAAGAACCCTATTGTAAAGCGTTACCGATATTAGTTTAATCATTTAGAAAAGTTCAGAAAACACTAAAGGAATCTGCATTTTAATAGAAAATGTGAATTACTGTAACAGAGAAACAAATATGAACCTTGAAGAGCTGTGTGTCACAGATGAAATACACTAATCTCTCATTAAGATGAATACTTTAACCTACGACTCTATAAACGATAATAGATTAAACTAGGATATTTAGTACGGGAACAAACCGTTATCAATAAATAAACATTTAAAATTAGTAGAGGAAGACGGGAATTCGGGGTGCGCCAAACGTTAATGTAAATAAACAAAGCCACCGAAGGTCAAAGGTCACGCACTCCGAGAGGAAATGAGGAGTTCTCACGTCCTGGGAACAACTAATCAGAACGTCCATCTCATTTCAGTGTTATTCAAAGGCGAATAATATCAACACGATAAGCAGAATTCAGCCTGGCGTATCTGCTGGAAACATTACTGCAGCTGTCCGAAACGCAAATCTAGATCAACTTTATGTCGGCCTGAGAACCAGAACCAGCTAGATTTAATAGCATTAAAGTCATAAAGTTTTGAGTTTGAGTAAGTCATATTGGAAGCTAGCTAGCTAGTCTAATTTAATTTTCAAAGAGTTTTAAGTCTGAAATAGTTTAAAAACCTGACGTTTGAGGCAGTTTTCTTAGGGTATTTTGATTGGTTGCTAGGCAGTTGCTAGGGTGTTAGTTGTTATGTGTGTTTAAGACTATTCAAATCTTAGTGTTTAGCCATTTTGGGTCCATTTGTTGAGTGTATAGGCTACTATATGTATCCACTGCCGTTCAAACGTTTGGTATCGGTTATGTTTTTAGTGTTTCTGAAAGAGTCTCTCCAAGGCTGCACTGATTTGATCAAAAATACAGAAAAAACAGAGACATATTATCCCAATAAATATATATAGTACAGTGTAATTTATTCCTGTGATCAAAGCTGAATTTATCATCATTACTCCAGTCTTCAGAGTCACATGATCCTCCAGAAATCACTCTAATATGAGGATCTGATGCTCACTTATGATTATTATCAGTAATGGAAACATTTGTACAATTTTTTTTTTCAGGATTCGTTGATAATAAAAGAAAGAAAGTTTGAAAGAACAGCATTTATCTGAAATATAATCTTTTGTAACATTAATCAAAAGTTTGGGGTCCGTAAGATGTTTTGGGGGGAAGGGATAAATAAATAAAAATCATTACTTTTATTCAGCAAGGACACATTAAACTGATCAGAAGTTACAGTAAAGACATCTATAATGATTCTATTTCAAATAAAGGAAATCCTGATGGTCCTCAGAGTCTGGTCTTGTTCCCCAGAGAGAGTGTGTGTGCTGCTGTTAGCCCGTGAGTGTGTGTGTGAGCGGGAGGGGTGGATGTGGAGAGCGGGACCTGCAGGTGTCCTGGGTCGGGAACCGGAGCGCTGGCCTCCATCACACCCATACTGGGAGAATCCACACGCACAGGAACCAGAACCAGCACCTGAGGAACCACAGCATCGTCATCACTGTCCGCAGTGTGTGTGTGTGTGTGTGTGTGTGTGTGTGTGTGGTACCTGAGCAGTGTCTCCTTCCTCTGAGCTGCCCGAGTCAGACTGAAATGCAAATAAAATGTTTTTAAAATGAAATAACAATGAATTAAGCAGAATTCTTTAGTTTTTTGACTGTATGTGTGATCACGAACACACTCACGAGCACAGCCTGCTGGACAAACGAATACACCTGAAACACACACACACATAATGATAAATAAATAATAAATGTCTTCTGTTAAAATACATTTAGTGTCCTTTGACTTTTGACTTGATCTGAATGAGGGAGTGAGTAAAGACCTGCAGCGGGACGATCGAGGGGACGAGGTTCTGCATCTGCAGAGAGAGAGACACACACACACACACACACACACATGACACACACAGAACAGGGGCCAACACTGAGGAAGTGTGTTTGAGTTGTTGTTTACCTGTCCCTGCAGAGCGGGAGACGCAGAGGGGAGTGTGTGCAGATCAGGGGCGGGGCCGAGGGCGGAGTCAGGGGTGTGGCCTCGCTCTGGCTCCGGATGGAGAAACGCACTGTTTGCATTTGAAGGCCTGGACAAACTTTGAGAAGTGATCTGTGAAGAGAATCAGCAGTGAAGAACGGGCTAGACCACATCGACACACACACACACACACACACTTCTCACTATACACTCACCTTGCTTCTGTTGGCCTGTGGAGTGTGTGTGTGCGGTGTGTTTTGCTCCGTTGTGGTCACCGGGATCAGAAGTGTGTGAGGTCCGAACGGCCCCGGCACCGACATCGGATACAGCAGGAGATTAAAGCCTCCGGGAACTGGGAACTAACACACACACACACTTATATATAATAACTGAAGCGAACTGAGAACTAAACACATACACACATAATAATGTACATGTATTTCTTATCCAAAGATCTGCAGTATTTGAGCTTCTCTCACACACCTGGTCTGTAGTCAGAGGACAGGATCCCCACACACACAAAATCAGGAGAACCCTGGACCTGTAGAAGAACATGATGGAGTCTCTGATCTCTGAGTCCTGCAGGTGTTCAGATGTTCAGGTGTTCAGGAGCATTTATAGAGCAGATGCAGACAGGCATCATCACTGAGACGCTCTGTCACCCACACACAAACAAACATACAAAGACGCTTACAGACAGAAACACACACACACACACACACACACACTTTACATCAATTACAGTTTTTGAGCACATTTTAATAGTTCATGTAACCAGAGAAACTCTGAGAAACTCTTAAACATGTATTTTACCTAAACATTACAGTTTAGTGCTTTTATGATTTGAGTGATGAATGTTTACAGTTATATTATAGAGGTTAGGGTTAGGTTTACCGTCGTGTAAAAAAAAGATTTTTTGATGAACAGAAAGACACACATACATAGAGAGAGAGACAGACACACACTCACACACATGCCCACAGACCACAGATAATCTTTAAAATAACAGCCTTCTCTTTGTCTGACTTTGGCGAGTAGACACACGCAGACACACTCTCTCTCTCTCTCTCTCTCTCTCTCTCTCTCTCTCTCTCTCTCTCTCTCTCTCTCTCTCTCTCTCTCTCTCGTGTCTACAGTAGTTGAGCAGCTGTGTGTTCAGTGTGTTTCAGCGTCCTCCTGTGGTCCATCTCTGCCACTGCACACACACGCTAATCATGAGCACAAGATGAAGATTATGAACATGTGATGGGTCTTATTGCCAGATGTTGAATATGATCGGCATGTTGAGGCGAATCAGGAGTAGCTACCACATTTAATTCCTCTTATACCATGGTCTGGGTGAATACTCTATTCTGATTGGCTGCAGGGTGTCCGTTAAAAAGTGATAATGGACACCTAGTAAAGTAGTTCCGGTGAAACTGCCTGTTTACCATTCGAAATTAATAAATAAATGCGCTGCCTACAACGGCTGTGAGTAACCATAGCAACAGGCAGTCACATGCTCTATCAAGATGTTATAGCCTAATACAACAATGAGCGACTTCGTGCTATTTCTTTTAACATTTATGGAGAATATGGCAACTTTGACGACTGGTATGCTGCTGAAGAAAGAAAAAAAAGTAAATAAAACGGAGAAAATTACACCGCTGCTGCTCTGCTTCATTGAACTCTATTGGTAACGACGGAACTTGCGACCATAGTTGGCTAACGATGCTTTCGGGAAACGCGCCCCTGATTACGCCTCGCCGTCGTCCATTAAAACCCGACAATGGACACCTCGTCGGGCATTAACCCTTACTTACCCTTAAACGAACAGTTCAAAAGTTATAACCACTTGAAAAGTGAATATTTGAACTGGTGGTGGCGCTATAGAGTGAGTTGGTCACAGAGACAACAAATTTGGTCATATTACTATTCTTGACAATCACTACAAGTTTATCTTCCCATGTTCTGTTCATAGGGCTGCCATTGACTCGCATTCAGGAGGAACACGAATGAAGTAATAAGAGCTCGAGCGGTTTAAGGCCTAGACAGATAGAAACACACCCTTTCTGTTTTAGAAAGATATTATGTTTTATTTAGCAAGCCTATTACACTCTCAATCAGAGATGGAAATGACCATTTGCAGCCAATACAGGAAATTTACCTTATTTGGATTTTAAGTTTTTTTTAACAGTTAGGGTTAGTAATTCATTGGAAATGTTGTTTTTTTTTCTTTTTTTTTGAGATACATCAATGTACTCATTGCATAGACAATCATGGCAGCTCGGACAGACACGACATGCCAATTTTCAAGTCAATCGTCGAATAGTTATAGCCGTTTTCCTATTTTTTTTGTTATAGCGCCACCAAGTGGCCAGTCGGAGTGAGCTTTTTCATAGCTGTGTTTGGTGAAAATATCTCATTCCCTTCACGAGTTATTGCCATTTTGGTAAAAGTGGCTCCTCCCACTTTAAACAATTTACGAACAATTTTCTAAGCCGAAATTTTAATTTTAATTTATTTTATTTTTAACTATTGACTGACTTTCTTTCTGCACTGTTTTGGTTCCGATCGCGCCCGAAAACTACGACTAGTTCACAAAAGTAGGAAACTCACATTTACAATAGCGGTTACATCATACATTTTTTTTTTTACATCTTCAAAAAAAAAAAAAAAAAAAAAAAACTCGGTGTGATTTATAAGCTGTTTTCTTTGAGGGGACATTTTGTCCTTATAATGTAGGGTTCACCAGGACAAACACAAAAACATGCAGGCACTCTCTCTCTCTCTCTCTCTCAGAAGTCTCTTTTGCTCACCAAAGCTGCAGTTATTTGATTAAAAATACCAAAAAAGTGAAATATTATTTACAGTGTAAATCATCAGTTTTCTATCTGAATGTAAAGTGTAATTTATTCCTGTGATCAAAGCTGAATTTATCATCATTACTCCAGTCTTCAGAGTCACAGGATCCATATGAGAGAAAGACATGTAAATAACTGTGTTCAACACTGATAATAATCATAACTGTGTGTTGATCATCAGATCCTCATATTAGAGTGATTTCTGAAGGATCATGTGACACTGAATACTGGAGTAATGATGATAAACTCAGTTTTGATAGATAGCTTTGACAGAAATAATTTACACTTTAAAATATATAAAAACAGAGCACAATTATTTTAAATTGTCATAATATTTAACAATATTACAGTTTTTGTGTATTTTTTTGATCAAATAAGCGCAGCCTCTGTGAGACTTCTTTACATTGAAAAAATTAAAAATCCCAAACTTTTGACAGGAAGTGTATAAGAAGGAGTTTCTGCTCCTGAAAACGGTAAAACTTTAGAATCTGGAATCTCCAGACGTTCATTCAGGCGTGAAGATACAGTGAATACACACACACACACACACACACACACACACTCCTGCACGCCGGAATCTTATCATCTGCATATTTACCTGTTTCATGTCCTCAGGAGACGACAGAAGGCCAGGAATCCCTCTGATCATCCCACCAAAAATTACACACACTTTCTTCATCCTTCAACCTGCGGGAACACACATCCAGAGAAATGCCTGGAGCGAGCCACACACACACACACACACACACACACACACACACACACACACACACTTCACAACTGACACTTTTTTAAACATCACAGTGGCTTTACTATGGTGAAATACTGGAGGTATTGCATAGTAATACCAATACTATATGATACATCATCACTTTATAAAGGATATCACTCAAAACAAGGTATAATGTGTTTGGAAAATCATCGTAGAAAACAAACGTCTGCTGATTAAATATATGAGAGCAAAACTAAAGACTATCTACTGTAGGAACTTCTGCTAAACAAAGCCTGATGACTCCCGGAAGATCAAACCTTATTCAGTGTCGCCACC
Source organism: Cyprinella venusta (assembly GCA_038021265.1). NCBI lineage: Eukaryota > Metazoa > Chordata > Actinopteri > Cypriniformes > Leuciscidae > Cyprinella > Cyprinella venusta. The sequence continues at coordinate 28,962,783 of CM075883.1, read as the reverse complement.
TAGTGACAGTATAACATCAGTACACACACACACACACACTAACCCGACCCCTAAACCTATACATCTCTCACACACACACACACACACTTCTGCATTTTTACATCTTCAAAAAACTCGGTGTGATTTATGAACTGTTTTCTTTAGCGGGACTAAAATTATTGTCATCTTTGTGGAGACATTTTGTATATACTGTGAGTTCACACACACACACACACACACACAAAAACAAACAAACAAAAACACACTTTCTCTTTCTCACACACACTCATCCAGACACAATCACTCTCTCACTCTCTCTCTCTCACACACACACACACACACACACACACACACAATATGACACAAACACACCAACAGAGACTCGGAGAGAAGGACTTTATCAATTTGAGAAACTATGAATCATCTGAATCATACAAGAAACATCAAACTAAAATATTCTTTACAAGCTTGAAATGTACAGTAGAGATCAAACTTACAGTGACGTCCAAAACACAAACACATAACTTAACACAGGATCGCCCCTCACACACACACACACACACACACACAAACACACACACTCACACGGACATGATGCTGGATTTAAAATGTCCCGGACTCGCTTCATCCAGAGGCTGATTCCTGACGGGTAAACACAGAAATAAACACACACACACACACACACACACACACACACACTTCAGTCGGCAGACTGGCGCAGGATCCGCTTCTCCTCCTCCACGAAGTTCTTGTCTGACGTGGCCTGACCGATGTCACGCTTCCTCTTCTCCTTCTGCTGGAACGTTTCAACGTGACGTTTCTTAGCAGATTTCTTCTGCGCGTCCTCCTCATCTGAAGATGGACAGAGCAAACACTCAATAGGTGGATGGATGGACGGATGGATGGATGGATGGATGGATGGATGGATGGATGGATGGATAGATAGATAGATAGATAGATAGATAGATAGACAGACAGACAGACAGACAGACAGACAGACAGACAGACAGACAGACAGACAGACAGACAGACAGACAGACAGACAGACAGACAGACAGACAGACAGACAGACAGATAGATAGATAGATAGATAGATAGAGTGAGTTCGTCGTTACCAGAGTCGGGCTGCTGTGGCTCCTCCCCCTCGGGCAGGAAGTGGGCGTGGCCTCTGGAGGCTTTAGGGGCGTCGTCTCCGTTGTCCTCGTAAACATTCGACCATTTAATGGCCATGTCCATCCCGGCGGGAGCTTTCTTCTTCTCCTCCGTCTCGTACGAGTGCGGCGGGGGGACCGCGCTGTTCTTCCACGGCTTGAACTCCTTCACTGGCTGAAACACACACACACACACACACACACACACACACACTCACGGTTCTCAAACTCGACCACAGCACTGAACGAGAGAAACTCTCCAATCCACCGTCACAGGGAGTTTGATTGACAGGCGAGCTGACCAATCAGAATCCGCCAAACAATACAGCGGTCAGGAGAGTAGACTAACGATGGAGGAGACACGGAGTACTGACGGAGTACTGACGGAGTACTGACGGAGTACTGTGTTTATTTGATACTGTAACTGAACTAGAAGAGATGATCGGTTCATGAGTGGCTTTAACTGAGCCATCTCTGTCTCAGTGTGTTGTCCGTGTGGCATGTCCGGACGTTTAGAAGATGTCAGTTTAACACACATTCTAAATCATTACATCTTAAAGACATCTTCATCTTCTATCAAAATGTCTATTTGACATCTGACAGGAAACGTGCTATAGACGTCCCCCTCCGGCCCCTGGCTGCACCTAGAAATTCTGTCCATAAAAATCATGAACAGAACCGGTGGCACCAGGACACCCAAAATTTAAGTAATGAAATCATATTTTCTTCTATTATTTTTTTGTGTGTTTATTATTATTCTATATATTCCAAGCTTTTACAAAATTGTATTACAGACATGCCAATTAAGCAATTTTGAATTTTTAGAATTTAAAATGCTGTAAAATCGATTAGTCAGATCCAACATAAAAGTTTGTATATATATATATATATAAATATATATATATATATATATATATATATATATATATATATATATATAATATATACGAACTTTTATTATATAATCGTTGAACATAATCGTTCAATAAATATGTTGAGATGACGCAGTGACGACTGCGATCAAGAAAACATTAAAAGGGGGAGTAACGTTATCATAAATCAATGTACTATTAACTAGCAGCACCATATGTATAACGTTATATAAAATAAACCTCTTAAAGTGATGTAATGAGTTACTGCTGGGGTTCACTCTACTGACCTCTTCCGGCGCTTTGACGGTTCTCCTGTCCCAGTCGATGACTTTATTGAGCGGGTTGTAAAGGAACGCGGGTCTGCTGACGGACCGGAACAGGTCGTCGGGGTTCGGCAGCGGCTCGGCGGCTCGCTTGCGGCTCTGCGGGTTCGAGGATCCGGACGGTTCCGGCTCGATGCGGCTCTTCTTACTGGACTCCTGACTGTCCGAGTCACTGCTGCTGTCACTCAGATCATCATAACCCATGAAGAAATTACGGCCCTCGGGTTCCTTCTCATCGCTCATGGTGGATGAAGACGAGAAAGACCGTCGGATTCAATGGTTTTGGGTTTGGGATTCGGAACCGCAGATTAAAAACAACTAAACAACGGCCGCCATGTTGAATCTAGCGCGGGCTGATGACGCAATAAACATGGGTCGCGTATACAGAATAAAACGACTGATAAAATAAATAAAAAACAGATCACAAAAATAAAGGAAAGTAGACCGTGGTAATTTTTCAATTTAACAATGTATTTTTTTTAAATCAAGTATCTGAATTCAGATCGCTGTTTAAGTAAACATTATGAGTTTTAAAGCACAATCTATCTAGCTATCAAAATATATTTGGACACTGGCGACACTTAAAATGCTTCATTTCAATATATAAACCTATTTTAACCTTTCAATATAAATCAAATCACCAGGACTCATTTAAATAAGAACAATAGCCTACACATCATCCACTCACAAGCTGCTTTATTTAACAAACACAACCAAATCATTACAAAAGCACAGTGTTAAAGGGATCATGGCTCACTAAAAGTCCTGAGTCACTCTGACAGATCCATCGGCCAGAACAAGAAGAACATTAAACTACGGCAGACGCAGAATCCTGGAGATTTGAGACTATGATGACAGACTTCTATGGAAGACCATTTCCACTACTTAAGAAAAAAATGCTTTTGTAAACCATGAATATGACATAAAAAATTCTAAATTATGTCTCACGATGAAAAGACAAAACGACACACTAAATCAATTATAAATTCTGACTTGTCTAAATAATACAGAAAAATATCCATATTTTTAACTTTATCTAAGTCACTCTTCCGCTGGAACTCAGACATTACCGGAAGCCAGTGATTATAGTTTATAAAGTTATAAATGAAGATATTTTTCTTACGGAGCACTTTTTAGGTCTTCAAAATCGCATGCTCTGCTCAATCTCATAATAAAGCTGGGAGAGCCAGGATATTCTTAACTCAGATTGAGTTTGGCTGACAGAATAATAATATCTGATGGCTTGAGGAGGGAATGATGTACTCTTCGTTTTTGGGTGAATCCCTTTAAGTGTGACATAAAAAGGAGAAATTATGACATTTTTATGAAAAAAATTATTGTATATTATATTATTGTATTATAAATTATATTAAAAATTTATGAAATTTCGTAATTATGAATGTTTTATCTCATATTTCTACTTTTTAATACTTTTTAATCTGGATGCCATAATTGTGACCATGTCATAATTTCACTTTATAAAAATGGCAGAAAAAGTTAAACGTTTTACTTAATATGTCGTCATAATTTGTATTTTATATGTCATTATTAAGATTTACCGAATCCTTTTTTTTCTGGTGGAAATGAGCTTCCAGATATATTTTTAAGGATGATGATGACAGATCTCAGCTGAAACTCCGGGTTGAATGGAAGTTCTCCAATCCACGAGGAAACACGGATTCCTTCGGGATGAGCGAATAATAGTAGAAGTTAAACTAGTAAACACTGCTTCTTTACGACTGTGATCTCATACAGTGTGACTTGGATGCGTTAGGGCCGGCTATTTTATACGAGCTATTTTACAAGTGTCTGGCAGAGAAATAACGATAACGTGTTTTGCAAAGCATCCACATGAGATAAAGAATGAGATGTCGTAAGATGATGACAGCATAATTCACATTTTTATAAAAGGCTGCCGAAGTGTTTAACGGTCGTCGTCATCTAAGTGTTGTTTAGCACAAGTGTAAATCCAGTTTAACTGCTGCTGGCCCGCGACAAAGGGCTTTAAATCCGCATCTTCAGGAGGAGAAATAAACCGATGAGTTAGGACAGAGAATGAATCTGTCTCTTCTGTTCGGAGAATCCTTAACACATATGATAAAGTAAAAAAAGCGCTAAACTGTGACTGAGGAAGCTAAATAAACGCACAGCTAGGCGGATTAGCAACGTTAGCTAATTGTCAAACGCAGAAAACACCCGTAACATTACCTGTCATGACAAATCTGGTCTCCCTAAACTGTCAATTAATGACTATTCCTAGTATATATGAATTATATTAATTTAAAATAACCACAGCTTACTATATAATGCGTACGAAAACACATTAGTGCATAATAAACCAATTGAACATAATCTCTTGATTAACAGTAATCAAGCGAATAATTGAACATCATTCATTTGTTTTATTTGTAACTGAAATTGGTGGATATTTGACATTAATTTAACTCAAAATTACATTAAAGATGATTGAGAATAGGTGCAAATGTGTGTGTAAACTAACCTATCAGGCTAATTGCTTATTGCTAGCAGGCTAAGCTGGTCATTATAATGTAGTTGAATCTATTTATCAAACAGGATTTTGGAGGAATTGTAATCAGACGCTAAAGAGAGTACCTATTAAAAGCAGTTTTAACCTATTGCTTGGGGTCCAAAAAGAGACCCAATTTTGAGGGGGACCCAATTTGTCATTACACAGAAACACAAACTCTTGTTTAGAGAGTCAAGTACACCTGAAACCTCATACATGAGCTAAATCAGACTAAACGCGAACAAAAATATGTTTTGCAAATGTTATAAACGTTTCACAAAACATTTAAAAAGTAATTCTTTCTTGCTAATCGTTGAGTACATTACGGTTTTATCATCCTTCAAACAGTACTTTCAAATGTTTTCTAAACGTTATGAACCAAGAAGAAAGATTTTTTTAAAAAATGTTAGACGAACATTCAAATAAATGTTTTTGTGCTAATATTTAGAGAATGTTAAGAAAGACCAGATAACGTTGAACGAACGTTTTTATTACTATTACCATTTGTTCATAACGTTGAGGAAACATTTCCAGAACACGTTGCCTGTTTACGTCTTGAAAACTAGTCTAATTCACACACTTTCCATCCCGAATTGTTAACAAGATTCGAATTAGTGCCCCAAATCATAGTGCATGCTAGCTCCTTCCCTCTATATTACCCATAAGCCATTGCAGCGGAGCATGTCTACAGCTGAAGGAATGTAGCGAGGAAAAAGCAATACTGTCTCCCACAATGCAATGCTTTTCACTTGAGCCTCTATTTCTGTTTTTCAATGCCTCACTAAATGTCCTTGACAATGGCTTGCATCACATGTGCAGATTGTAAACGCGCTGAGAATACAGTTCAAATGCTCATAAAACTATTTCTGACTCCGTGTTGTCGTCTGTGGTGCTCGACGCACGTTACAGCAACACACACTTTCATTTTAGGCAGTTTACGGCGACACTTTGGGGTCTGAGGTTTCGATCAGAGGATATTTTTTCCTCATGCAAATTGCGCCGATCAAAATTTTAGTAGTTTTAACTCACTGACCCGCGAGAGAGTTGCTCGGTAGAAAATATAAATGTAAAAATCGAACATCAACAGGTCCTGAAAGTGTGTTTTTATATTCCCTGTTGTTCAAAAAGCTGATATAAACCTAGATAACTCCAGTGTGTGTGTGTGTGTGTGTCTATGTGGTTGTGTGTAGTTGTGTGTGAGAGTGTGTGTGTCTGTGTAGTTGTGTGTGTGTGTGTGTGTGTCAGACGCTGCTCTTGCACACGAGCACCGAGCAGCAGGTCAGAGCGCCGTCAACCTTCACTTTCTCCTGATTGGACACTGGGATGAGCATGTGATCCTTCAGCTTCTCAAACACCTGCAGCGGGAAACACACACACACACACACACACACACACACACACACACACACACATTATTACAGAATTACGTTTTTATGAGCACATCATGAAATCATATTTTATTTTTAAAATAAATATATCAGTTTCAAAATATAGAATTTATATACATATATTTCAAAAATAAATTAATATAAATTATAAATATTATTTTAAAAATAATATTTATATACATATATGATCTATGTAAATAATATTTATATGAAATATTATACTTAACAGAAAATAGAATAAAATAAAAAAAGGTTTAATTAAAATAAAAATTCAGATGATAAATATTCCAAATATAAAAATACATAAATAACTATAAATGTTAAATAAATTACTGAATGTTATTTTATATACAAATATTATTAATATAAATAATACATTATATATTATGAGTAACAGAAAATAGAATACAATAAACAGATTATTATATAAATATATTAAACATGCCAATATAAATATATAGTAGAATTTCACAAAAAATACTATTTATATGAAACATTACATTTAATAGAAAATAGAATATAAATAAATAATAAACTAAAAGAAGACTTCTCATAAGTGAACCATTGATTCTATTTCTAACAGTAAAATTGATTAAATTTGGTAATATTCAACACAATATTTAATTATCAATTCATCCTAATTAACATATTTTTGCTTTTTACTGAAAGTATAGATATTTGTAATATTCCTTAATAAACTGATTGGGATAGAAGTTAAAGTGCATTAAAACAGGAACGCAGTCGGTGCTGTAATTGTGTTGTGTGTGTGTGTGTGTGTGTGTGTGTGTGTGTGTGTTAAACTCCAAACGAGTGAGCAGAAACATTACAGCATCTCTAAGAGCCTCATAAAGAGATGTGTCATGTTATGGAGTGTTTCCAGAAGCTCAGGCCAGTTTTCCTACGAGTCTTCCAGCGCTCGAGAGTCACCGACATCAGACGACCGACACAAGAGTTCAGTCACGCTCACAGAGGTCAGAGGTCGCTCAGATGTTCTCCACAGATTCATATCAATCATTTAGAAACATTTAGATTTATTGTGTGTGTGTGTGTGTGTGTGTGTGTGAGACCTTGACGCTCTCAGGAAACTCCTCGGGTGTGCAGTGCAGAAGAACGTCTCCTTTCCCGGGAAGGTTCATGTAGATGCAGTTCGCAGCCAGATCATCAGGAACCGTCAGTTTATCATATTTATGATCACTCATCTGCTGCATTATCTACAGAGAGATACACATCAGGAGATCAGACGGACGGACGGACGGACGGACAGACAGACAGACAGACAGACAGATAGATAGATAGATAGATAGATAGATAGATAGATAGATAGATAGACAGATAGATATCTGAAAGTAAAGAGCACTATTCATTAGCTATATTCATAAGTAGGAATTTAATTGAATATATTCAGAGATATAAATAATATCATAAACAGATGCCCATTCACCTGTGCACATCATGACATTCTGCCGTTTTTAAATCTCTGAATTATATTTTTAATATGAAAGAAAACCGATTAAAATAAACAAATGTTAAACTAAAAATGCAGAAACTTTCCTCATCTCAAGAGTTTGAGGTCAATGACATCATCACTGTGGGTTCGAGAGCGGAGGCTGTGATTGGTCGGTTTGTGTTCGCAGTTGGAATATTTCCTACATATAATAACTGATAGAACACACACACACACACACACTAGTGTTCATAAAACTTATGTCTGTTCAAAACCACACACACACACACACTCACATTTCTCCGTCTAATTCGTCTGTAATTTTTAATAAGCGACTCTTTTAACGAGTTAATTAAATCTGAGCGTAATTACAGCGAGGGTGACGCAACACACACTGAAGCGTTTACAGCGAACTATTGTAATGTGTGTAAATGACGCTCCTAAAAGAGAGAATGAAGCCGAACCGCAGAGAAAATCACCAGAGTTACCCAAAATAGCTGAAGTGTGTGTGTGTGTGTGTGTGTGTGTGTGAGAGAGAGACAGGGAGAGAGAAAGTGTGTGTGCATGAGTGTGTGTGTGCTCGAGCTGACGGGACTCCACCACTAGAGGGCGATGTTAAACTGAGTGTGTGATGAGTGAGGGAAGAAGATCAACATTAACACACACACACACACACACACACACACACACACACACACACACACACACACACACACACACACAGTGTTGGTTGGTTATTGTCAGCCTTACACACTCTCCATACTAGATGAATCAGTGATCATGAGCACACCAGAGTCTGTCCCTTATCTGATCTATCTATCTATCTATCTATCTATCTATCTATCTATCTATCTATCTATCTATCTATCTATCTATCTATCTATCTATCTATCTATCTATCTATCTATCTATCTATCCATCCATCCATCCATCCATCCATCCATCCATCCATCCACCCACCCACCCATCAATCCATCCATCCACCCACCCACCCATCAATCCATCCATCTTGTTTTCTAACACATTTACACACAAAGTTGTAATTTACATCAAACCGCATAAATATGACGGAATATGAGCGCTGTCACTTTAAGAGCAACACACTGACACACACACACACACACACACACACGAGGACAGAACACACAGTCTCCGCTCCAATGATTTACACTCATACTGAAAGGAATCGAAATATTTATTCTATTACAAGTATCCGATGCCAGAACTGAAATGGATTTTAGATTCCCAACCCTATTAAATATTCAGCATGTTGTCAATTATTTAATTCTAATTTTAATAAGTGTGTTTTTAAGTTGTGTTTTTAAGCGTTTACCGTCATCCTCGCATGAAAAGCGTGGTCTCAGCTGTGGTGTTTCGGACACGTTCAGGTGTGTGTGTGTGTGTGTGTGTGTGTACCTTCAGGGCCTTCTGCGCGGCGTCGCTGGAGCCGATGGCGATGAGGTCTGGGCCGGCCATACTGCAGAAGCTCTTCAGGTGGAGATGGCCCTGCACTGGGACTGTGGACACGGCGTAGTCCTGCAACACACACACACACACACACACACACGTCAGCAAACATTGGCTCATAAAAACAGAATAAATAAACCTTAAATAAACGACATTAGCTCTGTTGGTAAACACAGTGGAAAAATGGATTTCTTATTGGACAAAGACACGTGAAGCGCTCCAGACTCCGGGAGGAGGAGAACATGTGGGATTCTCCAGGAGAGAACGAGGGAGTGTTTCTGCAGAAAGGATGAATGTGTGTGAGCATCTCTGTTTTCACTTTGTGCAGAGACTCCTGGGTAAGAGTTTCCATGAACCATCCGCCTGAGAGCGGCGAGGAGCTGCGGTATCGTCAAGTTAAACGCCTCAGCGACAGTAGAGGAGAATGTTCTGTTCTTACAAACAACTATTGATTTTCATTCAGTTTAACCGTCGACATGATTCATCATTCAGAGAACCACAATAATAATCATCCTCCAATAATCATCCAATAATCATCCTCCACAATAAACACTGACGGTCTGAGATGGACAGACGGATGGATGGATGGACGGACGGATGGATGGATGGATGGATGGTTGGATGGATGGATGGATGGATGGATGGATGGATGGATGGATGGTTGGATGGATGGATAGATGGATGGTTGGATGGATGGGTGGATTGATGGGTGGATGGATGGATAGATGGATGGGTGGATGGATGGATAGATGGGTGGATGGATGGAGAGATGGATGGATGGATGGGTGGGTGGATTGATGGATGGATGGATGGATGGATGGATGGATGGATGGATGGATGGATGGATGGATGGATGGATGGATGGATGGGTGGATTGATGGATGGATGGATGGATGGGTGGATTGATGGATGGATGGGTGGATGGATGGGTGGATAAATGGATGGATGGATAGATGGATGGATGGATGGATGGATGGATGGGTGGATAAATGGATGGATGGATAGATGGATGGGTGGATGGATGGGTGGATTGATGGATGGATGGATGGATGGATTGATGGATGGATGGATGGATGGATGGATGGATGGGTGGATTGATGGATGGATGGATGGATGGGTGGATGGATGGATGGATGGATGGATGGATGGGTGGATGGATGGGTGGATAAATGGATGGATGGATAGATGGATGGATGGATGGATGGATGGATGGATGGATGGATGGACAGGTGGATGGACGAGTGGATGGACGGATAGATAGATAGATAGATAGATAGATAGATAGATAGATAGATAGATAGATAGATAGATAGATAGATAGATAGATAGATGGACAGATGGATGGATGGTTTCACCTTGAATGCGTCGGCCAGGATCTCCGCTCCTCTCTGATTGGTCCTCTTGGATAATCCCACGAAGAACTCTTTCCCTGAACAGTAGAACACACAGACACCTGACTCCAGAACAGAAGCAACTGAACGTTTTACACAGGACATTTTTGAGCTTCATGATGCCAGAAGGAAACGTTTCGGTCCGGGAACGAATCCAGACTCAATTAGGTGTGCGACTGCAGTTTTCCATTCACCGACAGATAAAGCGGAGCAACATCCATCACTTCAGCGTCTCGGTGAACTACAGACCCCATACTGTCCGGCTGTGACAAACACACTTCTAGCCAGAATCACACTGAATTCGGTTACATGTTAACTGGATACTCCAAGTCAACAGTGATTACAAGGTGTTTGATTGAAAGTTGTACAACATGAGGGCGAGTCATTACTGACAGAGTTTACAGTTTTGGGTGAACTATCTCTTTAAATGCAAAATTGCTTGCTGGGAATGTACATTTCCTCAGCGATCATCTGTGATTGGTTGTTTATCAGCACACACATGAATTTATATTAAATTAAAAAAAAATTACCTGTGAACAAGACATCTCCTCCGTCCAGTGTGGCCGATTCATCGGTCATCTCAACGATATTCAGGCCAAGCTTCGTCAACGCATCTTTCATGGCCACCGTCTGAAACAGAAAGACATTTATAATTATCATTGAGCGGACACTTTCAAAAACACTAACTAAACAAAACCAGCAAAACAAAAGACGCATCATTGAGCCCCATCTCAGAATAGCCCAGCAACTGCATAGCAACCACTCGAAATGTCATAGTAACTACACTAGAAACTCCCTAGCAACCACATAGCACACCGTAGCAACTGTATAGCAACACAATATTTCCCATTCAGAAAACCTTAACACCCACACAGCCTAACAACTGCATAGCAACCACTCGAAATGTCATAGTAACTGCACTAGAAACTCCCTAGCAACCACATAGCACACCCTAGCAACTGTTTAGCAACACAATATTTCCCATTCAGGAAACCTTAACACCCATATAGCAACACCCAAGAACAGCCTAACAACTGTATAGCAAGAAAAGTATATACAACTCAGTGCACCTTAGCAACCATATAGCAACACCCTGGCAACTGCCTAGAATACTCTTTCAACTATATAGCAACACCTTAGAAACTACCCAGAACACACTAGCCACTGAGTATATATAGCAACAAAATATATACCGCTCAAAACACCTTAGCAACCACATAGCACACCCTAGCAACTGTATAGCAACAAAATATTTCCCATTCAGAAAACCTCAACACCCACACAGCCTAACAACTGTAAAGCAATAAAAGTATATACAACTCAGTGCACCTTAGCAACCATATAGCAACACCTTAGAAACTACTCAGAACACACTAGCCACTGTATACAGCAGGAACTATATAGCAAGAAAAGTTGAGGTGTTCAGAACACCTTAGCAACCACATAAGTAAAATCCTGGCAACTGCATGGAACACTTAACTAAATAGCAATTCCTTAGTAACGATGCAGAACATATTAGCAACTGTATAGCAACAATGTATATTCCACATAGCAACACCCTGGCAACTGCCTAGAATACTTTCAACTATATAGCAACACCTTATAAACTACCCAGAACACACTAGCCACTGTATAGCAACAAAGTATATACCGCTCAAAACACCTTAGCAACCACATATTAACACCCTAGCAACTGCACAGGACACTCTTTCCCCTATACATATCAACGCCATAGAAACCCAGTATATGACATCACCACTGAACCACATTCAGGTATTTTTTTTAAGCCAATCAGGCCGTAAGTTTGAGCCAAGAGCCTTCGGCCATGCAATAATTAAATGTGTTTATAGTCACCTACGCCCCGAAACACTGAGGATAAACACAGGAGAGAGAGAGAGACTAATTTACACTATTAGCTACTTTTTTAGGGAGAAACATTACTTTTAAACTGAAATGAACGTGAAATAACAATCTGAGTTGCTTCCCTTATCTAATAATAAAAAATAGGATTTCTATAACATAAACCATCATAGTGGTGTAATAATCAAACTGAATACTTTCCTCATAAAAGCAAAAACCGCGGCTGTAAATCCGAGTCAGTCGGACCGTAAAGACACCGTTATTTCGGACAGTGCCAGAACCCGTCGATGACATCATCAGCAGGGGCCAGGGGTGATGATGTCATGCTGAAGGAAACATGTAAAACCATTTATGAGGAGAAAAGATGGAGAGGAAGTGACACGCAAAGAAGAGGGAACGACACCCGTCAGTGGACAGTGTGTGTGTGTGTGTGTGTGTGTGTGTGTGTGTGTGTGTGGTTTACAGGCTGTTTAAGCAGCTCTCAAGGGTCTGTTTTTCTGAAGGATGAATCAGTGTTTCCACGGCGATATCTAGCGATGAGGTCACCAGTTCGCTTCCCCCCATCGCTGTCGCCAAGCATGAGGTCATCCAGGTATGTCGCCACGGCAACCATAACCCCGCTTTAACCTCATTAAATAATGAACACACACATCAAACAGCGCAAATGTACAATAACATGATTTTTGGGTTTTGTTGCGTCACTATAAGTGTGTTTGGTCTAATATAAATGCGTGTCTCTTTTAATTAGTGTAAAAGAGAGAGAGGAAAAAAAGACATGTTAACAGATTCCAGGATGAGATCCTCTCTCTGTATACAGATGGAATAATAATAATAATAAATAAATAAATATGAATGTATACAAAAGGATGCTTTAAACAAATCCCTGTTCTAATGATCTTTTGTTATTTTCCCAAACACACATCATCGCCATGGCAACATCCCCTCACATTTGAGAGAATTTATAAAGAAAACAAAAGGGTCAGAGGTCACATGTAACGCCCGGCCACACTGTGTTTGTGTTCACATGTCAACATGACACGCTTTAAATGTGGAAAATAACAGTGGAAAATACTTCTAAATCATGTCTTAATCTTAGTGTTTACTAATTGCACTAAATGTTTAATAATTCTCATCGTTCCGCAGAATTATAGCTGCAATTATTAAATATATAACGTTCATATAATATTAATCAGTAAACTGTCTGATTATTTGCTAATATCATTACTGTGATTGAATGGAAAACATCACTGACTTATTTCTTAATTGATTTGTTTTGAGCCGGGTCAGAAATAAACGGGGGATTGTGTCAAAAAATGTCCCTAAAATTAATATAAAAGCACAAAAAAGGGGGAAAAACTCTCACACACACACTCATACACTCTCTCACTCAATCACACACACTCATACACTCACACTCTCTCACACACTAACTCAAACACACACACACTCGGTGTTTCATTACTGATGAAAGAAACATGTAAGCACTGATTGAATGACTGACTCAAGAGTGATGTGCCGCCCCCTACTGGCGGTTTAATCTTCATATTAACGCCCCCTGTGGAGGAAATCCAGCTTTTAATGTTGTTTATATGTCTGTGGTGTGTCTACTAATCCGCCAAGTGTCGTCTGTGACGAGATCAAACCTCAGTCTGTCGTTCTAAAAGGTCTATGCTCAAAAAGTGAATAAATGGATTATAAATACAGCGTAAATATAAATTAGTGCCATAATGTAGTATATTAATTGTGTGTGACGAGAGGCACTCTGTCCCGACACACTCGATCGGTCCCGCATGGCCCAGCGCCGGCCCTCGACTCCACCGGGATGAGATCCTTCACATTCCTGCCATTCCAGACGCTGGGATCTGGGGCTCTAATGTGCGGAGAACAGGCTCTCAGCGGATCCGGTGTCTCGAGGACAGGCCGACAGAACCGGCGAGACCATCAGGTCCCCAACACTGGGACTCTCAGATACGCTTTATCAGATCAACTGGATCTGACGTTACACACACACACACACACACCTCAGGACTGTAGATTATCAGAGAAACTATCACACTCTACATACTAATAAATATAATAAATAAATCATTTAAATGAAAAGATTAAAACAATTATGTATTAAACAAATTAAATGAAAAGTCAAAAATAAACTCCAAAAACTCAGAAAGAATCATAATATAATCAAATTAAAATATAAAATTATATAAAAATAATAAGATAAAATCAATCAGAATAAGCTAAATATATATATATATATATATATATATATATATATATATATATATATATTTAATATAATTTTAATACTATTATTTTTTAATATAATTTTAATTTTTTTTTTTAATATTTTTTATTATATATATATATAATACAAAATATTAAAAATAAAAAATATTTTATTAAAATTGTATTAAAAAAATAATAGTAAAAATAAGAAAATTTCACACCAAAGGTGGTCAAAAAGAATAAAATGAACAAAATATGTTTTTTAAATGCTAATGCTACTGTAAAATACAAAATAAAACAATGTATAATACAAAATATATATATAAAATGATATAAAATAATAAAATAAATACACCCAACCAAAAGATGATCAAAAAGAATTTAAAAAATAAAGAAAAAACAATAATGAAAACACACACACGCACATATAAAATAGTAAAAGTTTTGTAATAATAAAATGAATCCAGGAAAACACCCTCACACACACACACACACACACACACACACACACACACGCAGCTTCTGTAAAGTGAGGAATGCAAGAGTGAAACGGATCCAGTGTTCCTGAACTCATCCCTGGAGCTCCAGAAAAACACGGAGCTGGAGTTCTCCAGGGAGTTCTGAAAGCAAACGGACCCCCCAGGCTGAATCCCTCATTCCCAGCCGGAGTCGGGATCAGTTCTCCCGGATCGGTGTCCGCAGGGAAGCTTTGTTCGCCTTCACCGGCTCCAAGGAATGAGCTTCATTACACACCCTCGCATTCCTGCGGTCAAGAGACACTCACATGTGCTACTATCTCTCCTCCTTTACCGGAATCAGCAGCACAAAGAGACAAAAGCCTGGACGGACACATGAACCGTGAAAAGCCTCCATCCCAGAATATGAGGTGTTTTAGAGACTCTCACAGGACACACACTGCGCTTTACATGTCAATGAGATGAAGATGTGTGTGTGTGTGTGTGTGTGTGTGTGTGTAGTTACAGCACAACGTCTAAATCTCAGAAACAGGACGGGAGACTGTGTGCTGAAGGCTTTAAAGGCGTCAATCAAAGTCGAAAGATTTTCCCGCCAAATTAGCTCTGGAATCAAATTCAAACGTAGTCAGCGGATTCCAAACAAGGTTCTGTTGCCATGGATACAGAGCCGTTACATTCCGTTTCCCAGAGTTCCAAACAATGTGTAAACCGATAAACTGCTGTAACACAACAGAGAAATCACACACACACACACACACTCTCACTCTCTCTCAAACTAACACACACTCACAGAAATATATTCAGATCACTAATTCATAACCCCGTCCTGATTGGCCGCCGGCACTGGTGAGATTATAAGACCTTATAGAAACACACACACACACACATATGTAACAACAACACTGTTCCCAGACACTCACACACCCCAGAGACGAACACAACCCGAGCGCGACCCACGGCGAGTGTGTGTGTGTGTGTGTGTGTGTGTGTTCGCGAGTGAGCGATTAGCCATAAATGTGAAATGAATGTCTCGCAGGAATGCGTTTTCAACCACGGAGACTCAACAAACACACCGCTGGACAGGGCCTGTGTGTGTGTGTGTGTGTGTTTGGCACCTCACCATCTCACTGACGCAGACAGAGGAAATGAAGCGCTTTAAACACACACACACACACCTGATAAATAAACGCAGGGATCCAGGACTTCTGCCTGACGACACACTGATGAACGGAGCGTTTCCAGGCTGGGAGTCGGGGTCAAAGGTCATGAAAACAGGAAAAAATGTCAATGTCAAGCCCTCGTCCATGCACACGGTTAAAGGGTCCAGAAATACAACAGTTTAGGGTTCACATTATTCTATGGATTGACATGTTCTCCGAGTTTCTCTAATAACATAATCAATAATTTTATTATTTATTATTTTTTAATCAAAAAACATCTTAATTTACGGAATTTCTCCATAGAACTTACGAGGTCGTAAACCGCTTCTGTTGAATCCGTCAGCTCAAACTAGCTCAACTTAGTTTTTAAACAACTGCAGGATTCATGGTGAAAAACTACATTACCCATAATGCTGTAGCGCATAAAAGTGCATCTATCCATCATAAAAGTGACTATATCCATTGGATGATTGGATAGATGCAGTTTTATGATGGACGTAAATACCCACCAACATCCGATTTTTGAATGACTTATCGTGAGAGGAAAAACGTAAGTTTTAGTCGCATGATATTAGCTAATGGAAACACAGTCATTTTGCAATCGTTTTTAATCGACGTCTAGAAAATATCACTAAAGTTTTCCAGTAGCACCTCATTGCAGTACACGAGATCCAGGGGGCGGAGTCGGATCCAGATCTGAGGGGTGGAGCTGGGTAGGTTTAGGGGTGGGGTTAGGGATCAGGGGGTGGAGCTGGGTAGGTTTAGGGGTGGGGTTAGGGATCAGGGGGTGGAGCTGGGTAGGTTTAGGGGTGGGGTTAGGGATCAGGGGGTGGAGCTGAGTAGGTTTAGGGGTGGGTTTAGGGATCAGGGGGTGGAGTTGGGTAGGTTTAGGGGTGGGTTTAGGGATCAGGGGGTGGAGCTGAGTAGGTTTAGGGGTGGGGTTAGGGATCAGGGGGTGGAGCTGAGTAGGTTTAGGGGTGGGGTTAGGGATCAGGGGGTGGAGCTGGGTAGGTTTAGGGGTGGGGTTAGGGATCAGGGGGTGGAGCTGAGTAGGTTTAGGTATATGTAAGGTGGGAGGAGTTGGATCTGGATCCGACTCCTCCTCGTGGATTTCATGTTCTGCAGCGAGGACCATCTCAAGTTTTCTGAAACGCGGATTGATGCTCAAGTTTCTCCAGCCACAAATCTGAGAAATGTTGATAATCAACAGCAAACGGACCGTCTGAGACAGACGAAACATGACAACCCGTCTCGTCCGTGTCTCGGGTTTCAGGAACACAACACTCATTGTGTGTATGTGGAGAGGAACCGGCCCGGGAACCGATGTTTTCCGAAGAATGTTCTGGCTCGCGTCCTGGAGGGGAGTCTCCAACCAAATATGAAAAGCCTGTATGAAGAAAAATGAACAACAGACCAAAGAAAACGTGGAATGTGTGTGTGTGTGTGTGTGTGTGAGAGAGATATGAGAAAGGAAAAATTGCCATGAAGTTTCCCATAAACACTAAAAAGGGGGTTTCCCAGAAACACGTTTTTTTTTCCACTGGAGTTTTTGGGATGCTCTTTGATGAACACAGCCGGTAGAGCTCACAGATGATCACCCATCTCCACTCCTGCTCTTATTGAGTCTTACACTCCGTCTCATCGCTGCTTAAAGGGTACATATCGTGCTTTTAAATCATTCATTTTTACTTATAAATCATACATTTGTGGTCTATATAAAGCATAACTGCAATGCTTGGGTCTGAATTCCTCATTATTATAGCTCAACAGGCCCCTTTTCTACCCCTTTTCTGATGTTCTTCTGTGAGCGACCCGTTTCAAAGCGTCCCCTTTAAATAAAAAGGAGTTGCGTCTTTCCCCGCCCGCTCTCCAGGTCGCTGAGTTCACGGTCGGTTCAACTCCCCGCGTTCAGCCATAATTGTAGTTTGATAAGAGATATACGATTACTATAGTTTCAAAGAACATTTTTATTCACACGTTAACAAAATGTCAACAAAAGACTTGTCCATCAAGCGTTACGTATTCGAGCCAGAGCGAGCGATTTGAAAAAGAAGACGACGAACCTGCAGAACAACGTCTTCATATGGATGCACTAAAGTTAAGTTAACTATGTTGTGTTATTAGTGAAAGTCGACTATTTCTCTTGTTAAAACAAGCACTCTGACAAGATAAATGACTGCGGTCTGATCTTACCACTAAAAATCTGTATGATAATAATATGATAACTTGCGTTTAGAACGCGTCAGAAAACACAGCAGCTAATGATAGAAGGAATTTACCCCTCATTCAGACGAAGTCGATCGGCAAACCCTTCTGTATACTGGCGGAGGTTGTTGGATTGGGGATCCTTGAAGTGCTTCAGGTCACTACATCCAACAACCGAACATTTTGACTAGCCCTCTCGTAACTTCTGCATCATTGAGCTTGGACTACAAAATCGGAGCGAGAAATAATAATGGCGGATTGCTCGAAGTGTTGGACCGGTAGTCAATGTCCTTATTTGGCAGTTCCGCTGCAAATCCTGTGACGTAATTGTTCAAAAAACGTAATAGACAACAGGAAAATCCGAACAGGTTGAAAAATATGACCAAAACAGAATATAAAGGTATAAACGAAGCACCTGAAGAGAATAATTTAATCTTTTCTGTACTTATAAACACTCCAAATATACAACAAAATGCATTTAAGGGCTAAAAAAGTGGATTTTTCATGATATGTCTCCTTTAAGTCTAATTTTAGAGTCGACGTGTCGGATACGAGCCTTATATGCTCAGTGTTTCTGATCTCGGGATTCTGTGTGCAGTAGTTGAATCGTTCTGTGGAATCGGTTCATTTAAATGACTCAGTTGAACTGATTCTTGAAGGCTCTGATGAAGCATAATACAGTATATGACTCATTTCAGAACAAGAGGATCATAATAACAGGGTTAGTGTGTGTGTGTGTGTACATATACATTACATTTGCATTTCACAGGGCACTAATAATATTAGAACTCTAATATCTCCATATATTAATGATTTACTTTATTATTATTATAATAATACAGTTTGAGATATTGGTATACAGGATCATTTTTTAAATGTGGAGCAGCAAAAAAAACATTCTGGACAAACTCACTAAAATAAACCACACACACACACACACACACACACACACACACACACACACACAAAAACATGCGCGTGCGCACACATGCACACACAAACAAAAACACAAACACGCACGCACACATGTGCACACACACTTACACAAAGACAAACAAAAACACAAACATGCGCACACGCACACGTGCGCACACACACACACACACACACACACACACACACACACACACACACGGATGTGTGTGTTCCACATGTTTCATCAGGAGCTGCTCCACATGAGGCTTTTCCTGCAGATCCAGACACACTCCGTCATGGAAACACTGATTCCAGACACTGATGGGAAAAGCTCTGGCATCCGTCCGCTAATGTCCCCTTCACACACACACACACACACACACACACACACACCTCTGTTAGGACGTTCACCTTCGACCCAAGCCAGCCATGTGGAACGGGACGGAGGAGAAAACAGATGACGAGACCAAGAGAGTGTGTGTGTGTGTGTGTGTGTGTGTGTGTGTGCGTGCGTCCAGCGTCAGCTGCACACACACTCACAGACAGAGACTTCAACCAACAACACACTCGTTCAGGAGAGCTGATCAAACACAAGCACACACACACTGCAAAAATACCCATACAATAACATGCCAACCAATGGAAATATTTCTGCACGATTCACATTACAAATAAAGTATTGCATAAAAATTTGAGCAACGCCATTGTTTTGATTTAATGTTAATATAGATTTTTAATTTTTTATTAATTATAATAATTAATAAAGTATTTAAAACACAAAGTGATATGGAGGGAAAAATTAAATCATTAAATCATACATTTTTAAATATTTAAATAAATGACTAAATACATAATTAAACAATTATTAGTGTAAAAATACTTTGCTATGATTAGTTTATTTAAAAAGTAAAAATAAAATAATTTAAAAAGGAAAAATAAATTAAAAAGTAAAAATAAAAATTGATGACATACATTTGTCATAACAGCAAATTAACCATAACATACAAACTATTTAAAAAAATTATATTCATATATAGTTATTTATAATAAAAATGGAAGCATGCATGCATGCATTTCAATAAAAACAATTTATATATATATATATATATATATATATATATATATATATATATATATATATAATTAAAAACAAATTATACTTTAAAACGTTTAAATATAAAATAAAGATAAAAAAATAATTTTCTATCATTAATTTATTTTTTTTTAAATTCTTTTAAAATTAACATATTTAATTAAGACCATATACTGTATATATGTGCCAACTTCTATTCAATGTGTTGATAAACATTGTTCACTTTTAATAAATGAGTGTTGACTGCTGAGATGTTGGTCATGTGACACGTCGACATCACTACAAAGACTGACCACTCAATGATTAGCTTTAAACATTATTTACAACACCACTGGACACACACACACACACACACACACACACACCTGGATCACATCACATACCTCAGATACTTGATATTCTTCAGATAATAACACACAGACACTGAGTTTCCTTCATCAGTTCCATGTGCTGCACATTCCCTCACTACTGTAACCTCCACACACACACACACACACACACACACACAAATAAATAAACTAAAAATAACTTCATTAATTCAACTTTTTTATATACTATTTTCAACTTTAGTTTGAAGCTGGAAATTTCATTTTAATTTTAGTATGCTCAAAAAATGAATAAATATATAAACTACAGATGTAATATAAATCTAAAATTAGTTTAGGTTAGGGTTAGGGCTAACCTCAAAATTATAAAATATTAAATTAAAAAAACATTATCAAACTAAAATATAGTACATTCATTCAATTTAAATACAAATACTTCAAAACTTTCGGATATCCCGGCATGCAGCTGAAGTGCTACAACCAAAACAAAATTAAACTTAATACAAATTATATAGCCTTAAAAAAAACGTTTAAAATGACAAAAACAAACAAGAGTACAAAACCTAACCTTTGCTTAAACACACGTTTGTTTCACTGTGATAATAATCCACATGTTTCTACAGGATATATTTCAAACCTGTCTGAGAAATATGCTGATGAATGAGGTCAGAGTGGATCCTTCACACACACACACACACACACACACACACACACACACACACACACACACACACACACACACGCACACACACACACACAGTCACGACATGAATAACATCACACACACATTCCCGAATAACCTGTGTTGACGACGGTCACATGACCCTACAAGGACATCAGGCGGTTAATGAGTAGAGATGCCAGCGGACAGCTGACGACTGGTGTGTGTGTGTGTGTGTGTGTGTGTGTGTGATGACATCAGATGGTTCTTGATCATCAGATCCTCATATTAGAGTGATTTCTGAAGGATCATGTGACACTGAAGACTGATGATAAAATGATCACAGGAATAAATTACACTTTACTATATATATATATATTCACATAGAAAACATCATACTGTTACATTTATATGTATAATTTATTTTGTCTGAACTGAACTGTACTAAAAAAATGACAAGTGACATTACAAATAATGATTATTTACTACAATTAAATACAAAATAATTGTACATAATAACAATTATTATTATTAAAATTAAATGCTAAAATAATGATACACTATAAAAGTCACCAATTTTTTTACACAATAATAATAATTTATTCATGTAAAATTATAAAATAATTCTACACAGAAAATAATAATAATTTATTAATAATCAAATAACAAAATGTTTACAGCAAAATAGTAATAATTCATATAAATGAAATTATAAGATAATACTACATAGAAAATAATAATTTATTAACGATTAAATTACAAAATGTATAATATGTGTAATAATTTATTCAAATGAAATTATAAAACAATTCTACATTGTAGAATAATAATAATAATTTAATTTATTAATAATTAAATTAGCAATTTTGCACAGTGAAAATAGTAGTAATTTATTAAAGTGAAATGATTAAATGATTCCACATTGTGAAATAATAATCATTTAAGTTATTAATATTTATATGGATAATTTTACATAGTAACAATAATTCACTAAAATTAAAAATAATAATAATAATTATACAAAATAATAATTAAATGTATTTTAAATATTAAATATTAACAATTTAATTTATTAATAATTAAAATGCCAATATTAATAATCTATTAAAATAAAATAAGAAAATAATTCTACAGTATAAAATAATGGAAACACTTTAAAATAAGGCTCCATTTATTAACATGAGCAATAAATATAACGTCTACAGCATTTATTAATCACAGTTCATTTTAATTTCAACATTTTCTAATACATTAATAGATCAGTTGCATCTGTTAATATTATTTAATGCAGTTGCACAGTCACGAACCAGCAGTGACCAGCTGTGTGTTGTGTTAACGAACATAAACAACGATTAATACACACTGGGAGACATTATTGCTCATGGTTAGTGAATGATAATGATAAACACTAATATTGAATATGAGAACCAAATATGAGTTTCAGACGCTTATGCAACAAGATCTGCATCTGTGAGGCCAAGATCCAGTGTGTGTGTGTGTGTGTGTGTGTGAATCTCCTTCAAACACAGACGTGTCCTCACAGGAACGGCATGCAGAGGTGCATCATGGGACAGGTCAGCACAGGTGCATGCTGGGACACTGGAAGGAGACGCAGACGTGCGTAAAGAAGAGAAGAATCAGTGTGTGTTTTTCCAGCGGGAATGTTTCTGTCATTATCATTCCTGAAGCGGCTGGTGTTTGAGGTAGCGGTGTGAGCGTACACACACACACACACACACACACACACACACTCGTGTGATGGAGAAAACAGCTGGAACCACAGAAGATCCAACAACTCGTACAATAACGGCTTCACAAACAACACACTTCTCTCGTTCTTCTTATCAGCGGATCTTTATATATAAAACAATATAATAAATAACAACAGAAATATATTCATAATAATAATGATTAGATTGAAATTAAAATAAAGAATGATTTTTTAAAATAAAACAATGAAAATAATAATAATGTACAATTATAATGCTAAATGAATAATAATAATAAAGATACAATTTTATAAATCAAGTGCACATCATAACAAATATTCATTTATAATTACATTATAGAACAATCAAATATTAATCTAAAAATAAAACTAAAATTAAATATTTTTTTTATACTATAAAACAATAAAAATATGAATAATAATGTATGATTAAAATTCTAAATGATTAATAATAATAATAAAGATAATATTTTTTAAACAATTTTTTCATTATAACAAATACTCATTTATAATTACATTATAAAACAATAAAATACTAATAATAGTTTATAATTAAAAATAAAATAAAATTATTTCTAGATTATAAAACAAAATAATAAATAAATTGCATTATTATTATTATTGTTATGATACGATTTTATAAAATAATTGTACATCATAACAAATATTCAGATATAATTCAAATTCAATCAAATTATTGTTCACATTATAAAACAATAAAATAGTAATAATAATTCATGATTAAAATAACATTTAAATAATTTTGCATTCTTATTATTAATAATAATAATGATAACAATAATAATAATTCATTGTTTAAAATAAATGAGAGAATAAGTGGTGAAAATAAGAAAAGTGAAAATAAGTTTCAAAATAAGAATATTTTTATTAAGTTAAATAATAAAAAAAATTTTTAAATCATTTAAAACATAAAATAATAATAAACAGTTATCAATGAATTATAAATTATTATTAAAAATACATTTTACAGATTTAATTATTGTCATATATTATTATTACAATGTATGGTTAAAAAAATAATTTACATGGTAAATCAATAATAATATATTATAATTAATATGAATAATTAAAACAATCCAATCAGCTCTGTGATGTCTATATGGGACGCTGCTATTGGTGGAGATCTCCTGATCAGGAAGTGATAGAGCGACGCGCGCACACACACACACACACACACACACACACACACACTAAAGTGAAATATGAGAAACACGTTTAAAATAAGCATCCAACATATGACACACACACACACACACACACACACTTCACCCTTAAGAGCGTAGCGTGCGAGTTACAGGTGATGTCATCGACCCCGTCCACAGAGGTCACCGGAGACACAGTGACGTCTGCTGATGACCTCGCACACACACACACACACACACACACACACACACGCCAGAGGGAACATGTGTGTTCTGTTTATGGACGCTGATGAACCGGTGATGTCATGCACAGGCCATGTGCTGCAGTCATAACTCAGAGCCGCTCTCACACACACACACACACACACACACACTATATTAGTGAGGATACTGCATAGACGTATGATTTTATAACAGGTTAATGATATTCATCACCTAACGAACAAACTCAACATTACAGAAACACAATCCAATAAAATGTGTTTTGATTTAGAAGCCTTTTAAACTAGTGAAGACCACACACACACTCATACACACACTCACACACACTCACACACGCACTCACACACACACACTCACACACACTCACACACACACACACACACACACGCACACACGCACACACACTCACAGACACACTCACACACACACACACACACGCACACACACTCACACTCATTCACAGACACACTCACACACACACTCACACACATGCACTCTCACTCACACACACACTCACACACATGCACTCTCACTCACACACACACTCACACACACGCACTCTCACTCACACACACACTCACACACACACACTCACACTCTCTCTCTCTCACACACACACTCACACACACACACTCACACTCTCTCTCTCTCACACGCACACTCACTCATTCTCACACACTCACAAATTCTCACTCACTCACTCACTCTCTCTCTTACACACACACACTCACACACTCTCTCACACACTCACACACACACCGCACTCTCACGCACACTCACTCTCTCTCTCTCACACGGATTCTCACTCTCACTCACACACACACTCTCTCTCTTACACACACACCCACACACTCTCTCACACACATCTTTTGGTTATCCGAGTGCAGTTGGGATTTAAATGAGGGAAACACGTGTCGGTGGGTTTGGATCTGCCGGAGTGTGTGTGTGTGTGTGTGTGTGTGTGTCCATCAGCGGAGGAGAAAAATAACATGTATTCACAGTATGAGGGAGAAACACACACGTGTTGTGTCAATCAAACAACTCTTTTCCTGCACTGAAGCCTAATCCAGCCGTCTGTGTGTGTGTGTGTGTGTGTGTGTGTGTGTGTGTGTGTGAGTGTGTGAGGCCACGTGAGTGTATGCGGTGAGATTTACCTCATCAACTCACCCTAAACCACAGTGTGTGTGTGTGTGTGTGTGTGAATCACACACTGACCTGCGCTGCTAACACACAGCGTCTCCTGTTTACTGATGTCCTCCAACAGACACAACCTTAAAAGTGCTCTCGCTTTCCACACACACACACACACACACACACACACACACACACACACACACACACACACACACATTTTTAGTATAAACACTGAAACGCAAGGTTAGACAACTGAGAGGACGCTTGTGCAAGTGTGAATCCTCAGGTGTGTGTGTGTGTGTGTGTGTGTGTGTGTGTGTGTGTTTAGCTCTGTGCAGGTGTTATAGTGCGTGTGTGCGTGTGTGTGTGTGTGTATGATCACATGTAATAGTGTGTTTTCCTCTTTAATAGTAGTGTTACATAACCAAATAATTCACTTCACATGTATTTGCACAGCACTTTTCTCAATGCACATCGTTTCAAAGCAGCTTTATAGAAAGACATATAGGTGAGCACTGCAGTGCATGCTGGGAGTCGACAAAATAATTATTATTATTTTGTATTTGTTTATTTATTTACTTTTTTTCTATACTTTGCATACCGTGCTTTTCTAGTAAATTGTTGTTGTTTTTTTTATATTGTATTAAAATAACCATCACTGTTACATCGTTTTTATATGCTAATTGTTTTGTAATGTGATTTTATCTTGTTATGTGTTTGTATTTGTGTAGGACTACAGATGGAAATTAGCATAGTGCTAAATCTGGTGCAGCCATCTTCTTAATGTAACTGCACATTGTCCTGTTATAAATAAATTAAACTAAACACAATCTGCAACAATAGCTATGATTAAGCTTATGTAAACACTGACAGGTGATAATAATCAAGAATATAAATGTAATATGTGTACAAAAATGTGTATTAAAATAAAGTGAATAGCGATACAGTTGCAGTAAAACAACCACATCAGCGAATAATCAAAATTAAAAACGTTTTAATCCGAGTTATTCCTTTATTATCACCAAACTAATGATGTTCAGTAAAGGTATGATGGGGTTGTTTAGACGATATTAGAAATATTATCGGCTTATCATTTGCTTTTATGCAGATTCAAATTAATGTTTTAATATCTGTGAGTGTGAGCAAAAAACTGTGCAGACTGGATCAGATGTAGTCGACTTTCACACTGAAAGAGTTTCTCACACTCACAACTGAGACATTCCTCATGTGTTGGTGTGAGACGGAAGGACTTGGCCTTGGTGAGAGCACACACACACACACACACACACACACACACACACACACACACACACACACACACACACACACACACACACACACACACACAAGTCACAACATGCAAACTTTGACCCGGCATCTCTGAACATTCAAACACTCACTCCCTACAAAACCCTAGTGTGCATCAGACCACACACACACAGCTGAGCACACACACATACACACACACACACACACATACGCAGATAGCAAAACTACTTTACTGTCTACTTCAAATCCAGATCAACATCTCAGGGCCTGTTTACAGACATTTGAGCTAAATTACATGAAACTTTAAAATCACTATAAACAAAAGTATTCATAAATATCGTAATGTATTCAAAATCATCTATTGGTGGATTATAAAATGATATTACAATACAAGCATTTAAGCAATATGTCAAACCTTTCAACAGTTTATATATAGTCCAATTCCACAGGATGACTTGGCAACCGGGGCTCATTAGCATTTTAATGATTCTCGTTTCATCATTCTCACTGACAATCCCCTCATTCAGCTGAGAGACAATGTAATGCAGTGATGCGTGACCAAATAAACTGGTGCTCAAATGAGTGTGTTCGTGAGTTACGGTGCAAAAACTGAACACAGTTGTTTCACTAATCATCTAATTTGCTGGACGATAAAACGTGTGGAAAAAATCCCAAAGGGACCAAAGCTGTATCTAAAGACCAGAAGATCACGGAGACCAGAGTTACTCCAAAAACACAACAGAAACCACCTAGCAACACCCTAGAAACCAACTAACAAGATCTTAGAAACCACCAAGCAACACCCTAGAAACCAACTAACAAGATCTTAGAAACTACCTAGCAACACCATAGAAACCAGCTAACAAGATCTTAGAAACTACCTAGCAACACCATAGAAACCAACTAACAAGATCTTAAAAACTACATAGCAACACCCTAGAAACCAACTAACAAGATCTTAGAAACTACCTAGCAACACCATAGAAACCAACTAACAAGATCTTAAAAACTACATAGCAACATCCTAGAAACCAGCTAACAAGATCTTAGAAACTACCTAGCAACACCCTAGAAACCAACTAACCAGATCTCAAAAACAACCTAGCAACACCCTAGAAACCAACTAACCAGATCTTAGAAACTACCTAGCAACACAATAGAAACCAACTAACAAGATCTTAAAAACTACATAGCAACACCCTAGAAACCAACTAACAAGATCTTAGAAACTACCTAGCAACACCATAGAAACCAACTAACAAGATCTTAAAAACTACATAGCAACATCCTAGAAACCAGCTAACAAGATCTTAGAAACTACCTAGCAACACCATAGAAACCAACTAACCAGATCTCAGAAACTACATTACATTAATATTTATGAAATACCTGTATTTAATTGTATTTGATATCAAATGAATTATTACTACATTTGTTTACGTCATGAGATTCTATATTATTTAATATGAATATATTTATTATTATTCAACAGAATTGTGTGTGTGTGTAAAGGATTAATAAAATGCTTGTCATAAGTTCAGCATGAGCAAGACAAAGAAGTGTGTTACTTTAATCCACATCCAGTATGTTTGAGATGTACTCCCCTGAGCGAGTGAGGGCGTTCGTTCATTAATGGAGAAACTCTTTCCTTCAGTGCCGAGGAAAACACAGGAATGTCGCAGGAGGAACGGGAACGCTAGGAATGTCAGACTGACCTGGGAACGGCCAACCTGGATGACACACACACACACACACACACACACGGAAGTGGTACAGACGGAAACTGGGTCACTTCCGAACAGAAGGAAAGAGAGAGTGTGTGTGTGTGTGTGTGTGTGTGAACACTGTCTAGTCTAAACACAGAGACGCAGTGTGTGCTTCACATTAACCTTCTCAGACACTCGTGTAGGACGCAGAACACTTCCAGAGATCCTGTTGTCTCTCGCTCACTCTCTCTCTCTCTCTCACACACACACACCTGTGCCGCTGTCCTGTGTGTGTTTATCATGCTACTGTGAGGAAGGCCGTTTCTTATTAATCCAAGATATAGCTGTTGTGTTTCTTCACACACCATCACACATGTTTATTCAGTATATTGATGTGATTCCTGCACTTCTGGACAGATGCTGACTGCCTTCCATTAGCTCTGAACAATGATGATGAAGTTGAATCGAATCTAATCTAATCAAACCTTTATTTTCCACAGAAACACACACCTCGACTTCTGCAGAACTGCAACCTATAAACCGATGCCGGAAAACATTCGAGAGCGTCACTCATCCTGTTACGGAGAAGCATCAGCGCTTTAAAGGAGCAGTGCACTTTTCAAAAATTATTGATAAAATAATTTACTCGCCCCCATGACATCCAAGATGTCCATGTCTTTCTTTCTTCAGTCGAAAAGAAATGAAAACATTCCAGGATTTTCTCCATGTAATGGACTTCAATGGGAACCAAACGGTTCAAGGTCCAAAAGACAGTTTCAGTGCAAACTGTTCAAAGGGCTTTAAACGACTTATCACGCGAAAAAAAGTACTTCCTCATACAAAAGCAAATCTACTGATGTGTGGCTGAGTGAACGAACTCAACACTCTCAGAAAAAAAGGTACAAAAGCTGTCACTGGGGCTGTACCTTTTTAAAAGGTATACTTTTGTACCCAAAGGCTGCATATTGGTACCTTAGTGGTACATATTAGCACCTAAAATGGACATATTAACACCTAAAATGGACATATTAACACCTAAAATGGACATATTAACACTTAAAATGGACAAAAGTGTACCTTTTGAAACGGTACAGCCCCAGTGACAGCTTTTGTACCTTTTTTTCTGAGAGTGTATGCATTTCCTTTACAGGCAAATTTAAAATAAGGTTACAATAATAAATATATTCATATTTAGAAGATATATTCATTAATATTTCAGTAGCGTGGGGCAATTCAAAGTTAAGTGCAATTTATCGATCCATCCGTCACTAAACATCAGTCACGCAACAGTGAACAACAAGTGTGTGTGTGTGTGTATTTAGACTAATCAATACACATGAAAGCTTTTACACACACACACACTGTCACAGATGGTGAATATATGTGGCTGCGAGCAACTGCAATATGAAGCTCAAGAGAAACACGACTTCGGGAACATTTTGCATATTTATTTACTGATAAGAATAAGTGGTATGATATACGATGCAACATTAAAAAGTACGTTATTCACATCCGAGGGGGCAAATACACTTCTAAATGGATAAATTGGAGTTTGTCGTGGTGAAAGACTCATTACACCTCATGTTATGACCCATCGCTTATGCATTTTTGGAAACGCATTTTTTTACACAAGATGGTGATTAAGAAAGCAAGGTTAATATCTAACCACACACTCCAAAGGCCAAAGACCAGCAGTGTGTTACGAGCTTTTGTGCTGGCAACAGTTTTATATCTGAAACCCTTTCTTTCATCAGCAGAATCAGGGCAACGGCGACAGCTTTACGAACGCCAGACTGTGTGTTTCGCTTAGCTACGGCATGCGAACGCTAAAAAATGTTCCTAAAGCAACGGCTCCAACACTCTCAGAAAAAAAGTACAAAAGCTGTCACTGGGGCTGTACCCTTTCAAAAGGTAAACTTTTGTCCATTTTAGGTGCTAATAAGTACATTTCAGGAGCTAATATGTACATTTTAGGTCCTAATATGTCAGTTTTAAGTGTTAATATGTACATTTTAGGTACTATGTACATTTTAGGCCCTAACATGTACATTTTAGGGGCTAATAAGTACATTTAAGGTGTTAATATGTACATTTTAGGTACTAATATGTACATTTTTGGTGTTAATATGTACATTTTAGGTGCTAATATGTACAATTTATGTGCTAATATGTACATTTCAGGTGCTAATATGTCCATTTTAGGTCCTAATATGTCCATTTTAAGTGTTAATATGTACATTTTAGGTACTATGCACATTTTAGGTCCTAATATGTCCATTTTAGGGGCTAATAAGTACATTTTAGGTGTATTAAGTCATATTAATGAGATGAAAAGTCAAAAATATGGCATATTAAGTCATATTAATGAGATGAAAAGTCAGAAATATGGCATATTAAGTAATGAATATGGCATGCTAAGTCATCTCTAAGTCATGTCATGAGATGAAAAGTCTTTCAATTGCCAAAAACTCATAATTATGACATAAAAAGAAATAATTTTGACTTTTAAACCAATTCCATTCTGACTCAATTGATGAAAAAAACAGCCATAAACAAAATTCCTTGATTCACCTCAAAGAAGATGAGATTATCTGTTTCAAATGCATTAGAAATTACCTAGCAACCCTAACATCACATTAGCAACTACCTAGCAACCCCTAACAACAAAGTTAAAACTACCTAGCAACCCACTGCTCTATTTAACAGCAAAACTGGTTTCATTTTCGCAACAAAAAAACATCCTGTAGCTTTAACTAAAGGAAACAAAACGCACTTTAACAAATGAATGATACAACTATTATTGAAAAGTGGGATACACATGCATGCAACAGATGAAACTCACTGCGTTTAGTGATGCTGAGGAATGAAATCTTTCAATACTAATCAATAGTTCGCTTGATGAT
This sequence comes from Cyprinella venusta, assembly GCA_038021265.1. NCBI lineage: Eukaryota > Metazoa > Chordata > Actinopteri > Cypriniformes > Leuciscidae > Cyprinella > Cyprinella venusta. Next base: position 28,931,193 of record CM075883.1, on the reverse strand, counting down.
GATGATAGCATGAGGACAACACTGATTCAGTATGTTTGGTTTTCGCCAGTCCATCATCTCAGCATAAGTTGCACAAGTTTGCATGAACAGTTTTCACAAAACCTTCCCAGTCAGTTCGAGCGTTTAACTCAATATCTGCTTACTAAAGGAGAACGCTCAGACTGACCCTTGACCTCAAGCCTAAGGAAAACTCAAACCTGACACATCATGCACAAAAAACAACAACATGAAAACAAAGCACGCGCATACTCAAACGCCTCTCGGGCGCGCGCCTGAATCAAGTGCATGAACCCCATGTTCCAGATATCGTACCTCGTTCCTCCTGCTCTCGGCCCCGGGTCTCGTGATGAGCGCCGTGTCTCCGCACACCACCGCCGCGTCCTCCACGAACACGCAGTCCGGCAACGCCTCGTCCGCGGGCAGCTCCAGCACCTCCAGCCCGAGCCGCTGCTTCAGGACCGACACGTACAGCTCGTGCTCCTGCTGGGCTCTCGGCAGGTCCAGCTCGCCCAGACTCCCGGTGCGGAGCGCTTCTGTGGCCAGAGACCGCGGGACCGCGCGGACCACCGCGTGCGTAAAGCGCCCGAACGTGGACATCGTCACAGACTCGCCGGGCTCAACTTTCCGGATGCGAGATGCGCGCGCGTGTGTGTGTGTGTTGGTTTTTTAGGTGTTGTTGTTGTTGCCTGTTGTGGTTCACACACACAAACACACACACACTGCTCGAGGTCTGAAAGGGCGAGTACAAACAGCGCGCTGATGACGTCACCGACGCTCCCGAAGGGCCGCGAACCAATAAAAACTATAGGCTGAAAGACTCTAGTATTGTTGTGACAATGATCATTGTTTTAAATGTGTTTTTTCCCACTCGTTTCTTTTTTTTCAGGCATTTAATAAATAAACAAATAAATAAAAAATAATAATAATAAAAAACAACAACAACTAGAATGCATGATATGGGCGGAGGGGTGAACAACAAGTCTAGGCTAGACGCGATTCCGCCTCAAAAACACATTTTAAAGTTCACGTCTGAATGAAACATTTCTAATGATTCACGTCATCCAAGGTGTTCGTGTGTTTCTTTCTTCAGTCGAAAAAAGAAGTTAAGGTTTTTGAGGGAATCATTTCCAGGATTGTAGTGCCTTCAATGGGGTCCAACGGTCGAAGGTCTAAATTAGATTTTTAAATAAGTTACGTTTACATTTCTTCATTTAGCTGACGCTTCGTTTTATCCAAAGCAACTTACAGTTAATATATGTCAGAGGTCGCACGCCTCTGGAGCAACTAGGGGTTAAGGGTCATGCTCGGGGACACATTGGTGCCTCACAGTGGATTCGAACCCGAGTCACAGTGTCGCAGAGACTGGTGATAACCAATCACACACACGCAGAGCGCTGATGACGTCATGTTTTTTGAGGAAAATATAAAATTTTTCTCCATATAATGACTTCAATGGTCCATAGTCAATCCTGACTCTATTTCTCGCAATTCTGACTTTATTTCCTTGCAATTCTGATTATTTCTTAGCAATTCTGACTTTATTTATCACAATTCTGACTTTATTTTGCACAATTCTGACTTTATATCTCGCAATTCTGACTTTATTTTGCACAATTCTGACTATATCTCGCAATTCTGACTTTATTTCTCGCAATTCTGACTTTATTTTGCACAATTCTGACTTTATATCTCGCAATTCTGACTTTATTTCTCGCAATTCTGACTTTATATCTTGCAATTCTGACTTTATTTCACGCAATTCTGACTTTATTTCACGCAATTTTGACTTTATTTCTCATAATTCTGACTTTATTTCCTCACAATTCTGACTTTATTGTTACTGTGTGAAATTACTGTGTGAATTTCTTAATTTTTATTTCCAGAGTTTTAGTCTCAGTACTACAATAAACTCCTATATAATGTTGAATATAATGTAATGCACTGGGGGAATATTTACGGCTCCTGATATATGATATTAAAAAAGTGTCCTACATTATTTTAAATACATCCAGTCAGAGAGCGCAAGCACATTTGTCTAAATAATCCTGTATTTTCAGCTTCAGAATCATGAATATTGTCATTATGATGTCACTATTGTCCTGTGCTTCGGGTTTCAGAACCAAATCCAGCGTTATATCGAATTTAGTATTTTTGGTTAACCGATTTCTTAGAGTATCGCAATAATATCGAGTCGTGCCATGAGGGTATCTTTACACCCCTAATAATCATATATTATTTTTAGAATTTATTTTTAATCCCTTAAATGAAGCCGTCGACTGGCGCAGATCCGAAGCCAAACCAGCGCCACTCTCGTAGCAGGAGCAGGTGTAAATTCACCACCGCTAAAACAGGTGTGTGTGTGTGTTGTGTGAGTGTAATCTGGACGTAATATATTTGCCATGATGTCATTATCATGTGTGTGTGTCTCTTTGTGAGTATATGTTTGTGTGTGTATGTGTGAGTGTGTGTGTGTCTATTTGTTAGTATGTGTTTGTCTCTTTGTGTGTGTGTGTGTCTTTGTGTCACTTTGAGTATGTGTTTGTGTGTGTCTCTTTTTGAGTGTGTTTTGTGGAGTGTGTGTCTCTGTGAGTATGTGTTTGTGTCTCTTTGTGTGTCTGTGTCTGTGTGTGTGTGTGTGTGTGTATGTGTGTGTGTGCCCGGCTGGAATTCCTCTCCTATGGACATTCCTCAGCGTCTCCATCTTTCCGTCAGCTCGGCCGGATCGTTCTCCAGACTTCCTGCTGCATTCCTCAGACCCCGGGAACAAAGTTTGTCTTTTCTTGTTCCAAATCCACTCAATTATCCAGACCGGTCTAAACATTCCCGGAGCCCCACATTCCATCCTCTCATTCCCTTCCCTCTTTCCCCGCGTTTTTCCATTCCTCCGGCTTCCCCTTCGGAGAGGACACATGTGTGTGTGTTGTGGAGTTCGCAGCTTGGAGGGCCGTAAAAGATGAATGTACTTTGAGCTTCAAAGGCTTTTTGGAGCTGTTTTTTGGGGCCTAAACACACTCAATAACGGCGCTCTCTGCGTGAACATCATATAACATCCGCTTACACACATCTAGAGCTTCTTACTGTTCCAGAACCTGCTGAGTGTGTGTGTGTGTGTGCGTCTCCAAACTGCAGAAAATGAGCGTCTCCCTCAGTGTTTCTGGCTTGTTTTCCAACACAAATATCAAACAAAAATTTACCGAAAAATTAATTAATACATTTTTTACTTGAACACTTTACTTTACTTTGAACACACACACACACACAAATCATGGTTGTGATTGGAAAAGGTTCAAAATAAACCGTCACACTTGTGTTTCTCGCGGTCAGACATGAGTGATGAGTTTCCTCTAGTGGAAGCGTTTGGTACTGCAGCCGAACACACACTCACTGAACGCGTACTTTCACTTTTTTAAAACGAGTTTGACGAGATCAAACTTCAGTCTGCGCTCTAAAGCGTTCGAGATTTACCACAGATTAAGGTCTTTAGGTCTATGCTCAAAATAAATACAGCGTAAATATAATTTAGTACCAAAATCCCCTAAAAATACTGAATATGAAATAAAAACATGATCAAACTAAAGTTTTTTTCTGTCATTTTTGATCACGATCTTTATTGAAGCTCTCTAGGTTTCATTACTGTGCTAAAGATTTACCATCTATAGTTTACATAAGAACGACACTGTTATCTATGTTTATTGTTGTTAATATTGTAAAACCAGGGTGAGAAGCTTCATAATCTTCCTGCTATTCAACGTATTTACTGCGGCTTTATTAGGAGTGCGGCGTTCAGTTGTGTGAATTCATGATCTCATTCTGTTTTCTCAGCAACTTTTCCCAACAAAACTCATTCAGAATCAGGAATGTTGGAATGTCATCGGGATAAACACTTTCTCCTTACAGTCGGAGGAAGCACATGTCACGGCTAAAGTATGTACCTGATCCAGTGTAAACGGCGAAAGCTCATCACCAGGGGAAAATTCCACTCGGTTAAACACAGATTATTAGTGGCTAGCATCAGTGATACTATTGTTTGTTCTTAAGCATTATCATTAAGCAGGCTGTTAATGCTATACATGAATACTTGAGGACAGTAGAGCTTTTCCTGAACACCCTTTCACCCCACCATATAGCAACACCCTGACAACCATTCAGAGCCCCTTAGTCGCAACAATACTAGAGTCTTTCAGCCTATAGTTTTTATTGGTTCGCGGCCCTTCGGGAGCGTCGGTGACGTCATCAGCGCGCTGTTTGTACTCGCCCTTTCAGACCTCAAGCAGTGTGTATGTGTTTGTGTGTGTGAACCACAACAGGCAACAACAACAACACCTAAAAAACCAACACACACACATATAGCAACACCCTGACAACCATTCAGAGCCCCTTAGCAACCACGTAGAAATGGCTCAGTAACCACCCAGAACACTCTAGCATCACAGCAGTTAGTTTTGTGGGCTTTCAGAACCCGTTAGCAACACTTAGCAATGGCGTAGTAACCAGCCGGACCACCCTAGCAACGACCTAGTAACCAACCACAACACCCTAGTATCATAACAGTTAGTTTTCTGGGCTTTTAGGACCCCTTAGCAACCACCTAGCAACAGCCTAGTAGCCACCCAGACTGATCTACTCTAGCAACAGCCTAGTAACCATCCAGATCACCCTGGCAACGACCTAGTAACCACCCAGAACACTCTAGCATCACGGCAGTTAGTTTTGTGGGTTTTCAGAACCTGTTAGCAACACTTAGCAATGGCCTAGTAACCAGCCAGACCACCCTAGCAACGACCTAGTAACCAGCCAAAACACCCTAGCAATATAACAGTTAGAATTCTGGGCTTTTAGGACCCCTTAGCAACCACCTAGCAACGGCCTAGTAGCCAACCAGACTAATCTACTCTAGCAACAGCCTAGTGACCATCCAGATCACCCTAGCAACGACCTAGTAACCACCCAGAACATTCTAGCATCACAGCAGTTAGTTTTGTGGGTTTTCAGAACCTGTTAGCAACACTTAGCAATGGCCTAGTAATCAGCCAGACCACCCTAGCAACGACCTAGTAACCACCCAGAACACCCTCGTATCAAAACAGTTAGTTTTATGGGCTTTTAGAACCCCTTAGCAACCACCTAGCAATGGCCAGTAGACACCCAGACTACCTTACTCTAGCAACGGCCTATTACCCACCCATATCACCCTAGCAACGATCAAGTAACCATCCAGAACACCCTAGTGTCATTGTAGCTATTTTGTTGCCTTTCAGAATCCCCTAGCAACCATCTAACAACAGCCTAGTTTAGACAACTTTAGCAATGACCTAGTAACCAGCCAGAACACCCTAGCAACGACCCAGTATCAACCCAAAACACTCTCGTATCATAGCAGTTGGTTTTCTAGGCTTTTAGAAGCACTTAGCAAGCACCTAGCAACAGCCTAGTAACCACCCAGTACAAAAAAAAACACCATAATGACATGATCATGTTTTTAACCACGCTTCGATTTATGAATTAATCCTACAGTCCTACAGATGTTAAAGTGACCCAGGTGACCCAAAACCAGAAAATATGATGAACTGTCCTTTTAAATTAGTGTCTTAAAACGTCTAAAATAGCCACAATAAAAGAAGCGCACATCAGCTTATCACCGACTAGCAAAACAAACCAGCCTATACATCAAAGTACTGAAGGACATTGGGATTGTTTTGCCACTGAAGCGACAGCGCTGGTCCTGGGAGAGTCCAGTGTGATTTTAGTTGCAGTCCACACACAGGAAATGACATCGCATGGTCTCAGTGAGCTATGAGAGGAAAAGCCACAGAGCAAACAAGGGCCGAAAACCTGGATAACATCTCTCTGATCCGAGAGAACTTCCACACCGGAGGTAAAATAAACACAACGCGTTACGTAATGTAGAAATATGGAGGGGTTTGAGTCATGCGTTCGTAATCAATCGCACTTCCAAGAGCCCTGGAAGAAAGTGGAAAATATTATGTTTGCCATTACAACATGGCGGCGGTGGCGGACACAAATGAAAAACGCTCTTGTAATGGTTCCTGGATGTGTAATTCCAGAATAGAAAAATGAGAACACAATGACAGCACTGTTTCCTAAAAGCCCCGCGCCCGAACAGATGTCAACCCTTCATGAGCTCACGTTCTCACTGGACACTTCATCTGACCTCAAACACTGAGAGGAAACACAGCGCACTGACAAAATAACAACTTGGATCACTTATATGTATAGTAGAACTAAAAAGTAAGCCCTTAGCAACAGCCTAGCAACAGCCTAGTGCTTTCCCAACAGCTATTTCCCCATTCTTTCAGAACCCCTTAGCAACAGCTTAGCAACCACTCAGAACACACAAGCATCATAAAATTAGTTTTTCTTTCATAACCTCTTAGCAACCACCTAGCAACAACTAGTAACCACTCAGAACACCCTAGCAACATACAGTTATTTTTCTGGGCTTTCATAACCTCTTAGCAACTACCTAGCAACAGCCTAGGAACCACCCAGAATACCCTTGCATCATAGCAGTTAATCTTTTTAGTCTTTCGGAATCCCTTAGGAACCACATAGCAACAGTTTAGTAAGTGCTCGGAACATCCCAACACCGCCTAGTAACCACTCAGAACACGCTAGCAACACCTAGTTACCACCCAAAACACCCTAGCAACGCCTAGTAACCACTCAGAACACCCTAGCAACACCTAGTTACCACCCAAAACACCCTAGCAATGCCTAGTAACCACCCATAACATTCTATCAATCCCTAGTAACCACTCAGAACACCCTAGCAACACGCAACACCTAGTAACCACCAGAACATCCTAGAAAAACCTAGTAACCACTCAGAATGCCTTAGCAACACCTAGTAACCACCCAGAACATCCTAGCAACACCTAGTAACCACCCAGAACATCCTAGCAACGCCTATTAGACATACAAAACTTACTAGCAATGCCTAGTAACCACCCGGCACATCTTATCAATGTCTAGTAACCTTCTTAAAACACCCTAGCAAAACCTAGTAACCACCCAGAACACCGTCTAGTAACCACCCAAAACATCCTAACAACCACAACAACTAGCAACCACCCAGAACATCCCAGCAACGCCTAGTAACCACCCAAAACATCCTAGCAACCACCAAGAACATCCTAGCAATGCCTAGTAACCACTCAGAACGTCTTAGCAACACCTAGTAGTAACCAACCAGAACATCCTAGAAACGCCTAGTAACCCACTCAAATGCCCTAGCAACACATAAATAACCACCCAGAACATACAAGCAATGCCTAGTAACCACCCAGAACATACTAGCAACACCTAGTAACCACCTAGATCCAGATATTGGGAAATGATGACACATATCACCTGACATACAGTGGCCTTAAAATGTATTTGAACCCCTAAAATCACACAAATAAAAAAACAAATCAGTGAAGCAGCTTACCTTTTACTACCTTTCAGCAAGTGGCGTATCAAACAAAGAGGTTTGGTTTCAAATGATAAACAATAGTGATAAAACCGATAGCTTAAACTCATTTCTGATGCTGGCAAACCAAGCAGTTTGGGTTATTAAAGCCTTTGGACTATATAAAGAGCATCTTTCATCACTGAGAGCCGTTTAAAAGCATTCACGTAATAGTCAATAGTAAAAGCCAATCAGCATTACCATGATGTCATTTTCCAGCATTTACAGCTCAGGTGATTGGCTGAGAAATGGCCATGCTCTTCAACACTCTTCCAAGGCCACATGCGTCAACTGTTGGGCTGGTAACAGTGTTTGAAACATGGCCGCTCATTAAAAAATAAAACATAACACCATGTTTCATACAAAACAGCTTGACCAGCTTCAGATGCTGTGCTTCTGGTCCAAGATGGTCTAAAGCCAATTCAACTTCTAATAAAAGTGCTATCATGTTCTTAAAGCTGGATTTTCCAGCAGAGGTATCCACTTGTTATAAATATAAATTAAAATTTACCCAGTCATGGTAACCAGCAGTGCTGGGGGAAACACACTACAAGTAACGCAATGTAACAACTTTAAGTTATGTAATCAATAACTTTTTTCAATTAACTAGTAAAGCAATGGATTACCTTTAAAATGTACAACAAAATATCTCAATATAACAAAAGTTGACAGATCTCTTGTGTTCAAGTTGAGAAAAAAGGGCAGAGGCGTAGTGTGTTAGTAAACATGATGGTTATTGTAGTTCTAGACTATAAATGTGAGCGTGCATTTACTCATCTCACTTGCTCAAAAAATATTCAATATTCCTTAAAATGAATAAAATCAGTCAAATGCAAAATCATGCAATGCAAACAAACAAAACAAATATTTTTATTAGGGCTGTCAAAACGATTAATCGCGATTAATCGCATTCAAAATAAAAGTTTGTGTTTACATAATGGGTGCACTGTGTATAATTATTATGTATATATATATATATATATATATATATATATATATATATATATAAACACACATGCATCTTTATTTAAGAAAAAATATTATTTATATATAAAATATTTATATTTATATATATTATAAATTATATATAAATCTATAAACAGAATATACATGAAAATATTTCATATTTCTTAAATATATACAAGCATGTGTGTGTGTTTATATATATAAAATAATTATACACAGTGCCCCCACATATATTATGTAAACACAAACTTTTATTTTGGATGCGATTAATCACGATTAATCGTTTTGACAGCCCTAATTTTTATGCATTTAATCTCACTTTATTGACCAATGTCCTTTATATTGACTACTAAAAATGATTTTTTTTAAAAAAATATTAATGCTATATAAGTGTTGAAATTTGCATTGGATTCGTGATTTTGCACTTCACTGAGCCTGAAGATAAATCATGTCACCTTTGGTGTGTAAGGGTCTACATTTGCCCCAAAATAGCACTTTTTGTTATAAAAAGCAGAAAAAGTGACGCAAAAGTAGTGTAACGCATGAAAAAGTTACTACGTAACGCAATATTGTAATGCATTATTTTTCAAAGTAGCTTTCCCCAACACTCACTCTTAGAAAAAAGGGTTCTATAGATGTAGCATAGGGTTCTTTACTCAACTCCAAATTACATTTTATCCTAAAAAAGCTTCTATAATGACAATAAAGAACCCATTTGGCACAAAGGTTCTTTATAGGCTATTTTTCATTCATATATTACATTATTCTCCAATATTTTGTAGTTATTAAATTATTAATTATTAAATTATTGAATTATTATAATATTTATAATTATTATATATTATAATTATTATATATATTATTATATTATATTATTATTAGAATTATTATATAATTATTAAATTATTGTTTATTAAACCTAATATCACATTTTAATCATGCTGATTTTTGGAGGAGAAAATCTGAAATGGCACTCTTCGTGGTATATTGATTAACTACAAAAAATGATATAAATATATACACTTTCTAACCCCCATATCTTTGAATTTTGATATAGAAAATTTTAGGGGTTCCAAATACGTAGCGCTTTAGAACCTTTTAAGGTTCTATATAGAACCTTTTCTTCTAAGAGTGTGGTAACCAGAACATACGATTGTGTCAAATCTACAATGACACAGCACATCACCATCTAGTGTCGCAATCTGGGAAAAATCCACTAAAACCAGTTTAACCACAGGGATCTCAATGAGCAGATACACAAGCCTGACTGATCAGGAGATAACAACACACACATGCAACCCTGTGTAAAGAACACCAGCTACACACACAGCCCATGAAGACGTTAGAGTAAACCATACCTGAGATATGAGCAGAATCTGACTGCCAAGCGTTCTCGGTGTCCACACACTCCTGCTGTCCGAGAGCCTGTGGACAGAGTGCTATATTGTGCATTCGCTTGCTCTCACACTCGCTTTGGTTTGTGCATCCAAGAACTTCTAATCTCTGATTTTCGGTGGAATGCCACTTATTTGGAATCTCAGACAAAAACAGTGCACTTTTCTTTTTTTATTTGAACATCTTGTGTGGAAAACTGGATGCACTTTTTCTTTCACCTTGTGATGGACAGACTGCATGCATATTAAATTATCCGGAGGAATTTCCTCCACGGAGAGCATATGCAGGGACCCTTTAAACTGTCAGGAATGCTTTGTGGTTGGATAACTCCAGCAGAAATGTTAATAATGCAAGCTACTGCCCAGACCAAATATGGTAATATTGTTACGTCTGGAATCAGGCTCCACACATCTGGAAGCACTTCGAGCTGTTGAGTCAAGAGAGAGGAGCGAGCTGAGCCAAAAATAGAAGCCGTAAAGTTTGACTTCAGATCGTCTCAAACGCGCACAGAATCGGGAGCATGATGGCACAGATGAGTTTTTTAAGCATTTGTCTTTCTAAAATGGATGTCTGAAGATTGATACAACTCCCCAAAGCGCGTGGCTGATCTGAACAAGGGAACGCACGCGCACGCGCGCGCCGTGCATTCATTTATGGTTGACGCGCGCGCGCGTAACGCCAATAATAGAGCCCTGGGGGCGACCAAATATTTCTGTGCCGAGTAATAAGGCTAATAACTTTTACATGACGTTAGCCAAAATAGATGATGCTGGTGAAATAATACTTAAAAATAAACTTACGTTACCACACACGTTGCTTTAATGGGAGAGTGAGTTAAATTATTGATTTAATGAGTTACCAATATAATGGTTAGCTAAAAGACATTTTGAACCTCAATATGAATACAATTCCTTTACAAATGAACGGGATAATTCGCACACTTAATAAACACAGAACTACAACATGTCCGTCTCCTTAAAATGCTAAACACATTTGAGTTAATACACATTTGAGTGAGCTATCAGAACGCTTTATTATATGGATTCAACCCTTTAGGCATTAACTTTACGCATACCCAAAAGGAAGCAGAGAGAGAGAGAGAGAGAGAGAGAGAGAGAGAGAGAGAGAGAGAGAGAGAGAGAGAGAGAGAGAAGGGGGAAGAGAAATATAGATGGGGGAAACAGTAAAAAATGTGTTCAGTGAGAGGGGAAAATTCATTTAAGTGTGAGAGAGAGAGAAAAAAGAGGAAAGTTAGACAGGGTGGTGCTTAGCTCGGATGGAAAACGCGCCAAGAAACATTCCTCGCATTCCTTCGGAACAGTTCAGCGATGGTGACGTCAGGCTCCACTGGTGTATAAAGGAGGAGTCGCGCGCGTCTTCAGCCTCAGAGCGCGAACGCCTTCAGACGCACGAGCACTAACCGAGAACGCGACGCGACCTTACACGAGCGAGGACTTTAACTGTTCGTCTGATACACCACTCGTCAGTAGAAGCGAAGATGTTTGCTTGGGCTGTTATCGTCATCCTTATTGGGCACTTTAATGTGGTAAGTTGCTTTCATTCTACTCGTGTGTTTGCTCATTATAGAAGTTATACGATATACACACGAGCGTTAACCCATTCATTGGAGAGTTCTGTAACTCACTGTAAAAAGTGTTGCCTTAAAATTGTGAAGTAAATAAACTTAGAGCTCACTTGAAAAAATTAAGTTATGTGAACTTTATAGTTACACATTACTTATTTTTTTTTCCGGTTAAGCAGGACGTTTATTTACTTCACGATTTGAGGGCAATGTGTTTTAAGTAAATAAACGCAATGCCACACTAGTTGATTTTTTTCCCATTAAGCATGACGTTTATTTACTTAAAAACAAGTGAGGAAACCCATTGCCTTAAAATTCTTAAGTCAAGTCAACTGATCACTTTTTACACCATAGATAGACGTTGAAAGGGCACATCCACACGTTTTTAGTTTTTTTCCATCAGTGGGTTTTAACACATGGCTATTATTGACTTGAAAGTCACTAAAGTGTGCTGTTTTTTTCCGCTCAGGCTTTCTCCAGCTGCCCAGCATGTTCATGCCCACAGGAGCTTCCCAAATGCGCTCCTGGAGTCAGTCTGGTCTCGGATGGCTGTGGTTGCTGTAAAGTGTGTGCCAGACAACTGAACGAAGACTGCAGCAAGACCGAGCCCTGCGACCACACCAAGGGTCTCGAGTGCAACTTCGGGGCCAGCCACGGGGCCACCAGAGGCATCTGCCGAGGTATGTTTCTCATTATCCTTGGTAAAAGACACCGAATGGAAAGCATGTGTGCATAGGAGGGGGGGAGTCTTGCATGTGGAATGTGAGCATCAGATTTAAAATCAACCTTTGGCTTTCTCTCGCAGCCAAATCCGAGGGAAGACCGTGCGAGTACAACAGCAGGATCTACCAGAACGGAGAGAGCTTCCAGCCGAACTGCAAACACCAGTGCACTTGCATTGACGGGGCGGTGGGATGTATCCCGCTTTGCCCACAAGAGCTCTCCCTTCCCACGTTGGGATGCGCCAATCCCAGGCTGGTCAAAGTGCCGGGGCAATGCTGCGAGGAGTGGGTCTGCGACGACGGGAAGCATCGGGAATCCACCGACAAGTTTGGCAACGATCCAGTGATTGACGACTCCGAGAGTGACCTCACCAACAAGAACGAGCTCATCCCCAACGTGAAGCCTGGACTCAAATCCCTACCTGGTAAGACCTCTAACACTCGTCCTTCCCTCGGGTCATTGTGACCCGTGGAAAAATTAAGTGTTCATGGGAGGGGTCCACGACCCACTTGAACCACGAATACACACAAAGTAACTGATTCAAGGAGTTTTGTGTTTGAAATTTAACAAAGTAACAAATCGGGTCGAGTTGACCCCCATAGGAATGACCGGAATGCGAGGAATGCTTCAGTACACATAGAAAACCTAAAAATGCTAAAACCTTATGTCTACATGTGAATCTGAAATGACCCAGCGAAACAGCTCATTTGTTCTACATAGAGATATAAGCCCATCCAGAGTCGCGAAAGATCATGTTATATTATTTATTTTCCCACATGAGCTCGTCAAAGATATTCAGAGCTGGTTATGCATGAAATTGTGAGGGGAAAAATTTTGGGGAATGAAGTGTAATTGTAGGGCTTTGGGTCATTTTGACCCGCGAGGGAAGGATTTGTTACGAAACGCATCCATTGAATTGGCGTCAGCGACGTGAATCGAGTTTTAAACGGCACTTTGTTTATTCGCAGCATTCCGATCTCGGCTGGAATCCCAGAAGTGCATAGTTCAGACCACACCCTGGTCCCAATGCTCCAAAACCTGCGGCACGGGAGTCTCCACCAGGATAACCAACGACAACGGCGACTGCAAACTGGTGAAGGAAACCAGGATCTGTGAAGTCCGTCCATGCAGCCAATCACCATACACCAGCCTTAAGGTGAGCAGCGCCCCCTTAACAACACGGATGGATTCCAATATTTTCCCAACGCATCGCCATTCTCTCTCGAATCGATTCGGAGGCTAGCCTAGATGGCGCTCTAGGCTAGTTAGCCGTACGCTCAAATAATGCTAATGTACTCGCACCTCAGAATGCAAACACCCTTGTAATTCGCTTCAACCGTTTCAAACTTTACGAATGATCATTTTATAGAAGGTCCATGTGGTGTAAGCAAGCCGAGTACGGATGTTTCCAAAGCATCTGCTAAGCTCAGAATTTATTCGAGAGAGTCGCAATGCATTCGGAATATCTCACAATCGATCCGGAATCAATTCTCTTGTCCCAGCCCTATTGACTAACCTTTGCAGCTGAAGTGAATCATATAACTTTATTCTAGAGCAGCTGTACAGCCCAAACAATCTCTTGCTTGACTGTAAAACCGCTTTGAAACAGTCTGTGTTGTTAAAAGCGCTGCATAAACGAAGGAGACTAATCCTTGCGTCCTCCAACAGAAGGGAAAGAAATGCAACCGGACCAAGAAGTCGATGCAGCCGGTGAAGTTCTCCTACGCCGGATGCTCCAGCCTGAAGAAGTATCGGCCCAGATACTGCGGCTCGTGTGTGGACGGCCGGTGTTGTAGCCCACAGCAAACCCGAACCATCCGAGTCAAGTTTCGCTGCGACGACGGCGAGACCTTCAACAAGAACGTCATGATGATCGAGTCCTGCAAGTGCACCTACAACTGCGCCCAAGGCAACGACGCGTCCTACCCCTTCTACAGACTCTTCAACGACATCCACAAGTTCAGAGACTGAGCGGGAGGGAATCCCCACGCCGGGAACCCGTCGAGAGCGCGACCCGAAAGGGGGGGGGGGACATGTCCGCCGGCCAATCGACTCCTGATGTAACTAGATTCCCACGGAATTACGGATTTACATTGCGGGGACTTTGAAGTGCACTGTTTGCTGAGGCCTGTCACACTGCAAAAAACGCTTGTGTTTTGGTCTCGTTTCCAGTCCAAATATCAAACGTTTCTTAAAATCAAGATGCATTCGCTAAAATAGTAAAATGACCTAAGATATTAAGTCTTGTTTTATGGGGAAATACAAATGAACTGTTTGAATTAAGATTATTTTTCTCACCCCATTGGCAGATCATCAACTTAAAACAGGACTTAAAGGGATACTCCACTTTTTTTGGAAATAGGCTCATTTGACCACTCCCCCAGAGTTAAACAGTTGAGTTTTACCGTTTTCGAATGTATTCAGACGATTTTCTGATATTTAGAAGAATATCAGTAACCAGACAGTTTCTGCTCTCATTGACTTCAATAGTATATTTTTTTCCTACTACAGAAACTGTCTGGTTACTGATATTCTTCTAAATATACGGAGATCGTCTGAATGGATTCGAGAACGGTAAAACTCAACTGTTTAACTCTGGGGGAGTGGTAAAATGAGCCTATTTCCAAAAAAAGTGGAGTATCCCTTTAATGTCTTATGTCATTTTACTCATCTAGTAAATGCATCCTGATTGAAGAATTTTTTTGATATTTGGCCTGGAAACGAGACAAAAACACTGAGTAATAAAGCAGTTTTTTGCAGTGCGGCGTTTTTGGAAAAGACTCGCTTCACACTGGAGCGCTACGTTTTATAGCTTCGTTACGGAGCAACCTGTAAAAGATGTAAATATTGCAATTCCTGATGTATATCTTGATGTCTAAATAACAAAACATGAACCAAAAACTGTAGACTTGTGTGCGTGTATTCCCAATTGTAGACATGCACATGCTTAAACGTACAACTGGTAGACTATGAACCTGGCGAAGGTTGAGTTTGTCCGCGGTAACACTCCCTCCTGACGTGGGCGAACGCATCCTCGGTGTTTGGCAGCTAATGGAATCCAACTCCACGACACGATCAAAAAAAAGGTTGAATGAATGTTTTATTGTTGTTATTAATATTATTTATCACAAATGTAGCTCTTTTATTTGAACATTGTCATACTGGAATAAAGTGTAAAATGATTTAATTTTATATGTTACAAATAAAAGATTTATTTATGAACTGAACACCTCGAGTCGAGTCGTTGAATGCTCGGGGAATTGGGAAACAATCTTTGATTGAATGAAGGGATGGTTATATAACAACTCTCTCTCTCTTTATCTCTGTTGAATGGAATGCAATTGGGGAACTGTGAGACTTCCTACAATAAAACCTGAGACTCGTTCATTTTGCTCCTTCAAGAAAACAATTAAGAGACCCAGCAATAGCAGAAAACATGGAGCTACGCCCAGAATCTTGAGTGCTTTTCCAAACGGAGCTCCAGTCTGTGTTTACAGGAGCATTCAGGACTAAAACATCACATGGAAGAGGCGGTTTTAACGCTTTAACTTTTATATAACTCCTCAACAAGCCATTCATGCACTTGTCGTTTAGACGTCGCACATGGGCTTAATGATAATCGATCTTATCTTCGATCTGAGACTTTCATAACGCCGTAATCACGCATTATGTAGGCCAGATCTTCCCTGCGTGGCCAAAAAATGCTTTTGGAAAGCAGACAAAAACACTAAACCCACATCATCTGGAGTTATTTCCAGTGAGGTTTGATCCAGGTGAAGGAAATCCAGCTGAGGAATGCAGATGGTCGGCAGATGTTGGAAAATATTTGGAGGCGGCTTGCTCAGTTTGGGCCTTTCTGCTAAAAATATGCCACTTCTGAAAGAACAGAGATCCTGTCCTCGAGCAAGCTGGGTTTTATGACATCCCGACGGACAACGGGAACACAAACGGATGGTTATGTCACACCATGGAGGCCTTTAGGCGGTTTTTATCTGAGGAGGACAGAGCTCCAGACGTTTCCTTGAGATATGACGATGCAGGCAACTTAAAAAAAGGACTAAAATGACAAACACAAATAAGAATGATAAGAAAGAAGTCAAATGGAATGAAAACGGTCATTTTAGTGTTTTTTCGTTATGCAATCGTGTATTTATGAAACAGCTTCGACAAACGTGCATGCACGTTATGATAAGTCCATTCAGAGGAGGTTCAAATGCATAATCAAGTCTCCTGTCCTCTTCAAATGGGTCCCTTATTGGGGTTTGACTATCCGTCATTTCAATGATGACCCCTAGTGGACAAATAAAGAGCTGCCAAATGTTTTAAAGGGACAGTCCGGCCAAAAATGAAAATTCGGCCATTATTTACCAATCATGTTGTTTTATGCATTTCTATATGCAAGACATTTTGAAGAACGTTGAGGTCCAATAGACCTTATTCAGAGCAGCGCCATGACAGGTATGAAAGTGAGGCTGTGAGGGATAGACTTACTGTGTTTCCAATGGCATCCGCTATAAAAAGCTGAATAAAGCAGCAAGATACTTATAATTTTCCACAGTTTACATTGTCGGGAGTTTCTTGTCAACTGACATTTCTTGGAAAGATATTTTTCCAGTGTTTCATGAGCAGAACAATCGGAAAACACATTAAATAACAGTACAGCCCATTGAAGAGATGCAAGTCTATCCCTCACAGCCTCGCTTTCATTCTCATTAAAAATCAAAGATGGCGCTGCCGTGAATAAGGCGTATAACTTTAACTTTGGAGCTCATTGACTTTCATTGCATGGCTTCTTTAAGGTTTTGATCAACATACACTTGAAAAAAGGTTCCAAAAGTGGGTTTTCACAGCAGACTGAATTTCCCAAATGACGTTTTGGTGAAAAATTCTTAAAAGACCTAGTAGTGCAAACAATTATTTCTAACTTAAGAACCTTTTTCCAATATAAAGAGCCTTTTGTGCATTGGAAAAGTGCCATGGATGTTAAAGGGATACTCCACTTTTTTTGGAAATAGGCTCATTTTACCACTCCCCCAGAGTTAAACAGTTGAGTTTTACCGTTTTCGAATGTATTCAGCTGATTTTTTGATATCTAGAAGAATATCAGTAACCAGACAGTTTCTGCTCTCATTGACTTCCATAGTATATATGTTTTTCTACTATGGAAGTCAATGAGACCAGAAACTGTCTGGTTACTGATATTCTTCTAAATATCAGAAAATCGGCTGAATGGATTCGAGAACGGTAAAACTCAACTGTTTAACTCTGGGGGAGTGGTAAAATGAGCCTATTTCCAAAAAAAAGTGGAGTATCCCTTTATAGGTTCTTCATTGAACCATCGATGCCAATAAAGAACCTTTATATTTAAGGACCAGTCCAACCAAAAATGTTAATTCTGTCATTATTTACCAATCATGTGGTTCCTGTACCTGTGTGCCTTTCTTCTGAGAACACTAAAGACATTTGAGGTCCAACAACATTGACTTTCTGTCAACATTGACAGAGCCCATTGACTTTCATTGCACGGCTGATCAACAAACACTAAAACATTAAGCCATAGAACCACCAGTTTGAGTTTCCCAGAGAACCTTCTGGTTAAAAACAACTTGTGGAAAGAATATTTCAATCTTAAGAACCTTTTTCACTACAAAGAACATTTTGTGCAATGGAAAAGTAAAGGTTATTAGTGGAACCATCGATTCCCATTAAAAAAACCTTGCAAGGATTGCAAGGATAAAATAAGGAGTGCAAGGATAAAATAAATAACAAAATGTTCATTTTTTTGGGCCAAAATGGTGCATCTGATCACTAAAAGTAACAGAACATCTCACACATTTGGAAAATTGCATATCCATGTGTCTTGAGAACATGCTGGAGAGAGTCTGTGCACGATGATGAATAGCTCGAGTGAGACTAAACGGGTGTGTGAGACACGCTGCCAAAGAGAGAGTTTGGGGAATAGTCACTATTAGAGCGCTTAACTAGCCTTGACACACACCTCATCTCACACAGGCGCTGGATGTAAGCAATGACGACATGCCGCAGACAGCGTTACATAAGCGGTAATGATGAACTGAACGAAAATTAGCCTGTGCTCCAGAGAAGGCGTCAGCGGAGAGGCAAACACGTCTGTTTATCTGCTCAAACAAAGCACTCTTTGATGGGGAAATGAAGCGTTAGTGCTGCTGTCTGTGGAAAAGGGTTCGAGAGCCAGGCCCGCAACCGCAAAAAAAATGCTTTTCTTACTCCGTATTTCTGTCTCGTTTCCAGTCCAAATATGTTGAAATTCTTAAATCAAGATGTATTTACTAGATGAGTAAAAGACATTAGCTATCATGTCCCGTTTTCCAGAGGAATTAATCAAAATGAAGTGAGATGATGCTTAAAAAAGCTCAATTATCTGCCAATGGGGTGAGAAAAATAATCTCAATACAAACAGAAACATCATTTCTCTCAGATAATTTTGCTTGTTTTAAGCATCAACTCGCTTCATTTGTATTTATTCCCCAAGAAAACAAGGTTTTTTTTTTTTTACTGCTTTAGTAAATGCATCTTGATTTAAGAAATGTTTGATATTTGGACTGGAAGAGACAGAAACACTGAGTAAGAAAAGCAGTTTTTTGCAGTATAGGTCAAAACAAACAGACACTATGTGCTTTATATGAAGGGCAGCAGCTGCACAGATCATGTTCATATTGGGCAAGAACACACGCTTATTATTATTAAAACAACAGTCGAGTCCAAGAACGATGATCTCCAGCGCAGACAATGACTTTTAGAGTAACTTATGCAAGATATGCAACCGAAACATCTGGCCTAACAGATACAAGGGTATAATAACACTCGAAATGAAGCACAGTAATACTGACAGTTGAACAAAGACCAACTTTTCTAAAGGCATTCCAAGCATGCATCTGATTTTCTAAAGCAATGGGAGTCAGCAAATGCAATTACTAGGGACGCACAAAATTTCGGCACAGTATCGGACGATATACGTCAGTTTTAATGTTATCGGTATCGAAAATGTGTCCGATATATTAAAGCCGATAAATAGTGTATTATTTCCTCCAGTTGAGACGCTGCGGATGCACACTGTTCAACATGATGGCTTTAAATTGATTGAAATATGATTAGTGATATCGGTTTTATGAAATTATGATTGTTTTAGCACATGGCTTTTAATGGTGAAACTTTTTTTGCAATCAGGCTCTTAAAAAGTACATATAAATTTGGATTTGGATTTATCAGACAATATATCGGTTATCGGCTTTCAAATATTCGATTATCGGCATCGTCCAAATTATCGATTTGGACGATTATCGATATAATAGATATCGGCTTTATAAAATTGTGTAAAATTTATAAAAATTTTATAAAAACTTTATAAAATTGTGATTGTGTTTTGGCACATGGCTTTTAATGGTTTCAAATATTCTAATTATCGGCATCGTCCAAATTATATAATTATAATTATCACGATATTTCGCACAGTATCGGTATCAGTCGATATACGTCAGTTTTAATGTTATGGGTATCGAAAATGTGTCCGATATATATTGAAGCCAAAAAATAGTGTATTATTTCCTCCAGCTGAGATGCTTCAGATATGCACTGTTCAATATGATGGCTTCAAATTGATTGAAATATGATTAGAATCACTTAAATAAGGAAAATACGTTACGTGCTGTGATATCGGCTTTATAAAATTGTGTAAAATTTATAAAATTTTATAAAATTGTGATTGTGTTTTGGCACATGGCTTTTAATGGTGAAACTTTTTTTTTTTGCAATCAGGCTCTTAAAAAGTATATATAAATTTGGATTTAGATTTATCTGACAATATATCGGTTGTCGGCTTTCAAATATTCGAATTATCGGTATCGGCCAAATTATCGGTATCGGCCAAAATGTTCATATCGGTGCAATCCCTAGCAATTACACATGACACGAAGCCCAAGCCACATATTTGAGAAACTGAATTACAAGTTGAAATATTTAAATAAAAATGTTTCCACAAGACCTTCAAACAATCTGTTATTGTATCATTCTGCTGGCAAACAAACGAAGTTTGTACTGAAACAACAGAATATCTCTGGGCCAAATGAATGCTTTCAGGACCCAATGTACTAAAACACAACTTGTCCTGTCTGAGACTGACTGTGTGGTTCATCTAAACCAGATCTAGCAGCTCATCTACTGTGGGTTTCACTGTCTGTTCTGGATAACGCTCGTCCGGGCGTGATGATGGACGTTTGTGGAGATCGCTTCAGCGTAAAACAGCTTAATCTCACCCATGATGGGTAGAACACACTGTCATCGCTCTAAAAACACACATCCGGTGGAAACACACATTGTTCTGGAGTCCATAGATAGAAAACAACACGGCTCATGCCCTCAAATACACCTTACTGGTTTCAGTCAACCTGAAGTCTAAAAGAACACTACTTCATGTCTCTGGTCTTATTTTAAAGGATTCATCAGTGCACGGGGAAAAAAAAACATAATGAAACGACTTTCCTTTCTTAGCTGACATCATCAATTCCTCTTATATTTCAGAGAGTTTTGCATTTTCATCATATTATCAATTCCTCTTGGAGAAAATCAACTGTTATTCTGAAATAAAACTAAAACTTGAGATGCACACTGATGCTAAAAATTGTGATTTTCTCAAGGCGAGACACTACAGGCAAAAAATATTTCTCATGCATCATTTCACGGAGTTTTTGGGCTATTTGGCATTTCATAGTGTTGTTTTAAACTAGTAATAAAAACAGTTAAGTGTTGCTTTTATTGAACTTTCTATTCGTGTATGTAGATTTCAATTACGATACATAACTTTAAAAGGCTGTATGATTATAAAAAAGAGTGTTCCTCCACTTCTGCTGCAGTTATAAACACCAAAACTTAGAGGTTTATTCCTGTCTATATTCTGAAGGTTTTTACTGTAGGGTTTGTTCATATTTCATTCGCCAGGTTTTATACAACAATTTATTCCTAAAAATTGTGAAAATTATTTTTTCTGTCAGTATTGACAGTATTTTCTGATTTATGCAGTGAGAACAAGAGAAATCCAAAATCCCATCAGTAAAAACCTTTAACTGTAATATGTCAACAAAATAAAACAATATTTGTGTATTAAGCTTTATCCAAAGTTCAGATTTCTATTCTGGAATTATATGTATATCAATGCCTCAGTTGCATATGTCAACATAACATCTCAGAGAACAAAAAAATGTTTGCAATTCTTAAACTAATCAATCAACTGGGGAAGTATATGATGATATCTATTAATTAGACGTATTGATGCAATGTGCAAAAAAACAAAAAAAAAAAACGATTATGTATATTCAAAATAGCAGTTTTAAAACTAGGGTGTGTGGAAATGTTTAGAGAAAATTTACTCTTATTCTAATTATTCTTAATAAAAACGTAAAAAAAAGTAACAAAAAAAAAGATTTAACCAAATTTATATATATATATATATATATATATGAAAAGTTCAGATGCAAAAGCCTCTAAGTGCCATTTGAAATTTTCTTCTATAATGATCATTTTTATCAAGCTTGTATATTTAAATTCAGTAATTTCACTTAAATTGCAATAAAGATTACCTATTAATTGTCATTCAAGTGAAATTACTGAACTTGAATATATAAGCTTGATAAAAATGATCATTTTAGAAGAAAATTTCAAATGGCACTTAGAGGCTTTTGCATCTGAACTCTTCATACACACACACACACACACACACATACATACAGTACATATGCTTAGAAGAAATCGATTGATTTTGATTTAAATATTAAACAAATGACTAAAATAATAAAAAAATTGAATAACTGTACAGTATTTAAGTGAGTAGAAAAAACTGCAACGCAATAGAAACAAAATTCAAATCATATTTTATCACAAAAAGTGTCCTCAAATTTCATAAATCACATGAAATTGTGCTCAGTATGTGCATGGAAATCCTGTATAACCTACTACACGTGACACTATCCCACAATGCAATTGACCTTCCATTTGCAGGAAATAATTGAACAAAAAAAATAGTGAATGTGTTTCTTGTTGAAAAAATAACAATGGTTTACACCGAGACGACAACGGTATCGCTTTAAAAAATGTTTATTTTCAGGCCCTCAAAACGCTGTTGGTGTGTCGATGAACGATGAAAATGTTTTCTCGTTTAGGTAAAACGGTAAATGTGCATCATTAAAAAAAAAAGACTAAAATCTGGCAACATTCACAAACAGATGCAGAAGTTTATTAGAGGCACTTGGTATAGAAATATTTCTATATAATTACACAAATGTTTGCCAAAAAAGTGAAAAAAAAGCGTGTATATCTGAAGCATAACAATCCTGTGATAGCGGTTATGTTTTCTGATGCAGTTCTAAGGCACAAAATAAGAATGCAGGCCAACAAATTTTGTTATTTATAAAATGGATATTCACATAAATCGAGACAAAAAGAAATATTTGGACCTACTGCTTTAACATTATTTCCTGAGGCTGATCGTACAAAATTAGATTGTTTGTGTGTTTGTCCGTCTCTATGAACACAACGACGTGTGATAGCCCTTATCAGCTTATATAAAATACAGTATATAACATATCAGCACTTAAAAACAGCAACAGTTCTGCTGTTATCTTAATCTGGAGTCATATCTGAAGACTTAACATCTACAGTCTGGATATCAGGATCGTTCTGACCCGCACTACTATAAACACTGCAAACACGCTCATTACTCAGTGTTTCTGTATTGTTTCCAATCCAAATATCTAAAAATACTTAAATCAAGATGCATTTACTAGATGAGGAAAATGACATAAGATATTATGTCCTGTTTTCCAGGGCAATTAATCAAAGTGAAGTGAGTTGATGCTTAAAAAAAGCTCAATTATCTGCCAATGGGGTGAGAAAAATAACCTTAATTCAAACAGAAACAACATTTCTCTCAGATAATTTTGCTTGTTTTAAGCATCAACTGACTTCATTTGTATTTATTTCCCAAGAAAACAAGATTTTTTTTACTGCTTTAGTAAATGCATCTTGATTTAAGAAATGTTTGATATTTGGACTGGAAACGAGACAGAAACACTGAGAAATAAAGCGCTGTAGTTCAAAACAAACAGACACCATGTGCTTTATATGAAGTCCAAATAATCTAAAAAATACTTAAATCAAGATGCATTTACTAGATAAGTAAAATGACATATTATGTTTTCCAGGGGAATTAATCAAAATGAAGTGAGTTGATGCTTAAAAAAGCTAAATTATGTGGCAATGGGGGAGAGAAAAATATAAAAATTATTTTTCTCACTCCATCGGCAGATAATTTAGCTTGTTTTATGCAAAAACTCAATTTTTATTCATTTCCCCAGAAAACAGGACTTAATATCTTATGTCATTTTATTATGTTAGTAAATCTTGATTTAAGAATTTTTTGATATTTGGACTGGAAACAAGACAAAAATATTAAGTATGAATGTTTTTTTGCATGCGTGTGTTGGTCGCCTACACTAGCGTAACATCAGCACAAACGTGACTTTCATTGGAATAAATGTTACTTGCATTGTGCGTGTTTTCCTGTCCTTCAGTTTCGCTTGCGTCACATGATGAACTGGGACTTTGGTGGACGTGTGTTTGATTGACGTCAGTCTCACTCTGACCAACACTATCACCATTCCTGTTCTCGTCAGGAAGTCCGGGGACGTTTTGTGAAACGGAAGACTTATTGCCTTCATCAGTGCAGTCCTGACCATCATCATCATCATCACCACAAACCTTCGTCATTTCCTGGTTGGTTTTATCCTCCAGAACACTGCTGTGAAGCTCTTCCTCGTCACCGTCATCATCTTCATGGTGTGTTACAGGCACTTTACTCTCCGTTTCAGGAAGATCACCCTCGTCATCTTCAGAGCTGTCTTCCTCCTGGTCACTTCGAAGCTCTCCGTCCTCCAGCTCTTCGTCCTCTGGCATGACTTTCGGCCTCTTGGACACTTCTGAACGCGGTTTATCTGGGGAACTGGAGGCACCCGAACGCTCTGGAACCAAAAGTGCTGTTAGACAAAAAAACGTTTTTTTTGTCCAGTCTTGTTTCCAGTCCAAATATCAAGCATTTCTTAAATCAAGATGCATTTACTAAAGTAGTGAAAATACATGATATTAAGTGTTGTTTTCTAAGAGTTGATGCTTAAAACTGGCAGAATTATCTGCCGATGGGGAGAGAAAATAATGTTTTATAATATTTATAACTCGCCAAGCACTTTTTCTTTCTCCCTCGACATTTTCAGGAACACTTGAGTTACGCAACGGAAAGTAGCACACATGTTCTGCATACAAGTGTGTGTGTGTGAGACTCCATAAACATCTTTATGGTGAGATAACTCGCGAACGCTATAAACAAATCAAGCCGAGGTTATTGAGCATCTATCCCACATCTACAGCCTTCGCTGGTCTTTATCAGAGGCTGATGAACGAGTCACGCAACACACGGAGAGAGGGTTTCTGGGAGAGTCAGTAGGACAAACTTATCTCACAGAGACAGGAACTGAGCTTTTAATTACAATTTAATTTCTCTTGATTCCAATTTATTTGTTTAAACCAGGTAGTGGCTTTATTTTCTTTGTCACTTTTATTATTTATTTAGCCCAGTGAAGGGAAGCAGCTGCCCGGAAGATTCACCCGTTTTATTTCTTTTCGGGAGTCAGGTAAGATCTCTCCCGGGTGAAGTTTAGGGTTAGTCAGGGTATCTGTTTTTCCTTTACTGGCCCTACCTGTGTTATTTATTTTGATCAACTTATGATTTATCGTTTGCTCACTTCTCAAGGTCTCTCTTATTAAAACTATGGTGTGTTAACGCCAGAAACGCTACCCCAATCGTCTGTGGTTTCTGATATGTTCGGTCCTTTGTCTATGAGAGAATTTAAAACGAGCTGAACTAGATTAAGGGCTGTAACACATTGAATAAATAAAACAACAAAAAAAATCATACATAAAACGAATAAATTCATACAATTTTAGTAAAATAAGAATGGGGTTAAATAGGCTTAATTGCCAAGCAAATTATTCCTTAATTATTCCAAAACTTGTGCAAAATATTATAATTATGCCATTTATAATTGATCATGTTATTTTTAATAAATCTAACATAGAATGAATGGAATAAAAATTATCAATAAAAAAACTTTTTATCAGCAAAGTACTTAAATTTAAAAAAAGTATTGCTGAAAATTCTTTAAAAAATTCTATATTTGCAAAATAATAATTAATGCATTTAATACTAAATGGATGAATAAAGCATGTTTTCTGCTTGTGATATATGATACATCCATGTGCATGTGTGCTGAATGAGTGTGTTCGTACCTGGTGTGTGAGTGAGGAACCCCTGACTGTGCCGTTTCAGAACCACAAAGACTTCTGGGTATTCCACGATGGTCTTATGCATCAGGTTTTCCCGCAGCGTTTTCTTCAGGTCAAGCTCGAGGAACCTGCCGAGAACAACAGTCACATTACACAACAATATCTGGATACTTCGATCAGCCTGATTAATCATGAATTATAACTATATTAATTGTAATATTAATGTATCTGTGTTGACATTCTCCTCTTCCCATGACATCATGTTTGGAGGAACGACAGGAATCTCATAAACATCAACCGGAGGCTGAGACTCTGGAAAGTCGTTCAACATGAATCAGGAACAGCTTTAACACTTTTCACTTTCTCTCATGACATCATGAATCAAGAACCACTTTAACACACACCGAGGCCTTTCACTCTCTCTCTCATGACATCAGCGGACCCGTCAGGAGTCGAGAGCCTCGTAAATCAGGGATTCGGGATCCGTGAAGAACACAGACGCTTTCAGATGCTGTTGGTGAACATGCAGGCAACAGATCCTCACACACTCCTTCTGTTTTACAGGCAAAAACTCACCGCAAAGGAAAACCAGCCGGACCGAGCCAAACCTTAACTGAGGAACTCAACTTTCAAAAGTCTTATCGGTACTCATCAACCCTCATCAGTACTCAACCCTCATCAGTACTCATCAACCCTCATCAGTACTCATCAAACCTCATCAGTACTCATCAACCCTCATCAGTACTCAACCCTCATCAGTACTCATCAAACCTCATCAGTACTCAACCCTCATCAGTACTCATTAATCCTCATCAGTACTCATCAATCCTCATCCGTACTCATCAACCCTAATCAGTACTCATCAAACCTCATCAGTACTCATTAATCCTCATCAGTACTCATCAACCCTCATCAGTACTCATCAAACCTCATCAGTACTCAACCCTCATCAGTACTCAACCCTCATCAGTACTCATCAACCCTAATCAGTACTCATCAATCCTCATCAGTACTCATCAACCCTCATCAGTACTCATCAATCCTCATCCGTACTCATCAACCCTAATCAGTACTCATCAATCCTCATCCGTACTCATCAACCCTAATCAGTACTCATTAATCCTCATCAGTACTCATTAATCCTCATCAGTACTCATTAATCCTCATCAGTACTCATTAATCCTCATCAGTACTCATTAATCCTTATCAGTACTCAAACCTCACCAGTACTCAACTCTCATCAGTACTCATCAATACTCATCAGTACTTATCAACCCTCGTCAGTACTCAACTCTCATCAGTACTCAACTCTCATCCGTACTCATCAACCCTAATCAGTACTCATCAACTCTCATCAATCCTCATCCGTACTCATCAACCCTCATCAGTACTCATTAATCCTCATCAGTACTCATCAACTCTCATCAGTACTCATTAATCCTCATCAGTACTCATCAACCCTCATCAGTACTCATTAATCCTCATCAGTACTCATCAACCCTCATCAGTACTCATTAATCCTCATCAGTACTCATCAACCCTCATCAGTACTCATTAATCCTCATCAGTACTCATCAACTCTCATCAGTACTCAT
>CM075883.1:28806596-28901596 GCA_038021265.1 Cyprinella venusta | reverse complement strand
GCGTGAGGTCAGACACAGAGTGTGCACATCCTGCAACATCTTCATTAACTCTTCTATTACTCTATTCATTAATAAATTATGGATTATTGATTCTTTTTCTGTTTTAATGGTTATACTTAAGTTTCATAATCAATTGCAATCATGACACAGATATAATAATAATAATAATTCTATTTTTCAATTATATACAACAAACAATTTATTTAATTTAAGAATCAAAAAGCATGAAAAACACTTTATTTAATTAACAGTTTAAAAATATTTTACTATTTTTATACAATAATAGGGCCCAATGAAATGTTACAATCTTGAATTTTTCAGGATTTTATGCAAGCATAAATTTAAATATAAATCACACATTTTCTGGATTTATGATTTGAATAATTCCCAGACTTCCATAAGCATTATTTAAGAGTTTCCATCACAGCACTACTACTCTAATGTGGAAAATAGTCGGAATAAAGAATAAGAATATGCATTCAAACTCTTGACCACACACACACACACACACACACACACACACACACACACACAGTGTCCGGCGGCTCAACCCGCAGTGACGCCTCTCCATTGTGTTCCTGAAGCTGATGGTTATCTTGATAAAACCCATCATTCATCTCAACTCATTATCACAGCCCAATCCAACAGTGTTCATCAGAATCCAAAACACACACACACACACTCGTGTGGAAGCGTGGAACATGTCCTGACAGCCGATGCCTGATATCGGAACAATGCATGGGTTGCATAACACACACACACACACGCACACGCACACGCACACACACACACACACACTATGGTCTCATTTACAAAACACATTATTCACATTTTATATTCATGATACAGAATTCATATTAGCAAAATACACAAATCCAAATCCATGGAAAATAGTTCACCAATACACTAGTGTGTGTGTGCACATTTCTGAAAGTTTCTACAAATAAACGGATTGTTTGATCCGCTTCTGCAAATCATCGTGTGTGTGTGTGTGTGTGATCACATTCTTCTCAGCCAATCAGATGCGAGTTTTCAAGTTTGACTCAAGAACCATACATTTGTATTAGTCTTCATAACAACATCATTTTATACTTTTTATATAAAAAAAAAAATCTGTTTTGTGATTATGAATTATATATTAGATTTTTTTTAAATTGTTGTTTATTGTTTTTATTTTAGATTTTTGGCCTAGTTTATGTTTTTTTTTTACATCAATTTAAATGAAATGGAAAAACGTGACATCAAATAAAAAATGTTGCTTTGGCAACAAGATAATACATGTAATATACACGCTCGTTACTCTCCTGTTCAAACTCGTTCATCAAAATGAACAAATCTTTTTCAGAGTCAATTCGTTTGTTTCGTTCATTGAATGAACCAAATGACTCTGAAAAAGCTTTGTTCATTTTGATAAACGAGTTCGAACAGGAGAGTCACGAACGCGCATCACAGAACAGAGCAAGTCGAGCATTTGAGCTTATAAAACTTAAACTTTGCTATTTATTTATTAAACGAGTGATCGTTTCGCTTGATAAGACCCTTATTCATCGCCTGGAGTCGTTTAAAGCCCTTTGAACAGTTTGCACTGAAACTCTCTTTTGGACCTTGAACCGTTTGGACCCCATTGAAGTCCATTATATGGAGAAAATCCTGGAATGTTTTCATCAAAAACCTTCATTTCTTTTCGACTGAAGAAAGAAAGACATGGACATCTTGGATGACATGGGGGTGAGTAAATTATCAGCAAAAGTTTTTTTTAAAGTGAACTACTCCTTTAAGCACATGACGAACACTGTTAATATTATTAATTCCAACTCTCCTGTCCGCATGTTGAGTGAAAGCGTCAGAAACTCAGATTACACAAACCTGCAATAATTCAATATGTTAAATAACACAAATATACATCATCTCACTTTATTAACCAATGTTTTTGCTGCTGACCTGAATAAGCAAATGATTAAATTCTTAATTAACCGAATTTTAAGATTAAAATAAGTGTGCAGGTTCATAGTGTTGCACCAATGATGGTAACGTCAGATAAATGTGGCATTGATGGGATGTTTGACGTACTTTTGTCGTTTGACCGGATCTGATTCTGAAGGATGAATGTATTCGTTGAGGATCTGATCGAGCTGTTGGTCATCAGGAAACCTGATGAAAGGGAAAACAAATAAAACTGACCATTAAAAGAAATAACAAATTCTGTCAATATTTGTGTGGACAAAATAAGTGGACAAAACACTGTTTTCTGGATCTTGACATCATTTTGAAAAACTCTCGTTTCATGGATTTGGAAATATAAAATGGTCATTCTGATGGTCCAGAAAGTGAATACTTACAGATTTTTTTTAATTTTTTTGCTGAACTATGCCTTTAATAATGCTACTCATAACTACTGACTTGTCATTTATGGTTAAATTACATTTTAGTAATCAAAATTCATGTCTAATCAACTACGAAACCAATGCAATTTAACAAATCATTACAAAACCAATCAATATATATATATATATATATATATATATATACACATAAACTAGGGCTGGGAAAAGATTAATCACAATTAATCGCATCCAAAATAAAAGTTTGTGTTTACATAATATATGTGTGTGTAGTGTGTATAATTATTTTGTATATATAAATACACACATATGCATGTATATATTTAAGAAAAATGTGTTATTAATATATCAAATATTTATATTTATGTATAATATTAATTTTGTATATATATATATATATATATATATATATATATATATATATATATATATATATATATATATATAAAGTATATACAAATATTTCTTAAATGTTTACATGCATGTGTGTTTACATGCACACATATATTATGTAAACACAAACTTTTATTTTGGATGCGATTAATCGCGATTATTAATCTTTTCCCAGCCCTAATATATATATATATATATATAAACTTTTTTTTAACACATTTTTGGAACCCTATAAAAAACATTTTTATTTCACAAATTCGGTTTTATTTTCCCCCAATTCTCTGTTTTCCATTTTAAAATTCTGGATTTCGTTCTAATGGTTTCAATATGTTAATCAAAAACCACATCCAATCAGTTGAATTCACAGAACAATTGAATAGTTTCATAAATTTTGTTCCAGCAATAGGCCCCTATGAGAAATGCTGTTTTTTGTTGTCTGTATACATTTTTCTGGATTTATGATATAACTCAAATTTATTATCAGAAAACGGGGTAATTAAATGAAGTTATAAAACATCAACAATCCATATCACAATTTGATTATATGTACAGCCCTACTTTTTCCAAATGCGGAGACATTATATCGTACATTACATTTGTATGACTGGATTCTTCAACGTCATCAACCAAACCACCACCTAAATACTTCACAAAAGAGCAAAACAGAAGAGAAGGGTGTTTCATACCTCTCTGAATAAACCGCATCGCTCTGAGGAAAGTGGATCTTCAGATGCCAGAGGAATCGTCCTTCCCTGCGGGATTAAAACCAGACAGATATTACACAACGGAGTTATGGTTCCCAAACACCATCTAAACCCCATAATGCAATATACAGCCAAACCCAATGCATTCCCACACCTTTAACATCTCCCACATTATTCGCTATAGTTTTGAAAACGGTAATAAAAGATGATAATACTCTATATTATGATAATATTTGACTGGTTTTGTCCGTCCTTCTGTTGGACTCTCACACGTGAATTATGTTGAATATCTGTTAATTTAACTCCACGATTAGATAATACCAGTTTAGCTCAACCAGTGACCAAGCAATGCTTCATGTTGTTCAGTGTGTGTGTGTGCACTTACAGAAAACACACTTCAGCAAAACATCATCATCAAATGATCTCTGGTGTCTGAATAACTTAGTTACCTTACGTTGTTACAGTTCTAATAGTTACGTTACGTTGTTACAGTGTAATAATTTAAAACAAATATCGGCCGATATATCAGAATATCGGATTTTAAAACCAATAAATATTTGTATCGGTATCAGACTTCAAAATCCATTATCGGTCGGGCTCTAGTTCAAGTGTACGTCCTGATATCATCATTTGAAAATCAGATGGATGTGAAGCACTGAACTCACGGTCTCGATGTTCTAACAGAAAGAAAGTCCGTGTGAAGGCCAACAGCAAAGTTTTTCCAGTAATCAAACTCTTTGACAAAGCTGGACAGTCCAGACAGCAGCACTGTGTACAACAATAAAGCAGTTGACATGATTCAGACCGCACATGTGTTGATCCAGGCCTGTCTGGCATCATGGTTAGTGTTTACTGGAACAACACGCTGGAGTGTCGCTAATGCAATCGAGGAGGTGTGCGTTTGGAGGGAAACGAATCAATGCTGGGCATCATGGTTATGATGACGATAACTCAGTTGGCTGAAACCCCATGTTGAGTGGCAGAACTGGAGTACAGACAATAAAACCAAAGACTTCTTTACAAGATTCAAAGAACATGAAACAGCGCTGACCACTTCCACAGCTGCTGCGAAGAGTTTACACTCAACAACTCTTAATGCCACATGCACAAACCAGAAAACTGGGCTCTGCCAGACCGATCCAGGCAATATGAGCATGAATAGAAACCAAATCCAACCTCTGTGAGGCCCGTAATGAGCCGGGCAGGAGCCCACGCTCACTGGTGTAGGCCACGAGGATGCCAAGAGCAAACTGCTGAAGATGTCACACTGAGATCATTCCAGATCAGGACGAAACAATTAAACAACTTCACATCAATCCATCAATAACATTTGGATGTGAATTACAAGACTATAAAGAGTTGGACGAGTGGATGGATGGATGAGTGGGTGGATGGATGGCTGGATGAGTGAGTGTGTGGATGAGTTAGAGTGTGGGTGGATGGATGGATGGATGAGTTAGTGGGTGGATGGATGGATGGATGGATGAGTTAGTGGGTGGATGGATGGATGAACAGATGGACGGATGGATGAATGGATGGACGGATGAGTTAGTGGGTGGATGGATGGATGAACAGATGGACGGATGGATGAATGGATGGATGGATGAGTTAGTGGGTGGATGGATGGATGAACAGATGGACGGATGGATGAATGGATGGACGGATGAGTTAGTGGGTGGGTGGATGGAGGAATGGATGGATGGATGGATAAGTGGATGAGTAAGTGGGTGGATGGATGGATGGATGAGTAAGTGATGGATGTCTGGGATGAATGGATGAGTGGATGAATGGATGAGTGGATGGATAAGTGGTTATGAGTTAGTGGACGAGTGGATGATGGATGGATGGATGGATGGATGAGTGTGTGGATGAGTTAGTGGGTGGGTGGATGGATGTCTGGGAGGAATGGATGATGAGTGGATGGATGGATGAGAGAATAGATAAGTGGTTGGATGAGTGGATGGATGGATGAGTGAATGGATAAGTGGTTGGATGAGTTAGTGGGTGGGTGGGTGGATGGATGAGTGGATGGATGGATGGATGGATGGATGGATGAGTAAGTGAGTGAATGGATGGATGGATGTATGTCTGGGATGAATGAATGGATGGATGAGTGAAGGGATAAGTGGTTGGATGAGTTAGTGGATGGATGAGTGGATGGATGAATGAGGGTATGGATGAGTTAGTGGGTAGGTGGATGGATGTCTGGGATAAAAGGATGGATGAGTGGATGAGTGGATGGATGGATGGATGTCTGGGATGAATGGATGGATGGATGGATGAGTGAATGGATAAGTGGTTGGATGAGTGGATGGATGGACGTCTGGGATGGTGGTGGGTTAGTTAGTGGGTAGGTCGGTGGATAATGACTGGGATTGATGGGTAGATGGATGGATGGATGGATGGATGAGTGGATGAATGGATTGATGGGTGGGTGGATGTCTGGGATGGATGGATAATTTAATGCATTTTTTATTCAAAAAATCTAAAATCACGATAATTTGATCAATTTTCTTAAGTGTATAAAAAGCCTAAATGAAACTCGACTTGGATTTATTTTATGATGCCTTTATAAACCTCACTAAGTTTTGAGAGAATAGACTTCGATGGACAGAAACCTCTCAGTGTGCATTACAACTTTCTCAATCTGTGTTTCGATGACGAACAAAGGTCTCAAGTGTTTGGAACGACAAAATGGACGACAACAATTTTTGACTTAACAAACCCCTTAATGGGACAAACTCTCCCGTTTACCTCTGCAGGAGTCAAAATAGGCCAAAAGTGACCCAAACACTCAGCACAGACTTATTTGCTATTCGTCACGAACCACATGACTAGAAGAAGAAGAATCTTTGATATGCCCATCATCCACTGACTAATCCATTTCCACAGAACCCTGCGTGCCAATCCCAAAAGAGCCTCCGCCAAGACTTGAGCGCGCACACACACACACACACCAGATCCAGATGGCACTGTTACACAACCAGCCCCTCCAAAACACACACACACTTCAGACACGAGATCAGATATCAAGGTTCTGGCAGAAGAGTTTGGACAGGAACGGTGGTGGTTTTCCAGCCTGGGGTGGGCAGCAGGTCAGGGCGAAGGATTGGGGTTTGGAGGAGAGCAGGGTTTACTTTCACAGGTGTAAAGATGTTCTGCCGCCCTCCAGGCAAAGGTATTTATGAGTTTGCACAGGCTTGGCGTCCCGCTAGAGATCAGGGTGGAAGGCGTGGTGGAAAAGTCCTGGAATACCAGGTGCGAGGGCATTGTTACGCCTACAACAGCCAATGGAAACTTTTTTTCCACTAATGGAAAAAGCTCAACATCTTCCTCAACATGTTTTGGCTTCTTTTCCAGTAGAAATATCTAAACATTCTGTAATAAAGACACTAGATACAGACAACCGATAATTATTTATATATTTGAAAACCGATAATAACCGATAAGTCGGCCGATTAATCTAAATCTAAATTCTTATATAATTTTTGAGTACCTGATAACAAAAACAAGAGTCTCACCATTAAAATCCATGCCCATTACACATAAACATTTTAGAATAAAGACACTAGATACAGATAACCGATAATTATTTATATATTTGAAAACCGATAATAACCGATAAATCGGCTGATTAATGTAAATCCAAATTCTTATATAATTTTTGAGTGCCTGATAACAAAAACGAGTCTCACCATTAAAATCCATGTCCATTACACATAAACATTCTAGAATAAAGACACTAGATACAGATAACCGATAATTATTTATATATTTGAAAACCGATAATAACCGATATGTCGGCTGATTAATCTAAATCCAAATTCTTATATAATTTTTGAGTGCCTGATTACAAAAACAAGAGTCTCACTATTAAAATCCATGCCCATTACACATAACATTCTGAAATAAAGACACTAGATACAGATAACCGATAATTATTTATATATAATAACCGATATGTTGGCCGATTAATCTAAATCCAAATTCTTAAATCATTTTTGAGTGCCTGATTACAAAAACAAGAGTCTCACCATTAAAATCCATCTCCATTACACATAACTGTAATGATGTTCTTATTATGATTTATAACCGATATGATAGACTTGCGCTGCACATGTTGCACTTATTAAAGTGATTCCAATCAAATTTCAAGCAATTTAACACCATCATGTTGAACAGTGCAGTTCGTGATTCAAAGTAAAACAAATATCTGAGGTCAGATTTTTTATTTTGACCCCTTAATTTGGATCCATTTCCCAGAAAATGAGTTATGGATAGAGTAAATATTTTGGATATTTCTGTTTAGAGGGACGCCAGCGGACAGGGAAAACGGAGACACCCAAGTGTAAAACGAAAAAGACGTGTAATATTTCTAAATCACCATAGACACCAGGTTTTGTTTTCATAATAATGTTGGGATACAGAAGGATTCTTCAACGCTGAGGTCAAGTCGATCATACACCTGTTGTAGGCCCTGGGCGAGGAAAAATAATAAAAAGGTGTGTTATCTTTCACAACACCTGGTTAGCCCTCAGCTACAGCTCCCAACTGGTCGCTCAAGTCCAGATCTTCGCTCACAGGGACAACTGGAAAGAGTCGAGAGCTCAAACTGACCATTGTTTGCGGTTACATGGTTATTGAATATGGAATGCCAAAGCTGACTTAATTAAAAATAAATATATACATAAATAAATATACGAAGAAATGTAAAAAAAAGCAAAAATAAATACATGAATAAATATACGAAGAAATGTAAAAAAAGCAAAAATAAATACATGAATAAATATACGAAGAAATGTAAAAAAGTACAAATAAATGAGTATTTATACACTTATTTCCATATTTATGTATAATTGTATTTTTTCACACATTTATTTATTTATTTATACATTTATTAATTTATTTATTTCCACATTCATTTATGTATTTATGTTTTTATGTCTACATTTATTTATTTTCACATTTAATTATTTCCACATTTATTTATTCCAACATTTCTTTCTCCGTATGTTAATGAGGGGGGGGGGGGGGGGGGTTGTGTTTTAACTCAGACATAAGCAATCGAGCTCAGAGTGGCAGTGCTGAAGCTTTGAGGCCACAGTGACACCTTGTGGTGTGTGACCAAACAAAACGCAAGAGCTATGCGGGCAATATCACATTTTAAGTAATGTGCATCACCCTAACTGTAGCCTATGTAGGGTAAGCTATATAGGGTTAACTAACATAACACACATGAACAGAAGCTGCACTTCAACGGGTTAAATCAGGCTAAGTCGACATAATTCATGTGTGAGAGTCTAACAGAAGGACGGACAAAACCAGTCAAATATATGATTATTTTATCCATCCCCATTGCGCTTCTAGGGACACCTAAGAGTCGACTCCATTAAAATCTTGTAAAAATGTCCCCTTTAAGTCTTAAACACACAATTTGATTCACTTTGAACTGGCACTGAAACACACACATGTACACACGGCCATCACTGAAATCACTGCGTCGGTTGTGCTCGATGCATAACACAACAGGTTAATCGACGCAAACCGTGAACAGACTCGGAAAACCAACAAACAGCCGAGATCAGGTTCAATCAGATGATCTCATGTGTGAGAAATTTCACAAAGACGCTGGAACAACAAAGCCTGTTGGGTAAGAGTTGCGGTTGCTTTAACAAGGCTTTTATTATGTCACTCTCAGGAAATCATTATCAACAGAAACAGGCACATCGGAAAGGGCCAGAAGTCTTAAGACTGAATAAGCTTTTCTAATTACCAATGGCATTTATTTGCAGTAAGCAGCCAGAAGCAATCCATGTCTGAGGAATGACATCAACAGGCGGAGTAGAGCAGTTTAATGTGTTAAAGCCCCTGTAAACTAAAGAGAAAAGAAACAGTCAAGCTTCATTATTAACTAATATATACGCAGTTGGGTTTTGAGAACTGTGCATTAAAGGAGTTCACTTCAATTTTCACCCAAGATGTTAGTTTCTTTCTTTCTGCAGTCGAAAAGAAATGAAGGTTTTTGAGGAGCACACTCCAGGATTTCTCCATAGTGACTTCAATGGGGTCCAACGGGTCCAGATGTGAGTTTCAGTGCAGCTTCAAAGTAGAGCCAGACCGATATTATCAGCCGATATTAGGCACTTTACAAACTATCGGTATCGGCAGTTATAATGGCCGATAAATGAATACTTCAAAAATAAAATAAAAATGGATGAAACACGCTTCAACCATGTCATGTTGGAGTGTTGTATAAGTTTGTCCAGCAGAGGGCACTCTATACCATCCCCGGCCTGTTGGCAACACTCGTTTATAACGCGCAACACATTCTAGCTAACCACAAAGCTAGCTAATGCTACTATCATCAGTGGAATTTAATGAGCTTTGTTAAGTAATTAATGAGCTTTGGTTCCTCCACTGTTCTGTTGCGACAATAAAAAAAAACAAGTTTCTTTTTAAAATGCATTATCATATTATTTTAATTAAAACCCATAAATAACTAATGTTAGGGAAATCTGTTAATGTTTTGTTGCGCGTTCCTGAAAAAATTCAAATAAAAAAATATCGGCCGATATATCGGAATATCGGATTTTGAAACCATCAAATATTTGTATCGGTATCGGCCGTCAGAATCTTTACTACTTCAAAGTCTCGACACGATCCAGCCGAGGAATAAGAGTCTAATCTAGACAAACCAGCCGACATTTACAACAAAATACACATTTATATACTTATAACCTCAAACGCTGGTACTAGCTGTGATGCGCCTCACATTACGTAATCACGTCGGAAAGGTCAGGCAGTAACCTGATGTAGGCGGAAAACGTAGAGTATGGTGAAAATTTTCATTTTCTCCAACTTCAAATCGTCCGAAATCGTTGTTTTACCTTTTTTTTGTAAATGGTGTGTAAACACTGGGTCTGTACTTACGCCTACGTCCCGCTTGACCTTTAAACCTGATTACGTAACGTGTGTCGCATCACAGCTGGAGCAAGACCAGCATTAGTGGTTAAAACTATATAAATGTGTATTTTGCTATAAATGTGCGCTGGTTTGTCTAGATCAGACTCTTATTCGTCGGCTGGATCGTGTCGAGACTTTGAAACTCACATCTGGACCTTCGACCCATTGAAGTCTATATGGAGAAACCCTCAAAAAGGGCTTCATTTCTTTCCAACTGAACAAAGAAAAACATGAATATCTTGGATGACGTGGGGGCGAGTAAATTATCAGGAAATTTTAATTAAGAGAACTACTCCTTTAAAAAACATCCAATGCAGAAATCCATGGTTAACTGTGAATCACTTTAGGATGGAGCTGATGAGTTGTGCACAGGGAAACATCACTCAGAAACGTATTAAAAGCCTGTAAAGACAGCAGAATCCGTTCAGAGGCCCAAAAAACCTGCAAGGACTCGTTCCAACAGCAGCTTAACGACACCTGCAGAAGTCAACATCACTCCGAACGAGCCCTGCGCTCATGGACAACACACCCCGTTCGATAATTAATTGGTTATTCTACATGACATCTCGAAGGTAACGGCACACACACACTCCCAAACACAAGCTGGCCCTTCACCTAAGGCAGATGTTGCACAGTGAAGTCTGCATTACGTCTAAAGCAAAGGCTCACGAACGCAGTCAACGCTGCCAATACAGAGTGACCAGGAGCCTCATTTATAACCGCAGCGTCGCGCAAAACACCGCTTCCGCCAGTTTCAATCAGAGACTGTAAAGAAGTATGTGCGTAGTGTGCGTGACGTCACCCGTAGTGTTTCTGAAGAGCATTTTTGAAGCCCAAAGTGGGCGGAGCCGGCCGTCGCCATCTTGTTAGCGTCAATCCCGGATAAACGAAAAAGTGCAGCGAGGCGGATTAGCTGAGGTGACGTGACGCTAGCAGTGACATCAGCGGCAATCCACCTGTCACTCACCCTTAATTATATACAACTTTAAGGTTTAATTAATTAATAATTGAAACGGATAAGTAAATAAATAAATAAATAAAAATCACCCCCCTCACAGTCGTCATGAAGGGCAAAATTAGCGATATATATCAAAACCACTTTTTGCACCGGACTGTACCAAGATAGCAAGCTGACATTGAATCAACGTGGAAACATGACATCGAAACAACGTTGATCTGACATTGTTTTGCTCATCGAATTACCGTTGAACCAACGTCAGACTAGGGTTGGGTATCGAGAATCGAGTATCGATTGGAACCGGGACTAACTTTTCGTTTTTCCCGGAATCGTTCAAAAGTTAAAATTTCGATTCCTAGTTTCAATATTCACAGTCCGCCGACCAGAAGAAGAAACCGCTGAACAACACCAACGAAGAAGCGTCTACCGGAAGTGTTGGTATAACCGCGCGATTCAAACATGAGTAGCTTACGTCGGCGGTCCAAAGTGTGGCTTCACTTTTCAAAAAAAAAAAAAAAAAAAATGTCGGCAAAATGCAGAGTATTTCCCTTTAGAAAGGAGTATTTCCTTCAGAAAGACCGTTGGTTAGCAAGGTTAGCTAAACTTTTTTGACCCTGCCTCTTAAAAGAATCGGAATCGAGAATCGTTGGGAACCGGAATCGAAACAAGGAATCGGAATCAGAATCGTTTAAATGCAAACGATACACAACCCAACGTCAGACGCGTCATTCTTCAAAACTAACGGAAAAATCAATTTGAAATCAACGTTGTTTCAACGTTAGGAAAGCAAACTGACATTGAATCAACGTGGAAACATGACATCGAAACAACGTTGATCTGGCATTGTTTTGCTCATCGAACCAACGTCAAACGCAGCATTCTTCAAAGCTAAATGAAAATCGAAAATTGGTTTGCTTTCCTAACGTTGAAACAACGTTGATTTCAAGTTGATTTTCCGTTAGTTTTGAAAGAATGACGCGTCTGACGTTGGTTAATTCGATGAGCAAAACAATGTCAGATCAACGTTGTTTCGATGTCATGTTTCCACGTTGATTCAACGTCAGTTTGCTATCTGGGCCTGGCACTCACCCTTAATTTTACACAACTTTAAGGTTTAATATAATTGAAACGGGCGAGTAAATAAATAAATAAATAAAAATCACCCCCCTCACAGTCGTCATGAAGGGCAAATTTAGCGATTTAGACCAAAACCACTTTTTGCTCCAGACCGTAAACATGTTTATTTCCGCAGTAAACTTGACAAAACATAGCGGCGAGAGCGGACAGGAAAAATCCTCGTGACCTCAATATAAACCCAACAGATGGACGTCTTGCGCACACAGGACTCCACGTTCCACGACAAGACGCCAAAACCATCGCCGTTTATCATTTCCAAAAGAATTAGCGAATTCTGCTAAGTGGCTTGTTAAGGAGCTGACAGCGGTCCTCCTGAGGAAGCGCACAGATCAGCATTAGGCTGATTTAGGGGCTATAAAACTTCCCTTCAGAACACATGTACAACAACACGCCAACAAGGAGCGTACTAAAGCGTGACCTTTGACCTAGAGCACTGCACTGGGATGGGTCCAGTTCGCGGCAACCGCGCCGCGTCTGATGGGGGTATTGTGAACTTGAACGTTCATTTTTGGCTTTGTGGTTTGGCTTTAGACGGCCTTCCCTCGGCACATCTGGCTAAAGCGCAGCGTGTCGCTAACCGTGTGCAGTTGCTGAACATCTGCTTCTGATATTGTGTACTTGGTACATTCTGAAACCCATTTCTGTCCCTCGTTTGCCCAGCTTCAGTCGCTCATACCGGGCGAATGTCACATACAGTCAAACTAACAATGGATTCAGACACCAGATATAATTTTGAGGGCTGGGTATTGAGACAAATTTCACAATTCGATTCAATTTTGATTCACAAGGTTGCAATTCGATTCGATTCAATTCAATATTGTTTATTTTGGATATCAGTTACAATAAATGGCAATTTTCTCAAGGGAATCAAATATCTTAACTATGGGAGTCTAGTTGTAGCCTACTAGACTCCATTAGCCTAATATGAAGGTAATAATTAACTGTTTTGGAGCTATACAAACACTTAAATTACACATGTAATATGGTGTATATATTTATCAAAATGCTCCTCTCTAGAGTTATTTTTTCTAGCTGACTAACGAGTTTATGTGGGTTTTCTGAGGTAAATATGACGATATTGATTATAAGCTGTTTAACTGACGTCTTTCCACGGTTGAAACGCTGATTGAGCGAATCAATGTGTCATGATCCGGATTTGGATAAATTGTCCTCTATCTTTAACACACTTTCAGACGCTCATTCATGTTTATTTGGCGCTATGACTGGTATTATTAACCCGGAAGTGAGATCAGCGCTGCTGCTTCTCTAGAGCTCCGCCAGCGCGATCTCACACCATAGCGCCAAAACGCTATTTATGTTTTTGAATTTCTAAAGAAAATGGACGTAATCTGCAATTTGAGAGTTTGTTTCATATCAATAGTAACGAAGGACAAAGATTAAAGCGATTTTTTTGGATGCGCGAGACAATGTCCCATTCATTCTTAATGAAACAGGATGACTAATCGATTCGAGAAATCTATATTTATTACCCAGCCCTAATAATTTTTCATATATATTTTTTATTGGTGTGATCAGGACACTATAGTTCAATTGTGTAAGTGAGGAGAGCAAAATAAAGTAAACTGTGACATATTACACCGAAATATTCTTCATACAGCGACTACCAGTAAAAAGTTATTCCGACACAAACGGCAAACTTTGTTAGTGATTTATTAAACCGGCTCGACAAGTTCGTTGCCTGACAGACCGATTAAAAAAATATCAATAAATCCTGTTACTTCACAGATTGCCTGATCAAAAGTCACCTGAAAGCTTGCCACTTGTCCCAAAAGTTAGCATAATTGGATGAGGCATCCGAAATATAAAGTTAACAACACAGCACGATTTATACGTCAGGACATTGGTAGGTTTTTCCAGTCTGGATTAATGTTCTTGATCACAGTAGAAAGGCCACTAGTCACTAATGTTGAATGTTTTTACAAGGGATGTTAATAATTTGCTGATTACTTGCCTTTAATAATTGAACTGTTCATCAACAGTAATTACACAAGTAAACAAATAATTAAACTAAACCAAAAAGGTTGTAGTCCCAGTTAATGGTAAAACACACACTTCATTCACTGATCAGGCTTTAGATACCGCTAAATATAATGGCAATGCATATTGTTTGATGCCAGTACTGTTATTTACCTTCTAATTCGCCCACAAAATAATGCTTTTTATGTTTATCAGTTGACATTCCAAATTAGAATGCTAACTTAGCCAATCACAGTATCCCTGGAACTCACTCGGCCAATCACAAGACTCTCAGCACCAGACTCGGCCAATCACTAATGCACTTGCTTAGCACAGCCAATCACCAGTGTCCACTCCACTGCCATATATGGGATGAGGTGATGTCACGAAGGGAGGTGTGTTCAGTAGATGATCTCTTGTCTTCAATGACATTAATTACACTTATTAAAATAGCAGAACAGAGAGTAATGATGTACGGTCCTGCCTGACAGACTGTTCTGCCAGCTTTCTGCCCTTTTAAAGCATTTAACACACATTAAATCACACAATCCCATTGAGCAGCACCAGAAACTGGCATTTATCACGAGCCACGTCCATCAGATGAGACAGTAAAGAGCGCCACCATGTGGCTCAATGCAAAACAAAACACAACTGTGTGAAAGCAGGTTTTTGAGATAATTACACCAGGAGCGGATTCACAAAACATTCTTGAGAATAAAAAAAACTTATTTTCTAACACATCTTAAGGATTGTCTAATATTTTATTTTCTAAAGACGAAACTTAAGAATTTTAATTCCTGAAAATCATCGTAAATAACTTCTTAAACTTCGGATAACCTCCAACTTCCCAAAGGTGAGATGTTTAATTCATTTATTGGGGTGTTTTAAAACACAGACGCCTCATCCCGACACAGGCTTGTTAAAACAATCATTTAAAATATAAAACATGTCGCCGAGTGCTGATGAAAATTTGGCCGACAACAATAACCGATAATTAATTATATGCGAAAGCCGATAACCGATATATCGGCCGATAAATCTAAACCCGAATTTTCATATAAATTTTGAGAGCCTGATAACAAAAACAAAAGTTTCGTGATTAAAAGCACACAATTATAATGTTCTCATTATGATTTTATGTAGCCGATATTAATTTAACGGTATTTTCCGTTTTTTTTAAGTGATTCCAATCATATTTCAAGCGATTCAAAGCCATCATGTTGAACAGTGCGCATCTGAAGAGTCTCAGATGAAGGACATACATTATATATCGGCCACATTTTCTTATCAGGCCGATAACATTAAAAATGAACTTATATCGGCCGATACCGATATGGTGGCCGATATATCGTACGTTATGATTCTTATGGCAATTTACATGCATACAATGAATCCATACTATCATGTGAGCCTCGAAATGCAATGTTGCTTTGAATAAAAGCGCCTGAGAAATAGGGCTGTCAATCTTCCTCTACAATACTATTCGAATTCCATTCCTTATTTAATATTTGAATAATATTCGAATATTAAATGCTAAAATTTACCTTATTATTAATATTTACAACATTACACCTGCTTATGGATCGCCAATCGCACTATAGCATGTGATTGTTGTTACACGTTCGGTCCACTAGAGGGACATCTAATACACATTTTATTCGTGGTTGAAGCGCTTCCGATGGTTTTCGGCCGATATCTAAGCGAAAACACCACCAAAAATTCCGAAACTTATATCGTTCTTTTCACTTCGACGAGACTATTCCAACAAGCTCCATTCGCAGCGAAATCCGTTGAGATATTTACGTTTTTCGCTTCACAGGCTCTTTGCGGGGAGCTTTTTACGTCGTTAAACATTTAGGCTACCATTTTTGACAGTTGTTATGACGATACACTATGGATAACGTGCACACTTGTGTTACGATTCAAAAACTTTATTGTTCATCAAACGAAGGCATTTTATTTTCACATGCATGTAAGCCAAGGCGGCAAAAAGGCAAGATTGCATATACATTTTTTTTTTAATATTCATAAAAAAGCAATATTCGGACAGTAACTTCAGCAATCGAATAGTATCGATTTTTTAAATATTTGAATTATTTTCGAATTTCGGAATTCGTTCCAATAGGCTGTGAATGCATAAATGTACAATCATATAACAATAAAGTGTTTGAGCACAAATGAATCCCGGCGACTTACGCTCTTCTGTAGATGGTTCTGTTCTCCCGGTGTTTGCTGAACATCTTGGGCAGAAACTTCAGCGTGACTTTGACAGCTCTTGCTCTCCTGATCATCCACATGCCCTTGAAAGAAGAAAAATAAGGTGAGTTCCCTTCTGAAGTGGAACTTCGACGTCGCGTCTCGCTGTTGAAGCCGCAGAGAACGGCCTCAGCGCCACCGGTATCGGTCCACGACGCCACACTTATAAAAGAGCGGCTGAGTTACATGTTCTCAGCTTAGAAGAAATGGTTCTATTTAGAACCAGAAATGGTTCCATCCCCCGCTTCATATATGGAACTCCAAAATGGTTCTATATAGAACCATTTTTTTGGGTAAAAGGTTCTATTGGCCAAGTATGGAACCACAGGGTTCTATATAGAACCCAGAGGAACCCTTTTTTAAGAGTGTATAGATCCTTTTAGGGGTTCCAAATACGTAACGCTGGTAGAACCTTTTAAAGTTCTATATAGAAGAGTGTAGCCGCTAGTAAAGAGCTATGAATGTTAACCTCACTCCCCTGGTCTCAAGAGGTGCACTAGCGTCAAACGGCTAACGGTTAGGTTACATTTGGTGCCGTGACCCGCATAGGAGTGAGTAAAACAGAAGCCGCTAGTAAAGAGCTATGAATGTAAACCTCACTCCCCTGGTCTCAAGAGGCGCACTAGTGACTGAACTAGATATTGCAGTCTTTGTTAGCACCCGCCTCCCATGCCGGAGACACCGGTTCGAATCCCGCTTGGAGCGGGTTAAGTAGAACCGGTTACATTTGGTGCCGTGACCCGGATAGCACTCACCTCCTTCGGGTGTTGACGGCTGCGCAGCAGGACGGCGTCTCGGTTGGACTGTTGACTCAGTCGAGCGGTGTCCTCCAGAAACCTGTAATCTACATGAGCGGACCGTTATCTCCACGATAACTCATCACGTTCATTAAGCGGTTTCTGTCCGGACGGCTGCAGATACTCACCGCTGAGCAGGTTCATTTCATCAAATTCAGAGAGAGGGACGAACGTCGTCTTGTCCCGAACACCGGAGCATCCCGACGCCATCTTGTGCTGCTTCACACAAGCCAAACTGCACAGAGGACAGACGCAGAACTCAGAACAGCACACACACACACATTTAAGAATACACACACTT
This sequence comes from Cyprinella venusta, assembly GCA_038021265.1. Lineage (NCBI taxonomy): Eukaryota > Metazoa > Chordata > Actinopteri > Cypriniformes > Leuciscidae > Cyprinella > Cyprinella venusta. The sequence continues at coordinate 28,883,768 of CM075883.1, read as the reverse complement.
AAGGCCCGGGTATACTTTATTTCTTCTCATGAACAGAAATGCGGGCGGCTGAAGAATACTTAAGGCTTTAAAGGAGACAGCTGACATGTGTGTGTGTGTGTGTGTGTGTGTGTGTGTCACCTGCAGGTGTGTTTCTTGCAGCTGGGACATCTGTATTTGGCCTCTTCAGTCTCACAAACGTCACAACTTAAGAAGTCGAAACACAAACACAAGAGGGTTTCATCCTAAACGTTTGCTCATTTTTAAATTATAAATTAATTTTGTTTACATTTCAAATAGCGACCAATCATCAAATATGGGTTTTAAATGTCAGATGATCGATATATGAATGCTGATATGAACGGAATACAGTAATGTCCATTTAATTGAGTTACTTAAAACACGTAACAGTTCGTTTGTTAAACTATGGTACGTTTAATTTACTATGGTATCTTACTGATCTTATGTCTAACAGATGTTTTAGCAACATTTTACTGTAGACAACTAAACATATACGACAATGACAATGCGTTCACAGATGTAAACAGAGAAACACAAACATTATGATTTACCCGTAACATATTTACACTGTCCACTGAAGAAACTGACCTCGACAAGGCTATCTTGCGCTTAACTCCTCTCCGGTCATCATCTGCTTCACTGCTGTTGTCCATGACAGGTAACATATTCACCACAACAACAGATTTAACACGGATTCTTTAATGTTATGCTATCAAACCAAAACACTGGATAAGTGCTACACGCTCCGCACACGTGTCTGCCGTATTCCGTGCCGCTTTACGGCAGTTTACGACAGTCGGGCCGTCGAGATTTATTTATTTACTAAATCATTTCAAATCGTTTCAAATAGCAAACAGAAAAAAATCAGATAGCAAACAGGCATTAACATATTATCATTGTTAAACCCGTTAACTTTACCACAAAACAGCATACCTTAATCAACATAATAATACGTCGAGCTGAAACGAGCTAGTACAACATTTTAGACCCTCACAAAAAAAAAAACAGTAAACTAAATGTACTACTAAACTTCTCTCTCTCTCTCTCTCTCTCTCTCTCTCTCTCTCTCTCTCTCTCTCTCTCTCTCTCTCTCTCTGTATCTATCAATCTTTATATAAACACACACAGAATGTTTGGATGATTGTATGCTATAAATATGATATAAATTGTATATTATATAATATAAATACAGTAAGATATACATATGTAAAAGGACACATATTTTCCCTTATTAAAGTAATACAATATTCCATATATCCATGTTAATATTATTAGTGTAAAAGTAACATATTTAGACACCATGTGCAAAAGGCAATGTTATTAATAGAAATAACAAATAATTCACGGGAACTTTGTGATTAAATCATACATTTTATTTAATGTCAAAATATTAAATATTTACATTTTTCATCTTTGTTTTGTTCCTGTAGGCACATTTAGTGACAGTTTCGATACTGTAATCATAAGTTAACAGGCGTTACACTTCCTGTGTGTGATCACGTGATCTGAATCTGGCCAATCGCAGCTGCCAGAACACAACATATACTCCCTATTTGTGTTTATATACAAATACAAATTTGACATAAATAAGATTTCGAACTAAATGGTAAGTGACCAGATAGATCTCTGAGAGATATCATAATTTATTGGAGTACAGTATTTTTTTTTTGAGAAATGAAAAGATAACATAAATAAACAAACATATAATGTCCAAATATACATAAGGGAAAAATAAAAAATGACTAACTCTTTGCTAACGCTGAATACTGCAGCACCACAGAGAAGTCGACAACCCTGACACCGTGTCCTAACCAGACGGGACACGTCTTGCAGTGAGACTCCGCCCACATGCTCTTCTGATTGGCTGTGAATTTGAATTGATTTGGTTGTGAGTGCAGTGCGCTTGCAGAGAGACTCCGCCCACACTCTCTTCTGATTGGCTGTGGTTGCAGTGCGCTTGCAGAGAGACTCCGCCCACACTCTCTTCTGATTGGCTGTGGTTGCAGTGCGCTTGCAGAGAGACTCCGCCCACACTCTCTTCTGATTGGCTGTGAGGGCAGTGCGCTCTCAGAGAGACTCCGCCCACACACTCTTCTGATTGGCTGTGATTTTGTCATATCTCTTAGTAGCGTCTCTAGTATCTCATCGCATCTGGTTAGGACCTTAAAGATATCACGAATATAAGTTTTTGTAAAGCATGTAAATTCACTTATTTGAAATATTTAAAATTATTTCAAATAACCATTCGCTGCCAAAAACTTCCATCAAGTATCCTCATTATCGTATTCATCAGTCTGATACTTGCGGCGTCTCTTTAAGGGTCATGAACGACGTTCTCCTTAACGTATAAAGTATATTAAGCCAAAGTATAACATAACTTATCAACACACTGTTCATATAAATTAGTTTGTTCTGATTGAAATGACCACACACAGAAGAAGCCAGCACAAACAAGCACCTTACGGCCAGAAACACACTGTACACAAACACACAGATACCCATGATTGACTGGTGGATGAACGTACGTGACATGCACACTTGTGTTTCTGTGGATCCTTCAAATGTCACAGTCTGTAGCTATTTTTCCATCGAAAGTTGCAAAACAATAGCTATACCTCCATCCACCTATTATTAAAGAGCATTTTGTGAAAATCGCATTAAAAAAACACTGGATGGAAACGCAAAGACACGCATAAATTCAAAAAATGTTCAGAACTCAAACATATGAGCTCAACTGAGGCGGATACATTGTTTTATCCAATAAGAAGATGTGCATAAACTACGATTTTCCGAATAAATCCCTCAAAGTGCCTCAGCAGAGGCTGTGATTGGATAACTGGAGTAACCAGTGGACCAATGGCATCGCAGCATCTCAAATTGCGTGAAATAAAGGGAGAACTGTGAGTTATAAAGTCAGAATTGCGTGAAATAAAGTCGCAATTGCGAGATAGAAAGTCCGAATTGTGTGATATAAAGTAAGAATTGCGAGATATAAAGTCAGAATTGAGATATAAAGTCAGAATTTCGTGATATAAAGTCAGAATTTTGTGAAATAAAGTCAGAATTGTGAGATATAAAGTCAAAATTGTGAGATATAGTCAAAATTGCGTGATATAAAGTCAGAGTTTTGTGAAATAAAGTCAGAATTGTGAGATATAAAGTCAGAATTGCGTGATATAAAGTCAGAATTGTGAGATATAAAGTCTGAGTTTTGTGAAATAAAGTCAGAATTGCGTGAAATAAAGTCAGAATTGCGAGTTATAAAGTCCGAGTTTTGTGAAATAAAGTCAGAATTGCGTGAAATAAAGTCAGAATTGCGAGTTATAAAGTCCGAATTGCGAGAAATAAAGTCAGAATTGCGAGAAATAAAGTCAGAATTGCGAGATATAAAGTCAGAATTACGGGTTATAAAGTCAGAATTGCGTGATGTAAATTCGCAACTGTATATAAAAAGTCAAAATTATCTTTTAAAGTGTTTTATTCTGTGGCGGGAACACGCTTCTGTAAAACACAACTATTGAAATAGTCAAATAAAGCAGCGCTTCACTCGCATGTGTTCAAGAGGACAACATCAGCACTTTCTGGAAAACTGGTCAAAATATCAGTAATAAAAGAATAAAAAGTCTTGGAAAACGTTTCCATCATAGTTGATGCGCATATCTCAGAGAACGTTTTTTTTTGTAGTGCTTTACAATAAGGTTCATTAGTTAACATGAAATAAGAATGAGCAATACTTCTACAGCTCTCATTAATCTCAGCTAATATTAAGTTCGACATTTACTAATACGTCATTAAAATCAAAGGTTGTCTTCGTTAAGTCAAGCACTGGGAACACACAAGAACAGCTGGATCATTAACTCACATTAACAAAGATTACTAAATACTGTAACAAATGCATTGCTCAATAGATAGTTAGTTAATACACTAATTAATGCTAACTAATGAACTAGAGCCAGACCGATATTATCGGCCGATATTAGGAATTTTCCAAACTATCGGTATCTGCAGTTATAATGGCCGATAAATGAATATTTCAAAAATAAAATAAAAACGGACGAAACACGCTTGAACCATGTCATGAGTGTTGGAGTTGTATAGTTTGTCCACCAGAGGGCGCTCTACACCGTAAAAAACTCATAAATAACTACAAATTAAGGGAAATCTGTTAATGTTTTGTTCCGCGTTTCTAAAAAAATAAATAAAATATCGGCCGATATATCAGCTTTTAAAACCAACAAATACATGTATCGGTATCGGCCTTCAAAATCCTTTATCGGTCGGGCTCTACAGTGAACCTTATCGTAAAGAGTTACCAATGAAATCTTATGGCAAGTTTTAATGGCATTTCCATCCAGCTTTTTTAATATCCCCAAATTTGCATTAGAATATGTGGATGGATGTGAATTATAACGTAACTAACTAGTCAGCAAGATTTGTCTTCACACAGTTAGTTCTAACTTGAGGTCTAAACTAGGCTGTGTTTCTGAAAGACGACCCGTCAGACTCGTGTTTGCGTTGAGCATGAGTTTGCGCTGGCGTACTTGCGTAGAGTTTGTTTGGGGCACGAGCACCTGTACGTGAAGGAGGTAGAGCGCCGTCTAAAGAGTCTTTAACAAGAAGAACAACCTCGTCTGACAGCGGGACTGGAGATCGACCGGGAGACTCATAGACAGATAAACACAGCCGAGGTCTCGTCTGGTCTTCAGTCGCTCGGCCCATTCGGAGACGAAGCCCTTCAGTGGTTTCACAGGAAGCAAACCGGACCCACTTCCAGGCGCCGCTGGTCTCCTGGACTCGAGGGAACGAGACCTTGAACGTCCACGATGGGAAGATGATGCGTGTCCTGCGTTTGGAACAGGAATCGGGACTGATGCCAGCCGCCGTCGCGGATCTGTCGGGAGAAACGGGAAAATAAATCACTCTGGTTCAAAAAAACAACACACAGATAAGTTAAAGGGTTAACTGTCACTTAACTGTCACTTGCCCATATATGGGCAACCTAAGTTTATTTCACTATATTACTATTAAATCCTAATCTACTCATGACAAACTACTGTATATATCGTTGGAAAGGTCTTAGGACTCCTAAATATATATTTTAGGTCTGTTTTTTTCTTACAAATTATGAATGAACAGTAATATATGAATTTATGACAAGACTGCGCCTCAAAAAAATCAGAGTCATCACAGGAGTTTCTGACCTTTGTCACAAAAAGTCGAAACACACACTTTTAATAATTGAAACTTTGGTTTTTAGTGCTAAATGTTCATAATAAAACATAATTAGTGTTTGTCAATAAAAAAGATAAAATTATATTTTAAAAAGTAAGGTAAGAAGTCCTCTAAAAAGTATTATATAGGTATAGTACTATAATTTTTTTATTATTATATCACATATTTTAGTAGTTATCATAAATTAGGTATCATTTGAAAGCTTACGAACTCAGAATTCATCCTGTGAAAACCGTTTTGAAATTGGACGTTGCGATACCATAGAAACGGTATTTATTTTATTAGGCCCCTCCCCTTTTGGGCATCATCTTTAATAATTTGTGAAAACCTTTTCTAATCTTGACAAAACACATATCGTCAGAAAGGTCTGAGTCTCAAGGTTCCATATTTAGTGATATTGAAGTGATATTTGGATAGACATTCTTTAATTTGTTATGGCAAACTGCATACAATTAAATTCAATGGAATTCAATGGCACCCGGTGGCTATTTTTGGTACTACGCCTAAACAAAATCATAGTATATATATATTTTTCCTACTATGGAAGTCAATAAGACCAGAAACTGTCTGGATACTGATATTCTTCTAAATATCAGAAAAAAAATCGGCTGAATGGATTCGAAAACGGTAAAACTCTAACGTTTAACCCTGAGGGAGTTGTGAAATTAGTTGTAATTGTAAAATTTCCCAAAAAAGTGGAGTATCACTTTAAGTTTATCAGGCGACGAGAATACTTTCTGTGCACAAAAACAAACAAAAATAACGACTTTATTCGACTCTTCGTGTTCTTCTGTGTGGGCGTCGAGTGAGTTCATGTAGTGTAACAGCGGCAGGAATATGAGCGCTGTCACTTTAAGAGCAACACACGAGGACAGAACACACAGTCTCACGCTCCAATGATTTACACTATCGATACGAGGAATCGAAATATTTATTATACTGTATGACAAGTATCCAATTCCAGACCTCGAGTATTCCAGGATTCCATGATCGCATTAAATACTTGAAGGTTAACAACAGTCTCGCGCGGGGAAGTGCAGTTTCGCTATCAAAGAATAGATGAATTCTCTGAATGTGAACACCGTCACGTCAAGTGTAGACTAAAGCCGGATCTGTAATCCAGATTGACATCACCTCACAGTTGTCCAGGAGCACTTGAGGACTCAGAGGAGTGTTTTCCTGGAACACCTGACCGCTCCAGCCCTGGAAACGCAGAGGCCTCGGCGCGCGGACGGCAGCATCCGCCGGCTCGTTCAAACAGTGGAGGGAAACGCTCTGAGTGACCGACACACTCAACAAGTGTAAGAACTTCATCTGGACCTTCCCCACATCAAACACGGCCTGCGAAGATCGGAAACACACACACACACACACACTTAGTGTTTATGCAATCAGCATTCTGCGTTTTGGCGACTGTGTGTTTACGGTCTGAGCTGACAAATGATCCGGCTTACAGGAAAATCAGCTTTAATGAAAATCAGATCTTGAGTTTCATCAAACGCTTCTCAGTGTTTAGATAACCAGGAAACTTTGCTTGATTTTGTCCGTAAGTGAATGAAGAGAGAGAGAGAAAAAACACTTTCATGATGCAGAAACATTCATTTTGAGCTTTTACAGTCCAACTTTAGTGAGTTTAATCAGAGCTTCATGGAAATGATGTCATTCAATGACCCCAATTAAAGTGTGAGAGGAATTTACTATTTATGTATTCTGTGGCTAGCTATTTTTATTGTATTTTTATTTATTTATTTATTTATTCATTTATTTTAGTTAAATGGAATAATTGTAATGTAATTGTAGTGTAATAATTGTAAATTGTAATAAGTCTATTTTTTATATTTTATGATATGGGAAATTTGTTCACCTTTTTATTTCTGTTTGGTGTTTGAAAGCATCTGACTAATTTTTGTAATTTACAATAAAAAACAATTGTAATTAAAATTAAATTAAAATCAAAAATAAAAAAAAAATTAAAATAAAAAAAAAAGAGTTCAAACTAAATGTATGTAACTCTATGGCGCTGTTCGGTCATTTTGCCTGAAAAATCGTACGTATCAGAGATTTTTATTTCAAGGTTTGGGCACTTAGTATACGAACACACACACAAATCATGGATGTGATTGGAAAAGGTTAAATGATCCGTCACACTTGTGTTTCTCGCGGCATTGGAAATGAGTGACGAGTTTCCCCTAGAGGAAGCGTTTGGTACTGCAGCCGAACAAACCCTCGCTTGCAACAAAACTAAAAGACCTCAAATATGGAGCACGACTTGTTTAGATTTATGCCTGTGATTTTCTCAGTTTCAGAGTAAAACATGTTCTGCAAAATAATTATTTACGTTAAAAACAGCACCAGAAGTTAATTCCCAGATAGCACACATACATCACAGAGACGTCTATTTGACGTGTGTGTTTAGATCATGAAGATATTAGGGCTGTGCAAAAATTAATTGCGATTAATCGCATCCAAAATAAAAGTCTGTGTTTACATAATATATTTGTGTGTGCTGTGTATAATTATTTTGTATATATAAATACACACACATGCATGTATATATTTAAGAAAATGTGTTATTCATATATAAAATATTTATATTTATATAATATAGATTATGTATTTATATATATATATATACAGAATTTAAGAGCAAATAATTCTTAAATATATAAATGCATGCATAGGTATTTATATTGGGGCTGTCAAAACGTTTAATCGCGATTAATCGCATCCAAAATAAAAGTTTGTGTTTACATAATATATGTGGGGGCACTGTGTATAATTATTTTATATATATATAAACACACACACATGCTTGTATATATTTAAGAAATATTTTCATGTATATTCTGTATATAGATTTATATATAATTTATATTATATATAAATATAAATATTTTATATATAAATATTTTTTTTCTTAAATATATACAAGCATGTGTGTGTGTTTTTATATATATACAAAATAATTATACACAGTGCCCCCACATATATTATGTAAACACAAACTTTTATTTTGGATGCGATAAATCACAATTAATTTTTGCACAGCCCTAGAAGATATATTTTTTAGAGCGTTTGCTCATACGTCTATAGGACGTTTCCTGTCAGATGTCAAATAGACGTTTAGAAGATGTCTTTAAGATGTATTGATGTCTTAAAGATGTCTATCAGATGCTTTCCAGACGAAGTGATCTTTAACAGACATCTTCCAGGCGTTGCGATCTGGGAATTGATTATGATCGGTGTTTTTTAATATCATATTTGAGTATATACTGTATGGCAGTACCTTATCAGTGGAGACGGGGTTCAGACAGGTCTGTCCTCCTGAGCTGAAGTTACAGAACACCTGGATGGAGTCAGACGTGCAGCCCAGATTCGGATCCACCCAGAACAGTCCTGATACACACACACCAAAACAAAGTTGATTTAATGCAGTCATTCCACATGTACAGATGCACTGAAACTATTTCTCCGCAGACACTGATAGCCGATCGTTCCAATAGTCACATATAAGAGCGTCAAAACACCATTTACTGTTTGACTTTTATTAAAATGTATAGAATTTGAAAGCTGAGACTTTGTTACTTATCAGAAGTGTGTGTGAGTGGTGTTTGCGACAGTGACATTAAACACAAATCCTCCACAGAGACTCTAGGGGGCGCTGTTTGACACAACGGGTTCCTTTAACGTTCCTGTTCCAACAGGACTGGTCACTGATGCGTGATGAAGGCTGATGAAGAGGCTCACCGTCGCTCATCTGGCTGTGGCAGTCCAGCAGGTCTCGACAGAAGCGCACAGGGTTGTCCCTCGACCCCAGCGGAGTCTTCATGCTGTCCACGACGCCGCTCAGATACTTCAGCGTTCGTAAGATCTCCGCGTTCTGCTCGGACGGAGACGCGTCTGTGTTCTGGAAACCCTGAGGAGAAGAGCGAGAGTCGTCTCTCTGCACCCGTTTGATTGACAGCATATAATCCGCCAATCATCGGCTGTTCTTGAACGATCGGCCGATATATCTCTGCATCTCTACTTTAAATATTTAAATCAGTTCAGAATTATTAATACGCTACCAGTCAAATGTTTGACATCAGATTTTACATTATTCTAATCAGCAAATTACCATCTATCTATCTATCTATCTATCTATCTATCTATCTATCTATCTATCTATCTATCTATCTATCTATCTATCTATCTATCTATCTATCTATCTATCTATCTATCTATCTATACATCAATCCGCTCATCCATCCATCCATCCATCTATCCATCCATCCATCCATCCATCCATCAATCCACCAATCCATCCACTCAATCCACTCAATCCATCCATCCATCCATCCATCCATCCATCCATCCATCCATCCATCCACTCATCCATCCATTAATAAATCAATCAATACATCAATCCATCCACTCATCTATCCATCAATACATCAATCCATCCACTCATCTATCCATCCATCCATCCATCCATCCATCCATCCATCCATCCATCCATCCATCAATCCACCAATCCATCCATCCATCCATCCATCCATCCATCCACTCATCCATCCATCAATCAATACATCACTCAATCCATCCATCAATACATCCATTCATCCATTCACTCATCCATCCATCCATCCATCCATCCATCCATCCACTCATCCACTCATCCATCCATCCATCCATCCATCCATCCATCCATCCATCCATCAATCCACCAATCCATCCATCCATCCATCCATCCATCCATCCACTCATCCATCCATCAATCAATACATCACTCAATCCATCCATCAATACATCCATTCATCCATTCACTCATCCATCCATCCATCCATCCATCCATCCATCCACTCATCCACTCATCCACTCATCCATCCATCCATCCACTCCTCCATCCATCCTCTAGAGTCTAGTTTTCATTGGTTAAACTCCAGAAAGCGGTGTGAGATCTTCACCTCCAGCTGAAGACGATCACTGGACTCCATCAGGGCTTGAACGTTCATATTAAAGCGTCTCTGCGGGACGAGAAAACTAGGAGAATCACACAGTCCAACAAACAACCTCAAAGACACTTCGGTAACACTTTATTGTACAATGTTTTTGTTACATATGTTACATGTACTTCCCAGAGTAAATGATGTATAACTATATTAACCCTCAACCAAACCCCAATCCTCCTATAGTAAATACATCTACTTTATTAATAATACTCAGTACTGAAATATATAACTCCACTGTAACAATGACACCCAAAACGTCTGTTCTATTCCAGTAGTGTGTGTGTGTGTGTGTGTGTGTGTGTGTGTTCAGGTCAGTTTAGACAGGTGTAGTTTAAACAGTGAGTGCTTTTGTTCTGGAAAACCAGACAGAAATCCAATCAAGACAAAAGAACGTCATTTTATTTTTAACCATTAGATAAAAGTGTCTGTAATGTTGGGCTCGTGCACAAACACACAGTCACATGACTTGTCTTACCGATGGGCCGGGCGGACCTGGAGGTCCCTGTCAAAAACCACAGATCATTAGTCTCACAATCCCCTTAGGTTTCATAAACAATCATGAAATATTTCATATTAGTCTAATTATGAATCTTGGGAAAGTGCATGAACAAAAGTCAGACACTGTCATGAATAAACAATGATGAGTGACGTACCTGCGGTCCCGGCACACCCTGCGGCCCCCGAGGCCCCTGCGCAGAGAAACACACACACATTACAAGATAATCATTACCTCGTGTAAACACACACACTCTCAGGCACTCGATCGGATCTGTAATCATCTGAGTCCATAACCTTATACTTCATAAATCAATCAGTCTCAGATTATGATTAGATAACATAATCACAAAATAAAAACTTGTGTTTACTGTGTGTACAATTATTTTGTATATTTAAATACACACAAAGCATGCATGTATTAAAGAAAAATGTGTTATTCACTCTAAAATATTTCCGTATAATATCAATTATGAATAAATGTAGGATGCAAATGTTTCTTAAATAAATACATGCATATATGTGTATTTATTAGGGCTGTCAAAACGATTAATCGCGATTAATCGCATCCAAAATAAAAGTTTGTGTTTACATAATATATGTGGGGGCACTGTGTATAATTATTATATATATATATATAAACACACACACATGCTTGTATATATTTAAGAAATATTTTCATGTATATTCTGTATATAGATTTATATATGATTTATGTTATATATAAATATAAATATTTTATATATAAATAATATTTTTTTCTTAAATATACATGCATGTGTGTTTATATATATATAATAATTATACACAGTGCCCCCGCATATATTATGTAAACACAAACTTTTATTTTAGATGCGTCAGCTCCAGCTTATGTGTGTTTATGTGAGGGAGTGTGTGTGTGTGTGTGTGTGTGTGTGTGATGGAGCGCTGGCGCCCTCACTAGTGTTCTGGAGGCTGTTACACACGTCGGCCTGAACTGCAGATCTTCAGTAAATGAGCGAGAGATCCTGATTTCTGATCTGGCGTCAGAATAAACAGTGTGTGATATATAAATCATAGACACTCACCATCTCTCCACGGCTTCCTTTCGGCCCTCTGGCACCCTGACACCAGCAAAAACATCATATCATCTATTCAATTCAATTCTATTCAATTCACATTTATTTGCACATCGTTTCAGTCCACATTACAGATCTACAGTTATCAGAGGACACTGTCTGAGTTATGGATTTCACAAATGACCATATACAAAAATCACAGTTAGCAAAAAAATCATTAATTTAAACAATGTAATAATTAAAAGCAGAAACAATGAGCTCACTGAAGTAACGCATACTTGATGATGATAATGACATTTAGATTGGCATATATGATTAATACTCAGTCATATTTCATCAGAATACTTACAGGCTTTCCCACCGGACCGATCATCCCCAGCGGACCGACCGGACCAGAGAAACCCTGAAACACACCACACACACACACACACACACAGACACAGACACACACGCGTGAGATGAGAACACACGTTTACAGCAATAGAAGACAGACGAGATGAGACGCACCAGAACACCGGTCGGGCCTTTGGGTCCAGGAATCCCGGTGAACCCGAAGTCTCCATTTGGACCCTGAAACACACACACACACACGCACACACACACACGCACACACGCACACACACACACACACACAAAAAACAACAAAAAAACATTTTTTTAGAAGTTAAGTAAAACTGGAACTAGTAAAAACATTTAATTGAAATAAAGTTGCAATAAAATAAATTTGAATATTACATGAACAACACACAGACTCTCTCTCACTCACACACACACCACCTCACTCACTCACTCACTCACTCACTCACTCACTCACTCACTCACTCACTCACTCACTCACTCACTCACTCACTCACTCACTCACTCACTCTCTCTCTCTCACTCACTCATTTACTCTCTCACTCTCTCTCTCTCTCTCTCTCTCTCACTCCCTCACTCACTCACTCACTCACTCACTCACTCTCTCTCTCTCTCTCTCTCTCACTCACTCCCTCACTCACTCTCTCTCTCTCACTCTCTCTCACTCACTCACTCACTCACTCACTCACTCACTCACTCGCTCATACACACACACACTCACACACACACACACACACACACACACACTTACACACACTCATATATAATGACTGTAGATCTGATTTCACAGTGGTCTTGTACAGTCATCATTCTGAACGGTGCGTCTCATGTGTGTGTGTGTGTGTGTGTGTGTGTGTGTGGTTTAGCTGAATACTAACCTTGGGTCCCGGAAAACCCTGGAGTCCCAGCATGCCAGCATCTCCCACCTCACCCTGCGGGAAACAACACACATGACTGACAGCTCACAGCAGCCAATCAGGAAAGAGGATCACGACCCGGACCGGGGCATCGTCACTGCGGCCTGTTCATTCCCAGCAGATCCGGTCACTCATCCGTCTGGGTCTCTGAATTACATCTTAATATGCCAACATCCACAATCCCTCGACACGTTTATTCAGTAAAGCGATATCCCCAGTCTGAGCTGTGTGGTGAGAGTTATGTAAGGGAGCGCCGCAGCCGCTAGTCTCGTGTTTAGCCAACGATCCGCTTACATAAGAACATTCTTCCACCGCCGACATTCAGTCCAAGACAAAACCAGGATTGATGATCATCCCAATCACGGACCATAACTGCTGTAATGTCGCCTTGGCTTTACTACAGATGACAATGCCGTCAAAACGATCCCCGTTCACACGGCTCCGCGAGAACAGCTAAAAGCGCTGTACTCAGCTGCCACGCCAGTAGATGGCGATGTAACGAAACACTACGAGCCTATAGACTGAACGTGCATGTTCAAACTAGAGCCCGACCGATAAAGGATTTTGAAGGCCGATACCGATACAAATATTTTGGGGTTTTAAAATCCGATATTCCGATATATCGGCCGATATTTTTTTTATTAAATATTGTTGGATTTCACAAGCTAACTTTTCTGCACAAGATCCGTTTGATACTTTTCCTCTGTGTCTAAATGTTCACTCCTCGCAAGTCTAACTTACATTTTACACTGCAGGGACTGTAACTAGAGATATGCTAGTTATAAATACAGTAATCGTTACTTTATTTAGGCAGAAAAAGTTCATTGTGGTTTCCAAGCTCATTAATGTTAACGTTAGCAGTCTTCCACTGATGATAGTGGCGTTAGCTAGCTTTGTGGTTAGCTAGTCTATGATGAGCCATAATTTAGCAATAGATAACATCACACTGCAAATTGTAAAACATACATTTTCAATATAACAGGCCAAGGAGAGATGATTGAAGCGTGTTTCGTCCGTTTTTATTTTATTTTTGAAATATTCATTTATCAGCCATTATAACTGCCGATACCGATATTTTGGAAAATGCCTAATATCGGCCGATAATATCGGTCTGGCTCTAGTTCAAACCAAGCGGTGACCTTTCAGACCGAAAGTCCCTCTTGAATCCACACTGAGTGAGTTAGACTGCAGTTCCTCCACTGGCCACTAGAGGCGCTGCAGGAGAGACTCACTCCCATAGACCCGCATGTTAAAACTCCCAACTTTAACAGCGGAAATAAACATGTTCACAGTCTGGAGCAAAACGTGGTTTTGGTCTATATCGCTAATGTTGTCCTTCATGACGACTGTGACGGGGGTGAATATTTTTATAACTCATCCGTTTAAATTATAATTAGCCTTAAAGTTGTGCATAATTAAGGGCGTGGCCTCTTGAGTGACAGGTGGACTGCCGCTGATGTCACTGCTAGCTGTTTGTCTGCGTCCCCTCAGCTAATCCGCCTCGCTGCACATTAACGTTTATCCGGGTGTGACGGCGGCCAAGATGGCGACGGCCGGCTCCGCCCACTTTGGGCTTCAAAAATGCTCTTCAGAAACACTACGGGTGACGTCACACACACTACGAACATATTTTTTATTTACAGTCTATGTTTTTTAATCTCCACACAGCATCATAGTGGCGGCCCGACTTTATGGAACCGGACGTGGGCCGGATCTGGAACGACACTATGTTTCTGTCTGGGTCAAGCTCCCAAACGCTGTTATCGTGTAAAAAAAAAACATCCAAAACGCATAAAAAGAGTCACAGTTTTTAATGTAAACGCCCCTGTCAGACAGAGAGGCTCATGGGAGATTGAGTTCACACACAAGTGAAACAGAAACACTCACTGGTTCCCCTTTGGCTCCTTGCTCTCCCTTCATGCCCTGGTCTCCCGTCACTCCCTCCATGCCCTTCACACCCGCAGGTCCTCGATCGCCCGGTAAACCCGTCTCACCCTGCAGAGGTCAAAGGTCATCAAGTGCTTAGCATCATAGCATTGTGGGATCTGGTCTTTCACCCACACTTTAGCCATTAAAGGTGCAGTGTGTACGTTTTAGCGGCATCTAGTGGTGAGGTTGTGAATTGCAACCCGACAGAAGTTACGGTGGCCGACAGGAAGTGATGTCGTCTGAGACAGCAGAGAATAGCCAGTTAAGCAATGATGTTTCTTTACAAAGATTAAATAAGAAATTAGGTTTTCTTAATTATTCCGTAAAACGATGATATTGTGAATGTTATTGTTACTTGTCCATCATTGTGTCACAGCTTCTTTACACGAAGAACAACATAGTGACGAAACGCGTTTGTCCACTCAGGGCCACCGTAGAAACATGGATGTAAGCGGATCCGCGGTGTGTGTAGAGAGAAACGCCTCATTCTAAGCTAATAAAAACTCAACGCTTCATTATGTAAGGTCTTTACACACCACTGAACACACAGTTATGTATATGATATCGTATTTCTGTCAACAGATGAATATTACACACCGCACCTTTAAGTTCATTATCAAGGTAAAACTCGGAAACAGAAGGAATAAGTTTTGACCTTTAACCCCGCTGGCCCTCTCTCTCCGACCACACCTGGAAGACCGAGCTCCCCCCGCGGGCCAGGAAGCCCCGCCCTCCCCTCGAGACCGCTGTCACCACGGTTACCCTGGAAACACACGTCAATCAAAGCGTCAGTCAAAAAAATACATATATTTTTCAAAAGAGTAAGTTGCAAACATTATTTGAGTGAATTTTATAAGATTTTTTAAAACTTTTTTTATAAATAATAAATCTTTTTCATTCAAAATTTCATATTTACTTTACCATTTAGAATTATTTGTGAGATTTATGAGCACTTTCTGAGTGAAAATTGTTTCAACGTAAATCCTAGAGCAAACCTTTATCCCGTGAACATGTGAAGGCAGGTTTCAGACACGTTTGAGATGCGGTGTGTTTTAGCAGCTCATGGAAATAATCACTCATCTATCTATATCTCTATATCAATAGACGAGTGTGTGTTGATTATTGCACACTCACTGCTCGGCCTTTGGATCCAGGGAGACCCGGTAAACCGGGAAGACCGGGAAGCCCGTCGGATCCCGGATACCCGTCTGTCCCTCTGGGCCCCGGAAAACCCACCGGACCCTAGAGACGGACGCGCATGAGAGAGTCACATGACCCCTAAAATTATACTTCATGTTTTTTTTGTCCAGAAAGCTTATTGTATTTCATTCTGATCATATTTTTTCTATTTTAATGCAATTTCTTGGGGAGATTAACTTTTAAATTACTTACTAGTTTGAATCAATACATAATAAATAAATAGTCATTTAAGCAACATTCCTCACACTCTTTCAACTTGAATTCAAAAAAACTCAAAATGTCATGCATAACCCTTTGAATTCAGCTCTAAATATCTCACATCGGGAGTCTTAGACCTCTTGTGGAGATATAATAATAATAATATGATATTTCATGACTCTAGATGTGCTTCTATCTCTATATGAGCTGTTCCGCTGGGTCCTAAAGCCAGTTCCCCTCAGTGTGCATTCACACACACACACACACACACACACACACACACTATACAATTATTTTATGGTAAAGTTTTTGGTTTTTGCGGGTCAAAATGACCCGAGGGAAGGGTGAAGGCACACACACCTCTAGACCTGGAGCTCCAGCGAGACCTCGGGATCCTTTCTTACCGGCGAGTCCCTAAAACACACACATCTCATTAATCTCTGTTTCATAAGAGTGTTTGGTACGAGGTAAAAGAAACATTGGTGATGAAGAATCTGCTCTAATCCTCTCTTATTGAAGCACCAGATTCCTGTCCTCCGGCCGGATACAGTCGCACTGGGTGGCCAAACACACTCTGTGTGTGTTTCTCTAAGGCTATATGTGTTTACAGGAGCTTAGGCTGGCTTTGCAATCATTACACACACATTGTTTTTATATGACAGCGGTTGACTGGTAATGTTGACTATAGACTCACTATTAAACCTTTTTAGACATGCTATGCTGAACATTAGACATTCTCTATGTGTACTGCATACTACTTTTCACACACGCATGCACTAACGAGTTTATCCGGAAAGTGATTAATAACTTTAAATCACATCATAACGGTGTTTTATACTGTACACAGAAAAAAAACACACACACACACTGACCTGAATACCCTTCTCGCCCTTGGCCCCTGCTTCACCGGGAAGCCCAGGAGATCCCTGGAAAATAATGGAAATATCTCTCTTTAATTGCATAATGCAGTGTGAGGATGTTAGGCTGGTCCAGAGGCGTGTGGCCCGCCTCCAACACTAGAAGAAGCCTGCAAACACTGGCCTTGGGAAGTTCAAATCTTACAGGAACATAGTTAGGAAAGTTATGCAATAAAAGCCTGATTGAGTCACACTTACAGGAGATCCCTGCTGACCGAGGGCTCCCCGAGCACCTGTGACCCCTGCGTGACCCTAAAACACACACACACAAACACAAAAATAATGTCAGAAGAACAAACAACATGAGATTGCAACTGCAAAAGTTGCCACCACCAGGAGTTGCTATGCAACTTGTTGCTGTGCGGTTGCTAGGGTGTTACTATGCCATTGCTGAGGCGTTCTAAGTCATTTTAAACATGTTTCTGTGTGGTTACTAGGGTGTTGCTATGAGGTTGCAGTGTTCTGAGAGTGTGGTTGCTGGGGTGTTGCTATGCATTTGCTAATGCTTTTTGAAAGTTTTTCTATCATGTCGCTCTGTGGTTGCTATGGTGTTGCTGAGGTGTTCTGAGAGTTTGTTTTGTCATGTTACTGTTGGGTTACTAGGGTGTTGCTATGCATCTGCTGATGTGTTCTAAAAAAAAATTTCTATCACGTCGTTATGTGGTTGCTATGGTGTTGCAGTGCAGTTGCTGAGATGTTCTGAGAGTGTTTTTAATCATGTTGTATGTTTGCTATGCAGTTGTTGATATGTTTGAGAGTTTGTTTCATGTTGCTGTGTCGTTACTAGGGTGTTGCTATGCAGTTGCAGATGTGTTCTAAGAGAGTGTTTTATCATGTTTCTGCGTGGTTACTAGGGTGTTGCTATGCAGTTGCTGATGTGTTCTAAAAGAGTGTTTTATCATGTTGCTGCATGGTTACTAGGGTGTTGCTATGCAGTTGCTGATGTGTTCTAAGAGTGTTTGATCACGTTTCTGTGTGGTTACTAGGGTGTTGCTATGCAGTTGCTGATGTGTTCTAAGAGTGTTTGATCACGTTTCTGTGTGGTTACTAGGGTGTTGCTATGCAGTAGCTGATGTGTTCTAAAAGAGTGTTTTATCATGTTGCTGCATGGTTACTAGGGTGTTGCTATGCAGTTGCTGATGTGTTCTAAGAGTGTTTTATCATGTTGCTGCATGGTTACTAGGGTGTTGCTATGCAGTTGCTGATGTGTTCTAAGAGTGTTTGATCACGTTTCTGTGTGGTTACTAGGGTGTTGCTATGCAGTTGCTGATGTGTTCTAAGAGTGTTTTATCATGTTGCTGTGTGGTTGCTAGGGTGTTGCTATGAACAAAAATAGGCTAGTTAGCGAACAGGAATGTTTTTTTTCAAAGTATGAAATACAGAGACTCTAACCTGATATCCATTATCTCCTGGTTCCCCACGTTCACCTTTCTCTCCAAGAGTGCCCTATAAACACACACACACACACACACACACACTAGGGCTGTAACGATATACGATATAAAATCGAAATCGCGATACTTAGGTCCACGATACTGTATCGCGATGTGAGAAGGCAGAATCGCGACACACCCCTTCCACCTCCCAGTTATCTTTCCCGTCCAAATCCAATGCTACCACATCTTTAAATTACTATTTATATTATTTGAAATTAACATCATAAAATATGTAGACCTACACCACAAAACTAGTTGAGGTTAAATTAGCCAAAACTTAAATCCATCAAAATAATACATTCTCAGAAAATGCATTTAATACCAATATATTGACACTTCTGTTTATATATCCATAGACTACTCCATTTATAAAATCCAGTACGTCTAGACATTAGAAAAAAATAAGTCTACACATGCATTTTATATTTAATATGAGGGAAATACACACCTGTACACGGACGCGACACAAAACATCTTTCATATTTAGGTGGCAAAAATATAGCCTATATTTTTTATTATTCTGTAAATTACATTGTACAAACCAAGAGAAATACTAGGCTGCCCACCGGATGAAGGGTTAGCTCTCCCCAGAACATAAAATATTTATTTTGTTTTATTTTTCCTGTTCGAGGAAAAAAAACAATGTCGTGACAGTTCTCTGGAAGCGGCACTTAAACTTTCAGAGAATTCAGTCAGAGTCTCATGAGACGTGCTCCAATTCAGGCGCCGGCACCTCAATGTCGTGATTACCTATCTGTAGGCTAGCTATATTTTTTATTTATTAAATACAGGCAATTGGTTGATGAATAATTTATTAAAATTGAGATATAATTAATAAAAATGAAATTCAATTTAAAGTGACTGAGAAATAAATATATATTGAAATGTCTACTTTTAAAAACAACAATTCAAAACGAAATAAAACAGTCCGCGCTCTGCTTATGTAATCCGCATGAAAAGTGCATTTCTCTTTAGCGCGTTCACTTCTGCGAAGGCTGTCGCAGTTATGGAATTTCCCTTGCGGTAATGTTGAATGGCTCAATAGCGCGATATGCCCTATTACCGCCATTTATTTATTTACTTTATTTATATGTATCTGTTGCTATATTAATATGTTTACAATGTGGACAAAAACGAGGACATTTTCAGTAACCATTGTAACCGCAACTGTCTATGCGCATTGAAAGGCTTTCACTCAGCACGCACATTGTTATGACAACGGACTTTGAGCGAGTCATTAAACCGTTTATTCAACGAACACGTTCAAAAAAGCTGATTCATTAAAAGAGATGTAATGAAGGTGTTAATTATTTTTAACTTTGAGTTCCACTTTTCAAGGCTCAGCTGAGCAGCAATGCGTCGCATGGCGCTGAAGCTGATGCTTCACTTAGAGACCAATATTGCATTGATTCAATGCGTGACTCGGTGATTTTATTTCCCCGCGGCTTCCACGCGCTGTGGGATGCTGACCAGCGCTGCTGCTGACGCGCATTCATGGGAAATAGTACATGTGACGTGAACGTTAAAATGATGATACACGGCAACCTTTTCACGACTTCAAAGACAGACACAGGTAATCGCACGCGACTGCTGATATCGCTCATTGATGTCTGTTTAAAGCCTCTGTAGGCTAGACATCATCACCAAGATAAAACAGTCTTGTTATCATTACATTCTGTACTTGTTTAACATGCAATATGCATGAAGTTCAAAACAAGAAGAGTATAGCCTTATAAAAAAATATATAGTTGGAGCACAGAAAACAACCCAAAAGCAGCAGCCTACACTGCCTAGTTTAGTTTAATAATTTGCATAGTTATTATTTTTTGGTGTTCAGATTCTATACGTTTTTCCAAATGTTATTTAATAAAAATACCTGTATATTTTTTCCTCTCAAAATGTATTTTTCACCCCAAGCCCCGCCCCCGTGATAGAATCGCGATACGAATCGAATCGTGGGTCAAAAATCGTGATACGAATCGAATCGTGGGTTTGGTGTATCGTTACAGCCCTAACACACACACTGATATGTTGTTTTATTTCTTCATCATAGAGATGTAAATATCACCAGCTGTTCAACAAAAACAGGAAGTTAAAGGAAATTAAGACCTACTGGTTCACCTAAGGGCCCGGGTGGTCCTGGCGTTTTACTGTCTTCTCCTGGGTAACCCTGAGAAAACACACATAATGAAACTCAGAATGGATTTTTTTTAAACCAATTAAAGATGCTTTCACAATATGATTGACTGCTTTAGGAGATTATAGAGTTCTAAACATTATATGGACTAATTTAACCCAAATAAGACATTTAGACTGAGATTTTTGTTCAAGGTGTCAAATTATGTAGTACAACCTTTTCTCCCTTTGGTCCCGGGGGGCCTGCTGGACCTTGCTTGCCAATGTGACCCTATGGATAAGATAAAAAAAAAGATAATTGTCTTGTCTAATCCAAAGTAATACTCTTTTTTGAATGGTGATAGGCTGGCTGGGCTGATTAATTGGCAGACATCTGAATCAATAATTATGGTAAAGAGATACTTTAGGGCTTCGCTCCCAAAACTTTCTGTTTGTTTTTGTAAGCGTTCACAAATGCGCATTTTTGCAACTCACTGCGTAGCCTTGCAGTCCCAGCTCTCCCTGAGGTCCCATAACTCCAGGTCGACCCTGCAAGGTAATGAGCAAAACGTACGTTAGCTTGCGTTCGGTGCCAAATAACCTGCTAAAAATAACCCAAGTGCTTCCTGTCAGCAATGTTGTCCTGAAAAACATATTATTGGATAGCGTCTTAAAAAATAACTCCTGCTGCTCATCCCATTATGTCGTCTTGGAAAAGCGTTCGCTCATGAAAACAAGACGCTAGGTTCCCTAACGACGCTAGTTTTCATTTTTTCTGCTTATAAATTCCAGCCTAAAAGCACCAAACCAGCAGGCGCTTAACTGCATCGTACAAGAAAAGCGGATTAGACCCCAGTATCTCTAACGACATTAGTGCAAATCCCATCAGAAATCTTTGGTTCAATTCCAAATCCTGCTAATGTTTACACACACCTTAATTAATCCAGTAAAATCAGCGAGTTTGAGCGTAAAACTCCTTCTCAGCATGTTGAAGAGCCTGAGGAAATTATTACGCTTCTGTAACTCAGCAATTATTTTTAATACCCAATTAATTTAACAGTAATATTTTGCAATAAAGTTTTACCTAATGCATTTTTAAGAAAATATGTTGTATGCTTACATTGTTAGTCAGTGCTTTAACCCTCTGGGGTTCTTCGTTTAACAGTCACAAGGGCGGGATTCATATTTAAAAAAGAAAATCATTAAAAAAAAAATTATTTGTTTTTTATAATATTTTTTTCTTTTCTTTTTTGGTGTTTTGAGAAAATTTCAAAAATAAAAAAATTAATAATTAGTATTAATGTAATAATTATGACCAAATTTTCCCCCATTGAATATAATAGAAAAAAATATTAAAAAAATATATTTTTTTTATTTTTTTTTTTAAAGCTGTATTTCATTTTGGAGTCAAGCCTAGGCCTCATAAAAGCAATTTTTGAAATGAGATGGATGCCATTTCGTGGACAAACTGAGCTTTTTAAAAATGCAAAACACATGTATAATCTGAATTTCTTGGTGTGTTTGTGTATAAAGGTGTGTGTGTGTGTGTGTGGATGTGTTTGTTTTGCACTCTTGATGTTTTATAGATTCACCCCTTCACTGTTGTGTGCTTTTTTTCAAGATCGTTGCTGATTTGTAGATTGTACGCACAAAAAAACTCAGTATTTTCACATTTTTGCCAATTTCCCATTCATTTCCTATGTGGGTCATTTTTTCCCAAAGGTCCTGAGTGTGACTATTTTTTTAAGACCACTTAGACTTTTCAAATCCTGTCCCCAATTTTTTTGGGTGTTCATATACCAAGTACCAATAAAGTCACCAAGTTTCGGACCATTCCGATGAAGCTACGATTTTTTTATTTAAACGCTTCGGGTCATTATTGACTATCTAGGACGCCCCCAGTGGCGCAATCAAATACAGCAACACAATGCAGTATAATGTTAAAGTTGTGGGTCTACACACCACATTCCCAAATTTCCACTTGTTAATGAATTCAGTGCATCCATTTCTCTGATTCGGACTGTATTGTTTGGCTTCGTGATGGTGATTAGCATGCTAACTAATGGTACAGCCAATCCTCAAGCTGGAAAGACTGGAGAAAGAGTGTAGGGACGTGTTAAAGAAGAAAGCACACTAACTGCAGGTCCTCTGGTTCCACGAGCTCCTTTGAGTCCTCTCTCCCCAGTCTGTCCGATTTCACCGGGCGAGCCCATCTCTCCCAGTTGACCCGGCGGACCTTTTTCACCCTACCAAAGAGGAAGATGATTTATGATTAATGATTATTTGCATGTGTGGACGATGAAATGTGCATGTATTATGAAAATGGTAAAAGTTGGTAACACTTTTCAGCAAGGTCTCATTATTTAATGTATTAACTAACATGAGCTGACTGAGCAAACAGCACAGTGAAATGGTCAAAAAATGTTTTTTTGCTAAATTATAGTTAATTATATATACAGGTGAAATTAGAATATCGTGCAAAAGTTCAGTAATTCAAGTCAAAGGTGAAACTAATATATTATATAGACTCATTACATGCAAAGTGAAATATTTCAAGCCATTATTGGTGATGATTGAGATGATTATGGCTTACAGTTTATGAAAACCTTTTTACAATATTCTAAATTTGAATTAAGCTGTAATCCATAATCATGAAAATTATAACAAATACACACTTGAAATATCTCACTTTGCATGTAATGAGTCTTTATAATATATTGTTTTCACCTTTTAAGCTGAATTACTGAAATAAATAAACTTTTGCACGGTATTCTAATTTTTCGAGTTTCACCTGCATACACTTCACAATAAGGTTCATTAGTTAACATTAGTTAATGTATTTACTAACATGCACTAACCATGAGCAATACATTTGTTACTGTATTTGTTCATCTTTGTTAATGTTAGTTCATGAAAATACAGCTGTTCATTGTCTGTTCATGTTAGTTCACGGTGCATTAACTAATGTTAACAAGATTTTAATCAAGTATTAGTAATTTTTGAAATTAACATTAACAAAGATTAACAAATGCTGTATATGTGCTATTCATTATTAGTTCATATTAACTAATGTAGTTAACTTCACTGTGAACTAACATGAACACACAATGAACAGCTGTATTTGTATTAACTAACATTAACAAAGATTAATAAACACTGTAACTAATGCATTGCCCATTGTTAGTTCATGTTAGTTAATGCATTTACCAATGTTAACTAACGAACCTTATTGTAAAGTATTACCAACGAAACGTTAAGGAGTACCACAGGGCTCTATTTGAGGTCCATTTTATTTCGGACACAATCCTCCAGATTGAAAACACTTCAGTCTCTCCTCGTGCACTTCAAATGTAGACGTTCCTCATATTGATTTGATGTAATATAATGCAATTTTTAGTGGTTATAATTAATGTTGATCCAGAAACGCTGGTACCTTCTTTCCTGGACGTCCACGAATGCCCGGCAGACCCTGTTTGCCCTCGGGTCCCTGATATAGAAACATCTGCTTTAACTTCACATCATCAGGAGAAATCTCACTACACACTCGCATTATCTAAAGAGCTGGAGAACGTTCACCTCAACATGTTCCAAATGCATTATGTTATAAGTATTATATTATATTATTATTATAGGAATTCTTTATTCCAGACCCTTTGGTCCATATCCCAAAGTAAAAGAAACAGAAAGAAAAGAATGACATACAAGCATAGATTTGCCTACATCAAATATTATTTTAGAAAATACAAACTTGAGTTCGAGTGCCTCCAGAACCCGTAGGAATAACTTAATATAGGATCATTTAAGACCATTATGATTGTATTTCTCAAATCTCCCAAATATGCACTGTAGGAACATCACTAGATACCAACATTTGCACTTGTCCACTTTGCTAAATTCTTAATGCATTATTAAATGCCACCCGAAGTGTTTTCATTTCAGCTTTACAGAAGTGCTGTGTAAATATATATATATATATATATGCACTGCGTCACTCTTTCATCACTAACCGGGAAGCCTTTTTTCCCAGGATCTCCAGAAAGTCCCGGTGGGCCGGAGTCACCAGTCTCGCCCCTTTCCCCAGCTTCTCCCATTGGTCCACGGTCACCTGACTCACCCTGAGAAGCGGGAAAACAATACCAAACAAATATCTCCAATAATATTTCAGGAATCATCATCACTGTGGTTAACATCAACTAGGGAGTATGGGTACAGATTAGTCAATTTGGCTGAATCCGACACACTTTACATATTTATGTCATGTATTATTTACTGTATGTGTATTGAAAAAAAAAACGATGAAAAATTCTGAAAACCGTTATCATCTCTGTGTAAACTTCAGACAAGCTGAAACTTCAGGACACGTCAGACTAGTTAAAACTTCAGACTAGTTAACACTTCAGATTAGTTGACATTTCAGGACACTTCAGACTAGTTAAAACTACAGACTAGTTAACACTTCAGACTAGTTAAAACTACAGACTAGTTAAAACTACAGACTAGTCAAAACTTCAGACTAGTGGACACTTCAGACTAGTTAAAACTTCAGGACACTTCAGACTAGCTGACACATCAGACTAGTTGAAACTACAGACTAGTTGACACTTCAGGACACTTCAGACTAGTTGACACTGCAGACTAGTTAAAACTACAGACCAGTGGACACTTCAGACTAGTTGAAACTTCAGACTAGTTGAAAATTCAGACTTGTTGACACTTCAGGACACTTCAGACTAGTTAAAACTTCAGGACACTTCAGACTAGTTGAAACTACAGACTAGTTGAAACTACAGACTAGTTGACACTTCAGACTAGTTGAAACTTCAGGACACTTCAGACTAGTTGAAACTACAGACTAGTTGATACTTAAGGACACTTCAGACTAGTTGAAACTTCAGACTAGTCGAAACTTCAGACTAGTCGAAACTTCAGACTAGTTGACACTTCAGATTAGTTGACACTTCAAACTAGTTGACACTTCAGACTAGCTGAAACTTCAGATTAGTTGAAATTTCAGGACACTTCAGACTAGTTAAAACTTCAGACTAGTTGGAACTTCAGACTAGTTGACACTTCAGACTAGCTGAAACTTCAAATTAGTTGACACTTCAGACTAGTTGAAATTTCAGGACACTTCAGACTAGTTAAAACTTCAGACTAGTTGACACTTCAGACTAGTTAAACTTCAGACTAGTTGAAACTTCAGACTAGTTGACACTTCAGACTAGCTGAAACTTCAGATTAGTTGACACGTCAGACTAGTTGAAATTTCAGGACACTTCAGACTAGTTAAAACTTCAGACTAGTTGACACTTCAGACTAGTTAAAACTTCAGATTAGTTGACACTTCAGACTAGTTGAAATTTCAGGACACTTCAGACTAGTTAAAACTTCAGACTAGTTGACACTTCAGACTAGTTGGAACTTCAGATTAGTTGAAACTTCAGACTAGTTGACACTTCAGACTAGTTGACACTTCAGACTAGCTGAAACTTCAGATTAGTTGACACTTCAGACTAGTTGAAATTTCAGGACACTTCAGACTAGTTAAAACTTCAGACTAGTTGACACTTCAGACTAGTTAAACTTCAGACTAGTTGAAACTTCAGACTAGTTGACACTTCAGACTAGTTAAACTTCAGACTAGTTGACCCTTCAGACTAGTTAAACTTCAGACTAGTTGACACTTCAGACTAGTTAAACTTCAGACTAGTTGACCCTTCAGCAAGAGCCCCTAGTAGAGCTTTAATCAGTCGTCTCACCTTTGGTCCGTCCTTCCCTTGATGCCCGTCTTCTCCGGGTGGCCCTGGAGGACCCTAAGACAAATGGTAACAGATTCAGAAAAGCATCATGGGATTTCTCCCACACATGGGCTGTGCTGACGCTGATACCGCAGCAGAAATCTGCTTATTTGCTTTTCCTAGAGGCCTTCACTGACATTTTTATTTGAATAAGCAAATCAACATACCTGATTGCAGTATTAGCGAGGATATTTCACAGTTTGAACAACAAATCAGGATTTTTTTTCCACAAGGCAGAACCGAGAATGAGATTCATGATTTATTTCTTTTCAATTTAGGCTGAAATATGAGCCGGATAAATTCATGACAGGCTTCACCCAATGTCATAATATCCACTAACAAACACAGAGGATTTGCTTGACTAATCGAGTAACCGGAGACAAAGACGTTCAGTGTGTGCGAGAGTGAACGGATGGCCCGAGGGTCCGTCTGTCAGATTATTGACACAGTTTGGCTCACGTCGGTTAAAGCAATAAAAACACACTGATGGATCCCGTTCACTTTTGGACATTCTGGAGTCGGTGTGGGGTTTTAGACTCACTCGGATGCCCAGTTGGCCCAGTTCACCTTCTTCTCCAACAGGCCCCATTTCACCCTGGAAAAAGATAGAAAGACAGTTGCCAAATGCCAAGAGATCTCACGCTGATACTGTTATTATTATTAAAGCTTGTCAGTATAAATCATCTGATTCCACTGCAAACAGCAGCGGTCTGTCTCACCTTGAGTCCAGGTTCACCCACGGGCCCCTGCTCTCCCTCAGGTCCTGGAGGTCCCTGAGCACGCACAAAAGAGGGAAAATCACAAGACGACCAGAACTAAAGGTCATATTTCAGACCCAAACAACACAAAAAATGAAGCTCAATAAAATATCCTGCAACATAATTCATTTTCTAAAAATAATCAAATTGTGCTACCATCGATTTTCTGCAGTGTAATGTGTTGTGTTACACTCCATAGAGCGCCTATATTATGTAATCTATTGAATTTAACGCTAATACGTACACTAAAAAAAAAAAAAAAATGCTTCATCTAATCAATAAAATTGTGGCAACATATTACAAGCAATACTATTAATTAAATTGTACAAATTAGAATTAATTAGAATATTATTTTGATTAACTATTACTCGATTCTAATTTGTTCAATTTAATAAATAATATTGCTTGTAATATGTGCTTGCCACAATTTTATTGATTAGATAAAGCATATTCATTTTTACAGTGTAACTCGGATCCGTCTGGGGTTAGTATCACTCATTTAATTTTCAAATGCACATTTTACTACATAATTGGATGCTATACGTTTATTTTAGGAAATACCTCGAGACCTTGCTCTCCGTCTGGTCCCGCGTCCCCCGGAGGGCCTCTGGACCCCTAAACCATCAAAACCAAACAGTCGCATTCAAATAAATATGAAATAAATATGAAATCATGCCTAATTTCCCAAAAACAAACATGGATTTCCCATAAACAGTCCTGCTCGGTCTTGTTCTGTTCATATAAATCAGATTTACACGCGTCGCTCTTGGTGCTGAGAGATGCTGTTAAAAGTCTTTCATCTGCTGTCGGAGCGGCTGATTACATGTTTGGACGTAATTACACCAAACCCTAACCCAACTCACGCTCAACGCTGGAAACGCCATGTGGAGACGCTAAACGAAGCCTCTGAGGCCTTCACATCATCGAGAAAGATGCAACAATAAGCAGCAAACGCTGCGACAACACACACTACATTTCTGAACGTTTAGCACATATGAACAACAATGTGTGATTCAATTTGTGCAGTTTTTGACCTTTATTACATTTAGTTTGAGAAAGTATTTTTTTTTTATTTACAGTTGTGGCACTTCAGCATGCACTATTTTTAAGCCCAAACCTTTGTGTTTTATTTAAAAATACAACATGCGGTGAACTTGATCAAACAATCAAATTTCACATCAATTGAAATAAGGCTAAAATAAAATATAATTTAAATATTTCATGAAAAAACTTTTTTATATATATACATATTTAGAAAATCAGAAATGTTGCCTTAGCAACTAACTGAAATGAAACAAGTTAAAGTAAAATACTAAAATTATACTTCTTAATTGAAAAAAATGTATAAATAAAAATGAAATATAAGCAAATTTGGCAAATAACTTAAATTAACTTAAAACTAAAACTCAAATATAATATTAATTAAAGCTATATAGAAATTATACTTCTTAATTGAAAACAAAAGTGTATAAATAAAAATGAAATATAAACATTAGATAAACAAGAAATTTGGCAAATAACTTAAATTAACGAAAAACTAAAATTCAAATATAATATTAATTAAAGCTGCAAGCAGCATTTATCGGGGTTCAAGCAGTTAAGGCCTTTCAGTGGAAAAACATTATTCAATAAAATTTTTATTTAGTAAGACCATTTACAGTCAATTTACCATAAGAAATACATATTTTTTTAGATTTGGCCAATGGCGGCCATGTTTTTTGAGATACGCCAATGTCCTCATACACATACATGGGCCCTTGGACCAAGACACTGCATACCAATTTTCAAGTCAATCGTACTAACGGTCAGGTGGTTATATGTTTTTTTTTTCATTTTATAGCGCCACCTAGTGTTCAGTCATCGCAATTTTTTTACTGTGACCTCAAATTTAACTCTTACATATGTGTACCGAGTTTGGTGAAGATATCTCATTTACTTCTTAAGATATAGCCATTTTAGTAAAATAGGCTCCTCCCACAACGTTTATTCTGTGCCCCTAGCAACCGGAAAGAGAAATTTCAACGTTTTTTGATAATTATTAATTTTCAGTCTCCAGAGAACATTTCTGCAGTGGTTTGGTTCCGATCAGGTAAAAAACCAGGGACCAGTTTGCAAAAGTAGTTTTTCAACAAAATTCAAAATGGCGGAAAATCCATCATACTGGAAATGAAATCGGAGATATACGTTTTTTCGTGAGGTGACCAGCTTTCTAATGATATAAGACACTTGAGTGTACGACTTAGGGTCTAGGAGTTATGAGCAGTGTCGCACAATTGGTTGTTATAGCGCCACCTATGGGCCAAATTGGGCTCATAATTTGATAACCTCTCGTCAATTTTTGTACTACCATCTGACAAAGTTTCAGAGCTCCAGCACTTACGGTTTGGTCTGCACGATGCGTTTTATGGCAAAATGATAAAAAGAGTAAAATGTCTAATGCTGCTGCTCCATCTAGTGGACAACAGTGCTAATATCATCTACACAAACTCATTCTTCAGACATTTTGAAAAGGATCCAAAGTGACTCAATTGTCACTTCAATAGATGATTCATGCTTCATGCTTACACACACACACACACACACGTTTGGGACAGTTTATTTGTTATTTGGTCTATAAGCATATTCATTCACATATTTATTTCTAATCTAATGATATAAAACTATGTTAAAACCAGTGACAACAGTGGTATTACAGCCTTTATACACAACGTCATTTTATTAATGTCTTTTATCTACAACAGAATGAGAGTGTTTAAATTACACATTTGTTTTAATTCAGGACATAATGTGAGAGTTGTCATATTAATAATTGACTAAATGTGATTGCAAATGTTAAAATAGTGAATTAATAAACTCATAGTATGAATTATAGTTGAGTAGTGTGACAATGACTATTTTGAACAGCAGAGGGCAGTAAAACACCACTTATTGGCTTAATAGACCATCATTTTCACCTTTTTAGCTATTATATAGGCACATTTTGTCCAATCTGTCTGAAAAAAAAAATCATGATTATTTTTACTAATGTGCAACATGTTCTCACTTGCATTTAAAGATGATCTGAGCATTCATTGAAGAGATATAGGCTTTTGAGGACAATCGGTCATTGTCACATATTGAAGTGACCCTATTATAGCCATCAAAATGTAGAAGTTCAACCTTTTCTAATAATTATTGCTCTACAGAGTCCAGATAATTGTACTTCACTGGTTTTGAAAGTTAAAATATTTAAATTAGATGACCTTAGATGGAACACACCATTTACAGTCAATAATGGCAATTTACCATAGAGAATACATTGTTTTTAACTTTTTTAACAGTTATAGCGCCACCTATAGTCCGATCTCCATGAAACTTTGCATGCTTGTTAATGATGTTATGACACATATGCTCATCAATTTTTGTGAAGTTTTGAGTTTTCCTTTATGATTTATAGGCCTTAGGGTTCATTTTTTCACGCCCCCTTTTGTAAATTACCCTGTTATAACAAACAAAATGACAAAGTTCAACTTTTTTTTGATAATTATTGATCTAGAGAGTCCAAAGAATTATCCTAGACTGGTCTGGTTCCGATCGGGCAAAAAACCAGGGACTAGTTCGCAAAAGTAGGTTTTTAACATATTCGTGAATATTTAACGAACAATTTGATTGAGAGCAATAGTTCTATTGGCAAAGTTGTTCAGCATGAGGAGATCTATCAATTGATATACATATTGTGGGTGTGTGTGCAAACCACGTGATTACAGAGCCATAAAACTCTTTAGCGCCAACTAGTGACCGATTCCTTTCAAAATTCTTACAGACCTCTAGGGCCATGAGTCGAACATGCCCAACGAGTTTCGTTCCGATCGGCCTTCGTTAACCTTGTTTCATGGGTGCTCAAACTTCATTGTTCAATGGCGGCCATGTTTTTGGAGATACGCCAATGTCCTCATACACATACATGGGGCCTTGGACCAAGACACTGCATACCAATTTTCAAGTCAATCGGACTAACGGTCAGGTGTTTAAATGTTTTTTTCGTTTTATAGCGCCACCTAGTGTTCAATCGTCGCGATTTTTTTACAGTGACCTCAAATTGAACTCTTACACATGTGTACCGAGTTTGGTGAAGATATCTCATTTACTTCTCGAGTTATAGCCAATTTAGTAAAATAGGCTCCTCACGCAACGTTTATTTTGCACCCCCTAGCGACCGGAAATAGAAATTTCAACATTTTTTTAATAATTATTGATCTTCAGACTCCAGAGAACATTTCTGCACTGGTTTGGTTCCGATCGGGCAAAAAACCAGGGACTAGTTCGCAAAAGTAGTTTTTCGACAAAATTCAAAATGGCGGAAAATCTATCCAGACGGAAATTAAATCGGAGATATACGTTTTTTTCGTCAGGTGACCAGCTTTCCAATGATATAAGACACTTGAGTCTACGACTTACGGTCTAGGAGCTATGAGCCGTTTCGCGCAATTGATTATTATAGCGCCACCTATGGGCCAATCGGGCTCATAATTTGATAACCTCTCCTCGATTTTTGTACTACCATCTGACAAAGTTTCAGAGCTCCAGCACTTACGGTTTGGTCTGCACGATGCGTTTTACGGCAGAAGAAAAATAATAATAATAATAATTAAAGCTGCAAGCAGCATTTAGCGGGGTTCAAGCAGTTTAGGCCTTTGAGGCCTTTAAGCACAAAAGCATCAAAAGACATTAAGTTTTAAGTTTCAATCATGGCAATTTACCATAGGGTATACATTGTTTTTACATTTTTAACAATTATAGCGCCACCTATAGTCCGATCTCCATGAAACTTTCCATGCTTTTTAAAAAAGTTATGACACATGTACTCATCGATTTTTGTGAAGTTCTGATTTTTACTTTAGGATTTATAGGCTTTTGGGTGCCTTTTGTCATGCCCCCTTTAGTAAATGACCATGTGAAAGCAAAACAAATGACAAAGTTCAACTTTTTTTGATAATTATTGATCTAGAGAGTCCAAAGAATTGTCCTAGACTAGTCTGGTTCCAATCGGGCAAAAAACCAGGGACTAGTTCGCAAAAATAGGTATTTAACATATTCGTGAATATTTAACGAACGATTTGATTGACAGCAATGGTTCTATTAGAAAAGTTGTTCATCATGAGGAGATCTATCAAATGATATGCATTTTGTGGGGATGTGAGCAACACCACGTGATTACAGAGCCATAAAACTCGTTAGCGCCAACTAGTGGCCGATTTCTTTCAAAATTCTTACAGACCTCTAGGGCCATGAGTCGAACGTGCCCAACGAGTTTCGTTCCGATCGGCCTTCGTTAACCTTGTTTCATAGGTGCTCAAATTTCAATAGCCGATGGCGGCCATGTTTTTCGAGATACACCAATGTCATCATACACATACATGGGGCCTTGGACCAAGACACTGCATACCAATTTTCAAGTCAATTGGACTAACGGTCAGGCAGATATATGTGTTTTTCATTACACACACACACACACACACAAGCACACACATTTTTGGGATATGTTATTGTGTTATTATATGTTATTATATGAACATTTCACGTATGTCTATTTAATTTAATAATATAAAACTAATTAAAGAAAATGTTTAAAGCATTTGTTAGTTAGCCAATGCTGAAAGCTGATAAAAAGATTAAAAATGTCTAATGCTGCTGCTACATCTAGTGGACAACAGTGCTATTATCATCTACACAAACTCATTCTTCAGACATTTTGAAAAGGATCCAAAGTTACTCAATTGTCACTTCAACAGATGATTCATGCTTCATGCTTACACACACACACACACACACACACACACACACGTTTGGGATAGTTTATTTGTTATTTGGTCTATAACTATATACATTCACATATTTATTTGTAATCTAATGATATAAAATTATGTTAAAACCCTTAATTTCTTTTATCTACAACAGAATGAGTGTGTAGATTACACATTTTTTAAATTCAGGACCTAATGTGAGAGTTGTCATATTAATATTTGACTAAATGCTATTGCAAATGTTAAAATAGTGAATTAATAAAGTCATAGTATGAATTATAGTTAAGTAGTGTGACAATGACTATTTTGAACAGCAGAGGGCAATAAAACACCACTTATTGGCTTAATAGACCTTCATATTGATATCATTTTCACCCTTTTTAACTTTTATATAGGCATATTTTGTCCGATATGTCTGAAAATGTTCATGATTATTTAATGTAACGTGTTCTGACTTGTTCAGTGAAGAGATCCACGCTTTCAGGGACACTGAAACTGCAGTAATAGATGGCTTCAACACAGTATATGTTTAAGCCATCCTATTATAGCAATCCATATGAAGTAATTCAACTTTTTCTTATAATTATTGATCTAGAGAGTCCAAATAAACCATGTCCTACCACTCACTTTTACCTTGAATTACCACATTTAGCATTGATGTGAAATGAGTGAGTACAAATAAACTGATATACTTTCACAAAATATGAATGTGTTATAATAGTAATTGTTATTTAAGTCATTTTATGGTGTCTATATACATATAAATGCGAAAGCATATGTGACAAGACTTTTAATAATAAGATTGGCCAGCAGAGGGCAGTAGAAGCCTACTTATTGGCTCACTTTCATTTTGTTTCACCAGTAGTCTGCACTAAGTAAACCATTTTTTTGAATGTTAACTGCACAATGCATGTTTACACACACGCACACATACATGCATGCATACACACACACACACACACACACGTTTGGGATAGTTTATTTTTTTTGGTTTATAAGCATTTTCATTCACATTTATTTGTAATCTAATGATATAAAACAATGTGTGTCGTTTGTGTAAAAATAACGTGTGAAACTTGTGTCATTTTAGTTTCATATTGTTCATTATTAGATTCATAGGTTGTTAAACCTTAGACAAACTTTCATATTGCGCTGCATTACTGTCAGAGGTCTTCACGGGTCCAAAAATTCATGTCCGACCCGGAAGAGACCCGTAAAGTGCTACACCGAACCGACCCGGACCCGTAGTTCATTTCAAAAGTTGGACCCGTCCCGGACCCGTACAAACCCGAGAAATGCCATAAATGTACTGCCCGGACCCAACCTGGACCCGTCTATTATTTGAAAACTGGACCCGAAACCGACAGGAGGACACAAACCCGACTGGACCAGATTGTCACATATTATTTCACACGAGTTGCGAAGAATAAAACTTTTTGTCTTACCCAATTTTAGTAGCCGTCATCTCACTTCCTTGTAACGACAAAAAGTTCTATCCATGTTATTTCTCTCGTTATTCCAAGCTTAATCCACTCATTATTTCAGCTTTAAAAGTCCACTTGATTTCACGGTGATGGATGACAAATGCAGCCTTGCACATGTACATTCTGACTGGCATAATAACTTAATAACTAAAAATAATAACTGTTTGCCCTTTTGAAGTAATAACGATTGCTTGTTGCTTGTTCAGCTTGATCATATCTGTGCTCTCTGTTCTTCATTGAGTCAGAATCTGACCACCAATGCTTTAAGATTAAACAAGACGGTTTAATATATTATTATAAACATTGGATGAAATGCGCGGTTTGGCGGAAGCTCTGCTCTGGTTGCCATAGAAACATGACACGTGGTTGAGAGCCCGTTCTCACAGCATGTGTTATATTAACGTTAACCGGTGCCATGTGAGTAGGCTAGTATTTCGCCGTTTTGTCATATACCGTCCTATATGACGCTAAAGGATGAGAATGCGTTGTTATTACACACAATGTTAAACAGACCAGGGACCCGAAGTAATAGATTCGGACCTGACCCAGACCCGGCTGATCATTAAAAATATAGACCCGAACCCGTGGGTCGGGTCCCTGGCCGACGGAGGGGTCTCGGATGCACTGTGAAAACATCTACTGTCAATGTTGTTGACTATTACTGACGGTAAAGGTTGCCTAACGCTCGCGCAGCCTCTCGAGCAGAAATCTACACAAATGATCGCAGAACACACTCATTTAACAGCATAGACTACTGCCTATAAAAATCTAAACAGAGTTTTTATAATTCTGACATATGTACCTCAATTATTTTTCCTGAACACCACCACGATTGAAAATGTGACATTGATTTCCTACAACAGTTCAATAAACAGTAAAAATTAAATCACTTACATTTTAGATGCAATATTGGCTGTTTTTGTTCTGTTTCAGCAGCGAAAATAGTTCCAAACAATAATCCCCAACCATGGCGCATGACACAGGAACACTCAACGTGTTTTCATTACTGAATGATTCAGCATTTTCAATGAATCGATTGAGTCATAGATTCAAAGACCCATTCATAAACATCGGTCTCGATCTTGAATGATCAGCCGTTTGAACGAATCGTTTGAATGAATGAATCAATGACTCAGTCATTAAGACGGTCGCCTCCTACCACCTACTGGTGATTTAGTGTTAAATGTTTAAAAGTAATATCATTCTTTCCAAGTTTCTTATGTAAATTAAAATAAATTTCATAACATTATTTTATGCAATTGTAATTTTTCAGTGTATATGATTTAATTTGATCAGCCCCTAGGGTAACAGCCCATTCGAAATAAATGAATTTATTGATCAAATTTAACAATTTAAAATGAAAGATGAAGCATATATTTAATAATATTGGGTGAGGGGATGTCCTTTAAAGGTGCAGATATTAAAATGATGTGATTTAAATATCAAAGCTGATTGAACACTGATGAAAATATTGTTTCAGAATAAATCAACACACACACAATAAAAATAAAAAATCCGGTCAAGCAACTTTTTTACTCAGACAAATTAATGGAAGATTTAATTGTCCAAAGGACAAGCGTATTAAAAGGGTTAATGTCGAGGCCTCCCTAAAGCAATGTTATCAGGATACACACCAGTAGACAGTGGCCCACCTCACCTGGTGACCACGCCGTGGTCCACCAGAATTTATAGTTTACCCACCTCTTTTTTTACCACTACACCTCTGACCATAGTGTACATTAATTAACCATGTTCTAGCATGATTTATCATTATTTACCATGATTTACTATGTTCCAATATGATTTACTATGTTCCTATAGATTTACAATAGTGATGATTTTTGATTGACTATTAGTAAGTAGAGTGACCAGAAGATGGCAGTAAAAGATAACTTATTTATTGTGAAAATCTGTTTTATGCGATATGAGCATTTCACATATTTCTTTGCAATGTAATATAAAAATAATTAAAGAAAATGCTTAAAGCATTTGTTTGTTAGCCAACGCTGAAAGCTGAGAAAAAGATTAAAAATGTTTATTGCTGCTGCTTCATCGTGTGGACAACGGTACTGTTAAAGCCTACTTTTACAATATGCCGTGTTTTTCATATTTAATCCACACACACTCATTCTACAGACATTTTGAACAATGACTATTTTGAACAGCAGAGGGCAGTAAAACACCACTTATTGGCATAATAGACCATCATATTGATATCATTTTCACCTTTTAACTGTTCTACAGGCATATTTTGTCCGATATGTCTGAAAATGTTCATGATTATTTAGTGTAACATGTTGTGACTTGATTATTGAAGTGATCAACACTTTCAGGGACACTGAGAGTATTGTAAAACATGGCTTCAACACAGTACATGTTGAAGCCATCCTATTATAGCCATCCAAATGAACTAGTTCAACTTTTTCTTATAATCATTGATCTATAGAGTACAGAGAATGGTACTGCACTGGTTTTAACATTATGATATGATCAGAGAAGGAAAACACCATTTACAGTCAATAATGGTTATTTACCATAGGGAATACATTGTTTTAAACATTTTTAACAGTTATAGCGCCACCTATGGTCCGATCTCCATGAAACTTTGCATGCTTGTTAATGATGTTATGACACATATGCTGATGCTTTTTGTGAAGTTCTGAGTTTTCCTTTAGGATTTATAGGCTTTTGTGTGCATTTTTCACTCGCCCTTTTGTAAATTACCCTGTTATAGCAAAACAAATGACAAGTCTTAATATGAATTATACTTCAGCAGTGTGACAAAATTACTTTTTGAAACAGCAGAGGGCAGTAAAACATCATTTATTGACTTTATAAGCCATTACAGTATGTTCATGTAATGTTCACATTTTCAGTTGTTATATGGGCATATGTTGTCCAATCTGTCTGAAAAATTTCATGATTGAAAATGTTCTCACTTGTTTTTAAGAAAATCTGAGCATTCATTGAATAGAAATAGGCTTTTGGGGACACTTGGTCAAGGTCACATATTGAAGTGACCCTATTATAGCCATCAAAATGTAGAAGTTCAACCTTTTCTAATAATTATTGCTCTAGAGAGTCCAGATAATTGTACTGCACTGGTTTTGAACGTTAAGATATGAAAATTAGATGATCTTAGATGGAACACACCATTTACAGTCAATAATGGCAATTTACCATAGGGAATACATTGTTTTTAACAATTTCAACAGTTATAGCGCCACCTATGGTCCGATCTCCAGGGAACTTTGCATGCTTATTAATGATGTTATGACACATATGCTCACCAATTTTTGTGAAGTTCTGAGTTTTTATTCATGATTTATAGGCTTATAAGTGTATTTTGACACACAGCTTTTTCTTAATAACCATTTAACACCATGCGCAAAACAAAAAAGTTCAACATTTTTTTGATAATTATTGATCTAGAGAGTCCAAAGAATTATCTTAGACTGGTCTGGTTCCGATCGGGCAAAAAACCAGGGACTAGTTCGCAAAAGTAGGTTTTTAACATATTCATGAATATTTAACGAACGATTTGATTGACAGCAATGGTTCTATTGGCAAAGTTATTCATCATGAGGAGATCTATCAATTGATATACATATTGTGGGGGTGTGTGCAATACCACGTGATTACAGAGCCATAAAACTCGTTAGCGCCAACTAGTGGCCGATTTCTTTCAAAATTCTTACAGACCTCTAGGGCCATGAGTCGAACATGCCCAACGAGTTTCGTTCCGATCAGCCTTCATTAACCTTGTCTCAGAGGTGCTCAAACTTCATTGGCCAATGGCAGCCATGTTTTTTGAGATACGCCAATGTCCTCATACACATACATGGGGCCTTGGACCAAGACACTGTATACCAATTTTCAAGTCAATCGGACTAATGGTCAGGTGGTTATAGCCCTTTTTATGTTTTTTTCGTGTTATAGCGCCACCTAGTGTTCAATCATCGCTATTTTTTTACTGTGACCTCAAATTGAACTCCTACACATGTATACCGAGTTTGGTGAAGATATCTCATTTACTTCTCGAGTTATAGCCATTTTAGTAAAATAGGCTTTTCCTACAACGTTTATTTCGCGCCCCCTAGCGACCCTGAATAAAAATTTCAACTTTTTTTCGATAATTATTGATCTTCAGACTCCATAGAACATGTATGCACTGGTTTGGTTCCGATCGCGTAAAAAACCAGGGACTAGTTCGCAAAAGTAGGTTTTCAACAAAATTCAAAATGGCGGAAAAATTTGCATACCGGAAATGAATTCGGAGATATACGTTTTGTTCGTCAGGTGACCAGCTTTCCAATGATATAAGACACTTGAGTGTGCGACTTACGGTCTAGGAGTTATGAGCAGTTTCGCGCAATTGGTTGTTATAGCGCCACCTATGGGCCAATCGGGCTCATAATTTGATAACCTCTCCTCGATTTTTGTACTACCATCTGACAAAGTTTCAGAGCTCCAGCACTTACGGTTTGGGCTGCACGATGCGTTTTACGGCAGAATAATAATAATAATAATAATAATAAAAATCCTTACAATTACAATAGGGTTTCAGCACTTCGTGCTTGAACCCCTAATTAAAGCTATATAGACATAGTTTTAA
Source organism: Cyprinella venusta (assembly GCA_038021265.1). Taxonomy (NCBI): domain Eukaryota; kingdom Metazoa; phylum Chordata; class Actinopteri; order Cypriniformes; family Leuciscidae; genus Cyprinella; species Cyprinella venusta. Next base: position 28,844,485 of record CM075883.1, on the reverse strand, counting down.
AAAAAAAAAACAGTGATGAAACTTAAACTAAAACCATTAAAAAATGTAGCTAATTAAAATGAAGCTGAATTAAAATAAATTAAATGTAAATATTAGATGAAAAACTTAAATGTTAAAAAACGTAAGAAATTTTTACAATTTGGCAACTTAAAATGAGTTTATTTGAATAGTAGTTATTAAAACTTAAATATAAATAAATTAAAGTTATATATAACTTTAATTCATTTTTATTTCAGTTTTAGTAACTATAAATAAATATAAACACACACATATATATATATATATATATATATATATATATATATATATATATATATATATATATATATATATATATATAACAAAACCACTTAACAAAATTGCTAAAACTTTAAATAAAAAAATAATATGTTGTAATACTCACAGGTTCACCGGGAGGGCCTTGTTCACCTGTGGCGCCGGGCGGACCCGCTTTACCCTGCAGAACACAACACCCATTAACAGACATTTCCCTTACCAAAAATAAAAGTTAACTGAAATAAAATAAGTCTTAAACTTTTTTTATTCCAGCTAGTTTTCAAAGAAACATTTCTCATTTAGATTCAGTTTGAAGATGTACTAAAATAACTCAAATAAAAATGAATTAAAACTATTTTCATATTTTAAAAAAGAAATAGAATGACAAAATATACTAAACAATACTTAATTCCCTTGTTTTACTAAACCATGGCCACATTATAATAATTCGTTTCCTTGTTTCAAGTAAATCATGTGCACGCTATAGAAATTTGTTTCCTCGTTTGACAAAATTTTAGCCACATTGTTATAATTAGTTTGCTCGTTTTATTAAATTTTGTCCACATTGTAATAATTCGTTCCTTTGTTTGAAGTAAATAGTAAATTGTGCACACTGTATAATTTGTTCGCTCATTTTGTTAAATTGTGGCTATGTTGTGATAATAATTTGTTTTACTAAATAGTAAACCCTCGTTTTACTAAATTATGGCCACATTATAAAAATATATAATACTACTAAATCACTTTTACTACACACAATTACATGACAGCATTTTAAACTAAAACAGAAAACTTTATGTGTTTAGGTGTTCATTTACGACAGCGGCGTTTGGCGGACCAAACGCCACAAAAAGCCGATTTAATCAGTTTATATGTTCAGTTTATCGCCGCGGTGTTTCTGTGCCATCGCCATCTACTGGTCTGACAGCAGAATACAGCCGTTATTTTCAGTCGTTTACGTGGATCCGTGTGAACATGATCGATTTGACAGCGCTTTTTCGACATTACATGATAAACGTAAAGGAAAACCTTTTCCCGCGTAGTAATTTATTACTTAATTTAACTAATTCGTTCCCTGGTTTAGATTTCAACATGATTAAGTAAAACGAGGGAACCTGTATTAGTAATTGGTGGTAATATATTGTTGATTCGTGGTTTCCTCACATCTCTCCGTATCGTTTTGCAATAATAAAGAAAAGAAAGTTAGATTTGTATTGATTAATCACATATGTAGACGATAAGGGAACGATAAGTGTGTTTGTTTCTATGATGGGAATGAACTGCAAACCCTAACGCTCAAAATAACTAATTGGTTTGAGTTGGACAAACTTAAATTAAACTAATCAGTGTAATTAATGTTTTTTTGGTGGGAGATTTATGGTGATTAGTGTTTTATAATGCTAATTTAGAAGAATTTCTTCAAAGTGCTGCTGTATGACATATTATTATGTGTTAGCGTGTTAACCCTTTAGGCGCCAGAGGTTTTTTCCTAAAACGTTCGATTTTGACGTCTTCATTTCAAAAGGCTATATCTTAAAAGTGATCAAAGATAGAGATGGTCTGTAAATTAGGGAAATATTAAGGATGACCCAAAGTGTATGTAGGGATTACATTTTCCCATATAATTTGCATATTATGATGTCATATGGTGGCGGCAATCTTGGATTATAGAATTTTCATTGTTAAAGTTAGCTAAGTTTATACAAATAAAAGTGTTTGCTTTGAGATTACATGAACGTTTTAAGTGAAATCTATGATTAGTGTACTCAAACATTTCAAGTTAAGGACAATTAAAAAATATATATAGTACAAAATAAAAATAAATGACACTACGCTGTTTTTACTCAGTAAAGTGAACTTTCAGCTTTATACAGTATTAAATGTAATGTAAAGCTTAATTGTGTATTAAGAAATATTATTTTTTTATTGAACTCAAATAAAATAAGTTCAGAGTACTCATAACTATTTTTTTCATAAACTTAAATGAATTGAGGCAAACGGTTTCCTCAAATGAAATGAGTTAGCTTAATTTGTTGGGTTTTACTGTATATTCACATAGAAAACAAGATGATTTACACTGGAATAAATAAATCACTGTTTTTACTGTGTTTTTGGAGAGCCCTGCAGTTTACATCGCTTTACTGCGCTTTAAGAGCCTATGAAACATCACCGGCATAACTCATAAAACAACACTGACAGGGAGATGTGTGTGTGTGTGTGTGTGTGTGAGTGTGAGAGAGAGACAGTTGCCACTAGAGGACGCTGTGAGCTCATGAGCGAGTAAAACCCCTCAGGCTTGAATTATAAACACTCCGACACACACTTCACACACACTTCACACATCCTGACACCCAGACAGAGGAAACACACTGATCTGTGACGTCATACACAAGCTCTCGAGGAGTGTATCCTTGAACATCACATCAATCATCTCTTCAGTATTCACAGGAAATATTATCATACATTTAAACAAAAATATTATATTTTAATATTTGCTTTATGATTAGTTTAACACTTTTGCACGTTAAAAAATAGCATTTATTGAAATAAAAATAAAAGTATATTGGTAACTTTTTTTTTTTTTTACAATTTTAATATGACAATATCAATACATTTGAGTATTAAAAGAAAACAACTGTATTTTTGGCAACAGTTTTAATGTGATTATTTTCATACTTTTTAGTGTTAAAAAATAGTATTTATATAAAGAAAAATAATATTTTTTCATACATATTTTAATTTTTATTTTTATACATTTGATGATTAAAACAATTGTATTTTCTCCTATTTTACTATTTTAATATGACAATAAGAAGAAAATAATTATTAAAAAAAACATTTTTTTTGGCCACATAGTTTGCTGCTCATCATGATTATTTTAACATTTTTAAGTATTATACAAAATAATAGTATTTATTTAAACAAAATCAATAGTATTTTGACATTTAAACGCATTTGACTATTTTTAAATGAAAATATCAGTTATTATCTCATTTCTAGACTCATTTATGTCCATAAGAACAACATGACACAACTAAAAATCTCAGTTAATTTCATTTTGGCCATGATTAGAGTTTAACGATGTAGACTGACTGGATCCACTGACTCTGAGACTGACTCATAGGAATGATGTACTGGAGAGAGAGAGACTTACAGAGGGTCCTGCTGCTCCTCTCTTCCCTGGACCTCCAGCTTTACCCTGCACACACACACACATGATCATCAACCAGAAGTCTCCAACATCAGACCAGAGTAATGGATCTCAGAGCTTTAATGACTGATGAGTGATGTCAGTGTCATGTCTCTCTGATCCTCAGCTGCACATTGTGTGTGTATTTTGTATTTTTTGTAACTAGCTGTGCTTTCGGGAATAAAACTGTAGAAATACTACCCCAGAAATGTTCTATTGAAAATCATATTGCATATATCTTTAAACAGATTTGATGGTCCAAAAGGGCGAAATGTCTTTATTCACTCCTGAAAGTGGCTTGTGTTAAAGATAATTTTGTTGTATGTAATTTTAATTGTAAGTAATTTTGTTGTATGTTTTTGTTTTTTATTTAAATTAAATTGTTACATGTGCATATAGTTTTATGTATTTGTTTGTTTATTTCAGTTTTTGTTATTCTAGATCAAGTTAAACTAAATTAAAATCTAAATTAAAAATAACGCTGCCTTAGTAACTAGCTGAAATAATTTTAAAAAAAGTTTTTCTATATTTGAATTCATTTTTTTTTGTTAATTATAACAACCCAGGTCTGTAGTTATTTTAATTGGTCCAATAAACAAACATTTAAAAGTATTTTATTTTTTAAGTTTTCATTTTAGATTTAGTTTAAACTTGAATAAACATATGTTCTTTTTTAACGTGGTTTATATTACTATTTATCATAAATTTAATTTAATATTAAATCATTTCATTAAGCTTAATTAAGTTTCAACTTTATCAATTTTATTTTTCTACATTTTTTAACAAATATGTACATGTCATTTTATCATTGTATCAATTAACAAAAATTATTTCTGCACTCTAAAAATGCTGGGTTGTTTCAACCCAAATTTGGGTTAAAAATTTAATTAAAAAAATGACAGAAGATTCTAAATTACATTTTTAACCCAACATTTGGGTTTGTCCATATTTGACCCAAATTGGGGTTAAAACAACCCAGCATTGTTTAGAGTGTGTGTGTGTGTGTGTGTGTGTGTGAGACTGTCTTATCTGCAGAAAAAACATTAGATCTAGCAGATATATGATCATCTCATGTATGATGATTGTCTTGATATAAAGCTAGTTATGATGATACAGACATTGAAGGATAAACAGTTTTCCCACTTGAGATGAAGATTTGATCTCACTTTATGTATAAACTAAACGCAGAGGTGCTTACGATGAATCCCGGATCTCCGCTCTTCCCTCCAGAACCCTTTTCACCCTGAAAAATAAAAGCAGTGGAGTCGTCAGGAGTGTGTGACGTGTGTGTGAGCATCATGATCATTCACTGCTTTCTAATGCAAATCAGCAAAACTGCTTTAGGGTTTCAGACGGAGTGAACGGCCAGTTCTCCATCCTGTGTGATATACTGTAGTTCCCTTTCATCAGGACATACATGATGCCATCGCAACGTTTTCCCAGAATAAAAGAGTTTAGCTTTTATATAACCGTCAATGTGTGAATATAATAAGAAGAAAGAAGATACAGGTCCATATAAACCCTAAATGGCTTCATATATAGAGCTTTTAAGTGGTTCCCAATCATTTTATGAATTTAGTTTGAATTCCTTTTTAGTTCTGATTAAATCGCAAACTTTATTACTAGAAAAAGTTGAAATAACCTGTTAAACATGATTAAACATGTTATGCAGTCATTTCAAACATTTCTACTTGTATAGATATATTTTAGCATAAAGGCTTCTTTAAAACCTAGTATTTTAATTGTATATATACCTTCATGCCCTCGGGGCCTGGTTCTCCTGGAGGGCCGTCGGCTCCTCTCGGGCCCTAAAACACAAAAACACACACACCATATATGAGCCCAACATGTCTCACACTAACAGAAAAATGACATTTCATTTAATTCCATACACTGATGGAAGCTGCAATAATAATCATTTTCATTATAATTTGACTAGGATACTATGAAGTTCTTCTCCCAGATCACCAGACACACTTTTATGCATTTTGGGAGAAATCGATGAAATTACAGAAATTCGTCCGATGCGAACTCTCAAACGACTAACATGTCATAGATCAACAGACACGATCATAAAGGTGTTTAAACGACAAAACACATTTCTAGTGTTAAGATGTTGTATAAATAAGTGTGAGTGAAATATGAACAAACCCTTCAGTAAAATCCTTCAGAATATAGACAGGAATAAATCTGTAACTTTTGGTGTTTATAACTGCAGCAGAAGTGGAGGAAAAACTCTTTAAAGATATGTAATGTAATTAAAAACTACAGACGCTTATAGAAAATGTAATAAAATAAACATGTAAATGTGTCTTTTGGATGTTTTCTTCCACTAATCTGAAAAGAGACAAATTAAGCAAAGTAAAATATCCAATAAACTCAAAATTGACCAGTGCATGAAAAACAATGGCTTAGAGTCTTGCCTTAAATAATCGGAAAATACTGTTAACAGTCAAAAAAAGTTTTTAGGAATAAAATATGATAAAAATCAGTGTGAGTGAAATATGAACAAACCCTTCAGTAAAATCCTTCAGAATATAGACAGGAATAAATCTGTAAATTTTGGTGTTTATAACTGCAGCAGAAGTGGAGGAAAAACTCTTTAAAGATATGTAGTGTAATTAAAATCTACAGACGCTTATAGAAAGTGTAATAAAATAAACACGTAAATGTGTCTTTTGGATGTTTTCCTTCACTAATCTGAAAAGAGACAAAAGCAAAGCAAAATATCCAATAAACTCAAAATTGACCAGTGCATGAAAAACAATTGCTTAGAGTCTTGCCTTAAATAATCGGAAAATACAGTCAGAAAAAGTTTTTAGGAGTAAAATATGATAAAAAAATAAGTGTGAGTGATATATGAACAAACCCTTCAGTAAAATCCTTCAGAATATAGACAGGAATAAATCTGTAAATTTTGGTGTTTATAACTGCAGCAGAAGTGGAGGAAAAACTCACAGACTTTAAAGATAATGTCATGTTTTGGGTTTTCTTGTTCTTGTCGTTGTTATGTTGTCATGTGATTCCCTGATCGTCATGTGAGCCTGCCATGGGTCTTGTCATTGGTTATTAACAATAATAAAATATACAATTAAACATTAATATTTAAAAAACTATCAAACTTATTAAACTTATATAATTAAAACTTAAATTCACAGACACACAAGGACTTATCAATGTTGTTATTGTCAACTAAAGCTACAAAAATAAACTGAAATAAAGCTGTAAAAACTGGAGCAAAAATAAAAAAATGTTGCCTGCAACTAACTGAAATAAACAAAAGAAATGCAGTTACTAAAACTAAAATATTTTTTAAGCAAATCTGAAAAATTTGAAATACATAAAAAATAAACCAAAATGATTGTAAAGAAACTTAAATTGAAATTGAAAATTACTAAAAACAATTACTAAAAACAACTAAAATTACTAAAAACAATATTAAATAAAAAAAATCTAAAATGAAAATGAATTCTAAAAAAAACAAATTCAAAATAAATACAACAAAGTATATACATAGTACTAAAAACACTGATTTAAATGTATAATTAAATTATTTTCAATCTATACTTTCAGTACTGAATGAATTACAAGGATATTTATAACAACATTTCTCTCATTTTGTTGCAGTGCATTCTGGGAGTGCCATGCAAAGCTGCCCTAGAATTTGGCCAACAGAAGTTGATCTGAAAAGGAATTCTATTTCTGTCGAATCTGGAAGTGATGTTGATGTCGGGTTCATGAACGGGCCTGTTCAGGATGTGTAAGCGATCTGTCTGCCATGTTTTCACACGGCCCATCCTCACCATCATTAAAATCAGATCTGCACAGTTTTATATAAACAGAACCGAGGGGAACTTTCTCTTAATTGCAGAGTTTGGCATCAACCTCAAACCTCTTTTCATCAGCTTCTGTGGCCTCTGACACACTTCATCCTGTGTCATTAGCACTCACGTCAAACACACTCTTTCTCTTCCACGCTAATTATGCTAGTCAACGTTTCCTGCTCGTAATTCATGAGCGTTTACCCTCACGCTGACCTGTTATTAATTAAACTGGCTGTTTTGCTACTGTACCTTTAAGACAGTGTGCATTGGTTATGAACGTTTGTCCGTAATACGCCAGAATACTTCTAAATCTGAATTAATTTACCGACAAGCGCAAAAAGGTAACGGAAAAATGTCATAATCCAGAAATCACTGCGTCTATTAAATATTTTTCTTGAATAATCTTATTAACCAGGTGACTCTGTTCTAAAGTTGTTCACAGATCATTTCAAAATCAAAACAATCAAATAATATTTTGCATTACATTCATGACAATTAACCCTCAATTACCCCAAAATTCTCATTACATTATGCAAAAAAGTAAAAAAGGCAAATTAAACAAGTGCAATAATGAAATTCTAACAAACATCTTAGAATTGCATAAACATAAAAATTAACTGAAAAAATATATACATTTTATTTGAGATGGTTGACAGCATTTTTCATTTATGTTTAAGTTGAGGTAATAAAATAAATAAAACTAAACTTAATAAAAACTACATAGACAATAAAAATAAATACAAATGAGAATAGCACACAATTTAATTACTAAATCTCTAACAGAAACTGAAAAATAAAAATAAAAATATAACTTAAAATATAAAAGTGATAATTGTGTTCTCAATAATACAGAACACACATTTACATTTTACATTGTGTACATACACAGTAGTTAGATTTCTTTTAGACGTTGGGGTCATACACAGTTTGACCTCTAGAGGTCACTGTAGTTTATCTGGGAAACACGATTCACTCAGCAACAAAACACAGTCACACTGATCGCTGAACAGATGGAGAGCTGAATGCCTTGTACAAACAGCCTGTGAACTTAAACCAGGACCGTCAGCCAGCGGTGAAAGTGTTTTACAAGAAAAGTCTGATCTACTGGAACGAGAGAATCCTGAAATCTCAAATCTACTCACAATTAAATAACATATTTCAAACCAGCAACAGAATCTAAACTGAACTGACCATGAACATCGAAAAAAACTAAACACAATTACACCAATCATGCAAAACTGTCAATCAAAGCGTTCCACCAATCAAATTGCTCTCCTTCAAATCTGATTCCTGTTTGCTTTGCTCTATCCAGAGTCTGTTTGTAAATCTGAGTTAAACTCCTGGCTCTTTTCACAGGCTAACAGCTGTCCATGATTACTGACTGACTGACTGACTGACTGACTGGTTCAGTTGGTTGGTTAACTGACTGACTGACTGACTGACTGACTGGTTGGTTGATTGACTGACTGGTTGGTTAGTTGATTGACTGACTGGTTGACTGACTGGCTGACTGGTTGGTTGGTTGATTGACTGACTGACTGGTTGGTTGGTTAGTTAGTTGATTGACTGACTGGTTGACTGACTGACTGACTGGTTGGTTGGTTGGTTGACTGACTGGTTGGTTGGTTGATTGACTGACTGACTGACTGGTTCGGTTGGTTGGTCGATTGATTGATTGATTGATTGACTGACTGACTCACTGGTTGATTGACTGATTGACTGACTGATTGATTGACTGACTGGTTGGTTGGTTGACTGACTGACTGGTTGGTTAGTTGATTGACTGACTGGTTGACTGACTGACTGACTGACTGGTTGGTTGGTTGACTGACTCACTGGTTGATTGATTGACTGACTGACTGGTTGGTTGATTGACTGACTGACTGACTGACTGACTGGCTGGTTGGTTGGTTGGTCGATTGACTGACTGATTGACTGGTTGATTGACTGACTGACTGATTGACTGGTTGACTGACTGACTGACTGGTTGGTTGGTTGGTCGGTCGGTCGATTGACTGACTGACTGACTCACTAGCTGACTCACTGGTTGGTTGATTGACTGACCGGTTCGTTGGTTAATTGATTGACTGGTGACTGACTGACTGGTTGATTGATTGACTGGTTGATTGACTGACTGACTGGTTGATTGATTGATTGATTGATTGATTCACTGACTGGTTGGTTGGTTGATTGATTGACTGATTGATTAACTGACTAACTGATTGGTTAATTGATTGACACATTGACATCATTAGCAACGCAACAAAACAAGCGAGAGAATCATAATGTTTCATCTACTCGTCTTACCCTTCGTCCTTTGGGCCCAGAAACGCCTGCGGCTCCTCTCAGCCCTTGAGGACCCTGGAGAAAGAGAGACAGACAGAAACAAGTAAAGTTTCAACTTTGATGTTTCTCTCAAAAAAAGACTTTCAACCACTGTATCTGTGTGTATAACACTTCAACATCGCTGAACTTCACACCAGTTAAAATAATACCATGGTACTTGTGGGACAAATCACATAAAATTCAATTATTACCATTGTTCAAGCACAATCATATATGGTAAGAAACAAAACAAAGACTGATAGATGATAAAGACTGAAAGATTTCGCAACAACGCCACCTATTGGTCAAAAGTGGTAAGTGTTGAAGTCATGTGACCGTAGTGTAGTTCGTTTATAGCCAAAGTTTAGCCTTTTCACATATGTCGATTGTATTAAGACTTCAGAAATAGCGTTCATTTGAGAAGATTTTCATGACGAACAAAACTTTTTGATGAAACAGCAGAGGATCATGGGTAAACTTACTGGTGGACCTTGTGGGCCGAAATCTCCAGGACTTCCAGGAAGACCCGGATACCCCTATTCCAAAGAGAAATGCACACGGTTATCACCATAAACCCACTAACGAGCTGCTGACCGGGTTAGACAGACCGACTACTGATTTATCTGTTCAACTCGCCTTCACCAATGATTTACACAGTCAAGAAACCTTAGATTTACTGGAGATGCAAAATGACTGAAGATATCGGTTTTTAGATATACAAGTTAAAAATACTTGCTTTTTAATACATATATATGTTTGTTAATGTGAAATAAGTTCTTACTATTGAACCTTTCTCTCCTGGAGGACCCAGAGGACCAGGAGGACCTCGATCACCCTGAACACACACAATTAAACACACAAACACATGATTTCTGACTGATCTTCACGGTGACACATCTCCAGTATAGATCATGACGTATTTATGGTAAAATGGTGGAAGTCCATTTGGTTTAAGATAAAGACTCAGTTTTTACCTTTTCTCCAGGTTGTCCGATCACTCCGGTTATTCCAGTCATTCCCACGGGACCCTGACAACACAGAGAACAAGAGCTAGTTAAACACACACACACACACACACACACCTGCATTCCTCGAGTCAGATTTTGGAGTGTGTTCAAACAGGAACTGAAGAAATGCATAATACAAGATGTAATAATTTGTTTGTAAATTATCTAAAGAATATTCAGGTTGCTTTTATAGTATAATATAATATAATATAATATGGGCTGGGAAAAGATTAATCGCGATTATTCACATCCAAAATAAAAGTTTGTGTTTACATAATATATGTGGGGGCACTGTGTATAATTATTATATATATATATATATATATATATATATATAAAAAACACACATGCATGTAAACATTTAAGAAATATTTGCATGTATATACTTTATATATATTTATACAAAATTAATATTATACATAAATATAAAAATTTGATTTATTAATAACACATTTTTCTTAAATATATACATGCATATGTGTGTATTTATATATACAAATTAATTATATACACTACACACACATATATTATGCAACACAAACTTTTTTTTTGGATGCGATTAATAGCGATTAATCGTTTCCCAGCCCTGAATATATTATAATATAATATAATATAATATACAGTAATATAATAATATAGAAAAATAAAATGTATGACATTTTCCAAAAAAATATTAAGCAAAAACGGTTTTCAACACTGATAATAATCATAAATGTTTGTTGATCATCAGATCCTCATATTAGAGTGATTTCTGAAGGATCATGTGACACTGAAGACCGGAGTAATGATGATAAATTCAGGAATAAATTACGCTTTACTGGATATTCACATAGAAAACTGGTGATTTACATTATAATAATATTACACTATTTTTACTGTATTTTTGATCAAATAAATGTAATTTAATTTAAGCTGGGTCTGTCAAGCTCTAAAATGACAAAAAAAAAAAAATCGCCATAAATTTATAGTAAAAATAATTAATGCACAATTTTCAGTAATGACCATTTTGCCATTTAAGTCTGTCAGATCTCACATAGTTATACATTTTTAATATTTTTTAAATGAATCAATGACAACATGGCATATCTAAAGATCCCATTTTTAAAAATGAAACACTAAATATCATGAGATTCACATTCACTTCAGACGACTTGAATTATTGTAGGGATTATTGAATCTGTTGCCTTTACGTTTAAAAAAAATTAAGTATGACAATATGAATTATTAAAAAAAAGAAAATAAGATAACAACAAGGGTGAAAACTGTCAGTTTAAAAGCGTCCAGTATTTGTCACACACTGCTTTAACCAACAGAATAAATCAATCATCTTCTTATTAATACACAGAAGTATTATGACAATAGAGAATAAATAAAGTTAGTCCGCAGAGGAATGAACACAACACACTCGCAGCGCTCATTAATCATCAGACGTGGGACGTCACACACACACACACACACACACACACAGGATTTTCCACAGTTGTCTGTAAGTTGGTACAGTACCGGGACGATTCCCAGCATGCATCAGCCCTGGGGAACTTTCCATTAATCCGTCAAAGTACAGTCATTACATCAGACATCTTTGGCTGGTTTGACTGAAGCTCCTGCAGACTTTTCCATGTCTGCATGTTTCATGCATTTCCAAAACAAAGGACATTATTGTGAGGTTTGAAATATGACTTTAAGTGTTAATAAATCACTCAAGATTCATTCAAATGATACTGTATAGTACCGACCAAAGGTTTAGCATCAGTTTTAGAATTAAAGTCTCGTCTGCTCAGCTTTTATTTAATAAAAATACTGAGATCAATCCAGTGTAAATCATCTGTTTCTATGTGAATATACAGTAAAGTGTCATTTATTCCTGCACTCTACACAATGATGGGTCGTTTCAACCCAAATTTGGGTCAAATATGCACAAACCCAAAATATGGTTGGGTTAAAAATGCAATTCAAAAATATATATAGTTAAAAAGCGAAAGTTGAAATGACATTTTTAACCCAACCATATTTTGGGTTTGTCCATATTTGACCCAAATTTGGGTTAAAACGACCCAGCACTGTTTAGAGTGTGTGATCAAAGCTGATGTTCAGTCTTCAGAGTCACATGATCCTCCAGAAATCAGTCTAATATGAGGATCTGATGCTGGAGAAAGTCTTTGTTTTGAGAGCGAGATCACAGGACTCTCTCATACGCCGGTCACAGAAGAGATCAAACGTCTCCAACTGTGCTCAGATTCACAGAGACGCCAAAATCTGCAATCAAAAACTCATCATACTGGCCTCAGAGCTGCTGTTTTCCTGTATATCTCTATACATCTGATTATATAAGAGTCCACAGCCTGGAGAACCGACACACACACCAGGTGCATGCTGGGATTGATGACGCTTTCATTGTTTTCCTGGAAGAGTCGAGCGACGGCTAGTTCACAGATCTACACTCGCTACAGTAAAATACTGTTTTAAAATACTGTATACGAATACAAAATACTGTTTTGCTGTTTTATATTAGATATGTTTTTAAATGTGCTGTTTAAATAAAGCGAACTTGAAAATACACTCGTCGAAACACACTCTAATCTTTGCTTACAGTCAAACCAGAATATATTCAGACACCTTCAACATGTCTCATCATCATCATCAGTTTATAAACATGAGCAGAACTCAGTTCTCAGATCAGTGGATGTTTGACTGGTTTTGTCCTTCTGTTGGACTCTCACACATGAATTATGTTGAGTATCTGTTCAATTTAACCCTCTGGGGTTGTTCGTTTCAGAGTCACACTCGGGGTGTTCGGGTCCAAATGGACCCAAAGGCCAGGATTCATATTTAAAAAAAAAAAATCATGATTTTTTTTTTTACTCGTTTTTTATCATATTTTTTCTTTTCTTTTTTGGTGTTTTGAGAATATTTCAAAAATAATTAAAAAAACATTTATAATTAGCATTAATTCAATAATTATGACAAAATTTCCCCCCATTGAACATAATAGGAAATTTATTATTATTTTTTTTTTAAGCTGTATTTCATTTTAGAGTCAAGCCTAGGCCTCATAAAAGCAATTTTTGAAATGAGATGGATGCCATCTGGTGGACAAACTGAGCATTTTAAAAATGCAAAACACATGTATAATCTGAATTTTTTAGTGTGTTTGTGTATAAAGGTGTGTTAGTGTGTGTGTGTGTGTGTGTGTGTGTGTGTGTGTGTGGATGTGTCTGTTTTGCACTCTTGATGTTTTATAGATTCACCCCTTCACTGTTGTGTGCTTTTTTTCAAGATCGTTGCTGATTTGTAGATTGTACGCACAAAAAAACTCAGTATTTTCACATTTTTGCTAATTTCCCATTCATTTTCCATGCGGGTCCACCAAATTTCGGACCATTTCGAGGAAGCTGTAATTTTTAAACAAAAAATTTAATTAAAATTCTTTGGGTCCATTTGGGCTGGGAGAGTGATGTCATGGCGTTGATTAAAGAGTGTGTGTTCTCCAGATTGCAGTTGTTGAATATCTCTAATGCCTCACACATGTGTACTCTACAGACCAACACAAACGTAGAGGAAACCCTCCTCTGAAACTCCTGAGAGCTGAGAGTCTCCTGTTCCCATCGAGAGATCGACGTTCTCATCAAACACATTACAAGACTCTTTTAAAGTTTCCCCAAACAGCTTTAGATCCTCGTGTCACGACTCGGAGTTTACAAGAGCATAAACACACACACACACACACACACACACACACACACAATGGGAAAACAAACATGTTTGCTCAATGAAACGGAACAAAAAACAATGATACCAAGAGTTCAGACGACTTTCATTTACACAAAACTGCCGAGAGAACCGACTGACTGAACAATGGATGGAAAGATAGACTGACAGATAGACAGACAGACAGACAGATAGATAGATTATTTGTACTTACAGGGGGGCCATTTTTCCCAGCATTCCCTGGGTCTCCAATTTCTCCCTGGGGGAAAAAAAAATTATTTATTTTTTACATCAAAAGCAGATCAACCAATGATATTCTTGCATCAAAAAAATATGAATAATAATATGAATTTATCCTTTGAGAAGAATCTCACATGTGAACAATTTTGAAAATATTTTAATTCGGAAAAATCTAAGGATGGTTGATGACGATGGTTGATTGACAGGCGGGACTGAGGAGAGACTCACCCTTAGGCCTTCAGGTCCTGCTTCACCGATGAAACCTTTCCGACCGATTCGGCCCTGTAGAGGATCAACACACACACACACACACACACACACACACACACACGCACGATTGTAAATGAACCCTCCTCTACACACTCACAACAAACCGTTACATCACAAAGACACTTACATTGGGACCCAGATTTCCAGGTGGACCCGGAGGGCCTTCGTCTCCCTGCGGAAACACACGAGGAAGAGCTTTAGAAAACATTCAGAGATCAGAACCCACAAAACATCACCTGTAGACAAGACTACATCACCATACATCACGCATCACCAGGAGAAACAGAGGAGGACTGAACTGAACTCACTCTACTGCTCACACTACTGTAGTAATAGATGGGTGGGTGAGTGGATGGGTGGATGGATGGATGGGTGGATGGATGGATGGATGGATGGATGGATGGATGGATGGATGGATGGATGGATGGATGGGTGGGTGGATGGATGGATGGGTGGATGGATGGATGGATGGATGGGTGGATGGATGGGTGGATGGATGGATGGATGGGTGGATGGATGGGTGGATGGATGGATGGATGGATAGATGGATGGGTGGATGGATGGATGGATGGGTGGATGGATGGATGGATGGATGGATGGATGGATGGATGGATGGATGGATGGATGGATGGATGGATGGGTGGATGGATGGATGGGTGGATGGATGGATGGATGGGTGGATGGATGGATGGATGGATGGATGGATGGATGGATGGATAAATGGGTGGATGGGTGGATGGGTGGATGGATGGATGGGTAGATGTGTGTGAGATAGGAAAAAACACTTTAAGACCTCTATTCCTTTTGGCCCTGGTGGTCCCTGGGGGCCCCGAGATCCTTGAAGACCCTAAAAAAAACACACACACACACACACACACATCAGCATTACACTTCAGAATACTACAGTTCAGACTAAGGTATCTTAGAAGGCTACACAACATTAATACCTGCCTTTTGGAACAAATATGATGCTTATAGGAATCTAATCAAGCTTATATCTATGATTTGGTCACACACACATTCAAGATTTGCACAAGAGTTGTGTCTACCTTTGGTCCCGGGGGGCCATTCGGTCCTGGTGCACCAATGTCTCCTGGGAAACCCTAAAACATGCGCAAAAACACAGTAAAATGCATTATGAGCTTCACCCGCTGTCATTTAAGCCCCGCCCACCTGACATTAAACCACACCCACTTCATATAAATTAGGGTCAGGCCTAGTTTACATTCATCACTTTTATTTTCAATACTTATAAGAAAGTTATTTAAATGGTTTACTGGATATACCGTCATGTTATTAAACAGAACTGCTCTTATTGACTTCTATTGGTGTGAATGAACAGTGTCGTCACGGTAACAGAGTCAGATCCAAAACCCATCCAATGAGAAGTTCAGGATTTATTTGACAGTTTGCAATTCATTTTATGTCACAATGAGATGAAAATATTTAAAATGTATAATAATTATAATAATAATAAATTATTGTTAATTCAAATTATTACAAATAAAAAATTAACATTGTTATTATACTCCTATTTAATATAATTAATTATAACATAATTATTATTAGTTCTATCATTCAAAAATGTACACTATTGTTAATATTTTGATAAGAAATACTACTTAATAATTCAATCATGATTTAAATAAATGATTATTATATTTTAAAATAAATGATCAGATTTTAAATATATTTTTAAAATAAATAAATATCATCATTATTATTATTATACATTGAGTCTAATATTTTGCTTAAAAAATATTTACGAATGTAACAAGATATTAAATACTGTATATAAAATGTATAATATAGTATTTTTTATTATTATACATTTGTAATATAATTTGAGTATAAATAATATTTCATAATTAAGATGAATTTTAAATTAATCATTTAAAAGTTTTTAAAGTTTGTAACATCTGTAAAAATATCCCTGTACACAATTATACCATGAATGTGCATTAACAGTAAGTTCCTTTTTAGAATTTTTTCCCTAAAAAATGAAATATTCAAATTGTATACATGAACATAAAACAGAAGTGCCACAAGAGGGCAACTGACTAGCGGATCTCAGACTAGCATGAGACGCTAACTCTAGCGCTGGGTGAGTTTCATCCATTTGCTGCACAGATGCGTCTGTGTTTACACTAATAAAGAGTCACAATCATGTTTGGGATTATCAAGAGATAAATCATCTTCACCAAACACAAAACTAACACAAATAACAAGGAAGTAGACATGCCTGCCAAGAAACACACAATTCAGGCTATTTATCGAAGACTATAAACAGCTGGAATGTGATTAATGTTGTGTTGTATTAAACTATGAAGGATGCCATCTGACTCCCACATGCACCAAATCCCTCAAACACCATCAGATTAACACACACACACACAAACCAACTCAATCACTGACCTCACACACACCATCAGATTATCACACACACCCAAACCAACTCAGTTTTCAACTCAGCACTTAAGCTCCGCCCCTTCCATAAAGCACAAAATCCAGTTTCGCTATTCTGGCAAAATACCTAAATATTTGTATTTACATATTTGAGAAAATAAACTAAAAATATATTGTTTCTAGAGATAATCAGCAACTTTAAATTAATAGTGTAACATTTCTCTGTTAATTATGTCATTTGCAATGCATCATGGGATCGGTATTTTGGCTACTCTGGTGATATTTAAGTCCACTTGAAAGCTTTTATCGGCACAGAATTGCTTAATTTTCATTTCTATCAGGCAGAAACTTCTGAATGAACCCGAAATAACGAGGAACATCGAGTGAAATTCTGTTTTTTTCAATTCCAACTGTCCGCTTGTTCATTAGTTGTTCTGAGGATCACAGTCAGGTCCGACAGGAGTGACGGCTCTCACCTCGGGTCCTGGTGGCCCTGGAGGCCCTCGAGGGCCCGCTTCACCCGTTTTCCCCTGTCAGAGAGAGAGAGAACATCAGCTATGAACATCACACCAAACTCCACACAAATGAGCAAACATGATGTTCTTCCTCAGTGTTTCTGTTTTCAGGCACAAATATCCAAACATTCTTAAATCAAGAGCCCTGTACTGGAGAAGTGAAATGATTGAAGATATTAAGTCTTCGTGAATAAATAAAATCATTAAAATTAAGCGAGTTTATGTGGAATTCCACCATTTATGACGCAACACTTTCCCGCCACTGACCAAATTTCCCGCCATTTATGCCACAACTCTTTCCCGCCATTGTCAGAATTGTCCACCATTTATGATGCAACGCTTTCCCGCCACTGACCAACATTCCCGCCATTTATGACGCAACGCTTTCCCGCCATTGGCTGAATTTTCCATCATTTACGAGACAACGCTTTCCCGCCATTGGCAGAATTTCCCGCCATTTATGACACAACTCTTTCCCGCCATTGACAGAATTTTCAGTTAATTTTCTGTCTAACGTTACTGAATGAAATTAGATGTTAGAAGTTTTTCAGAAAACAAGACTAGTATTTCTGCCTCTTCAGTCAAAAGTATCTTGTTTTAAGAATGTTCAGATATTTGTGCTGTAAAACGACAGAGCTTCATTAGTATTTAACACAGAGTAAGAACACAGGCGGTCTCACAATCGGTCCTGGTTTTCCGCGTGGTCCTGTTGGGCCGGGATTCCCAGCCGTTCCCTGGAAGAGAAACACGAATAAAACTCCTCGCTGTCTGCATCAAACATCAAATCCATGGACATAGAAAAGATTCCCAACACTAGGAATCCCAGTTAAGTTTCATTACCTCACCTGAAGCAAACTCAAAAACTATAAGATGCATATAGAAATATCCACTCAGTTTTAACATGAAAAACTGATGAAAAAAACTTTAAGATAAAACTGTGTTATCAAAATGAATGGTAATATTAAATTCAATGTCTCCAGTAAGACCATGAGTGGGCCGTGTGTGTTGGTTTGTGATTGTCATTGTTCTGACCCTCACCTTGTCTCCCTGATATCCCCTTTCTCCTGGTTCACCCCTCAATCCAGGCTCACTCTAGATCATACAGCAGCACAGATTATAGAAAACACTCAACACACGCCGACGCCATTAAACATACACAACACAACACAAGAGTTTGCACATGTTTTGCACATCACATTTGAGCTTCTTCATTGTCTTGATTCCAACTAGTGTTATTTTACTATCAATGAGAAAATATTAGAGCTTATATCTATTTTTTAATGTCTATTGAAGTTTTTCTCATTTAACACAATAATGACTTTAAATCTTTTAGGAGTAATTTCTCAGTCAGATCTGATTTGCGATTAAAATGCGTTCAATCATGCGATTAGATAAAAAAAATTAATGTTAATGTTTTAAAATTATTTACATTTATACAATTATTTAACTGCACTGTTTTTTTTAATATTTGTTAAATTGTATTTATTTAATAATTATGAAATAATGTATATTGTAAACCTTGAATTAAATGTCAAATTAAGTTTATTTTGAAAGGAAAATACTAATAATAACCAGCAAAAAAAATATGTTCTGAAAAATGTTTATTATAAACAAACAAAATTCACCCAGACTTTTATTTTGAAATGTTTTTACAGCTTCCATCTGCTCGTATGAGTGAGCTAAAATATACAAACTCTTACACCCATCTATCTAACGCATATTACAATACTAAATAAATATCAACAATAGATCATAAGCAGTCGTTTGAAATAAATACATCGAATGCGAACAGTGCTGCATTTTGACTTTGAATGCACAATTTTTTAATAAAAAATTAAAATAGTATTTTTGTGAATTTTTCATAAAAATACCCATAACATTTTATAGCTTTTTTAAGTTAATTTTTTTGAACTTTTTCAAACTATAATCCACCAAGTGTCGTCTTTGAGAAGAGATAAAACTTCAGTCTGTCGCTCTAAAGCATTCAAGATTTACCACAGATTAAGCTGGAACTTACATTTTCAAGTCTATGCTCAAAAAGTGAATAAATATAATATAAACACTAATATATAAATATATTTATATAAATATAAATATAATATAAATACTAATATATTATATAAATAATATAATATAAATAAATATAATTTAGTATAAAAAAATCCCCTAAAAATACAAAAAAAAATAAAATTTTTTACAAAAAACTAAAATTTACAAACTAAAATATAGTACCTTCATATAATTCACAAAAAAAATAAAATACTTTTGACTGACACACGAAGAGCACCAATGTTTAGAAAAAAAGACAAAAATACTAAAGAAGAAAATAATTTTTGGATCCGAAGATCATGCAAAGGAATGAACCTTATTCGTTCACATGTTCGCTGCAATAATAGAAATATTTAAATCACCTTATCACCTTTCATTCCAGGAGGCCCCGCCCCTCCGCTCAGGCCCTGCCAATGAGAGAACAAGATCTTCAGAGTCCAGCCAATGAGGTTAGAGGTCACACAGCTTGAGGCGTAACTGACGGGCCGTTACCTGAGGTCCCACAATGCCAGGAATCCCACGGGGACCCTCAATCCCGGGATCACCCTGCGGGAAAGAGGAACAGACTCCATCAAAACAACAGCATTCATCTTTACTGTAGTTCAGTGAACAGATTCACCCAATGACAGATTTGTCAGGACCGGTCTACAATACAAGCTTCCGCAACGGTAGTTCTAGGAACGAGCCACTAGGGTGACCCCAAAAATTAATGGTCTATTAAAATGTGTCTTACTCCGGCCGTGGGCTGTAATCTGTGTTTACACTGCTTTTTTAAAAAGCGGGTCATGGGGTTTTGCGTGGGCAGCATCGGCCTTAAGCATCTGGGGGTCCGTTTCAATAAATACTATCGGGCCCTATACCCAAATAAAACAAATATAATAGAGCAGAAAAAGCGAGATGCTCCTCACTGCAGAACATGAGTCAGATTCAGATCCAACTCCTCCCACCTTACATACCTAAACCTACCCAAAAAAATATACTATAGAAGTCAATGAGAGCAGAAACTGTCTGGTTACTGATATTCTTCTAAATATCAGAAAATCGGCTGAATGGATTTGAAAACGGTAAAACTCAACAGTTTAACTCTGGGGGAGTGGTAAAATGAGCATATTTCCCATAAAAGTGGAGTATCCCTTTAACTAAAGGTTCTTTATAGAGGAAACAAATGTTCTTCACACACTCAGAAAACAACGAAATGTCTTTAAGGAAAGCAAAAATGGTTCTTCTATGGCATCGCTGAGAAAAACCCCTTTATTTTGTCTGTATTTCATGTACCGTACGTCTCGATTCAGCGTGTCCGACTCAAGCTTACGGAGCAGGAATCAACCGGCCATCATCACACAGAACTGACACATCCTCTCCGAAAACACGGCCGACGGATACAGGAGCAACGGCGATGAGAACGCATCAAGAATCTGCAACATCCCGCTTTAAATCTTCCCGCCTGACAGTCTGACATCTCAGTCCGCCGCTTTACGAGACTCTGGGGCTTCGGCCAGCCTCGGACATGTGTGTTTTAAAGCCGGAACGAGCAGAGGAGTCCTCGACCGTTAGACACTGCCTACTGAACATGACATGATAGGGGATCGACCCGCGGGAGCACAACACATGGCAGCAATCAAACACGGAAACACACATTAGCGATGAAGGAAAAGAGCTGAAGAGGATTAGAAGAGGGTTATTATCGTTAGCTAAAACTAAAACCAGGAGGTGTGTTACTTGAAATAAAATTGAAACAAACTTTTATCATCTACATTTAGTTTTTTACTTGATGTACTGAACTAAAACTGGAAGAAAAATGTATAAAAACTCTAAAGACGTATTTATATAAAACAACTAATTAAAAATCATGGATGGCCAAATTACTCAAAAATTAAATCATTAAAAAATATTTGTAATATAAGTGATTAAAAACAAAAAAAATTTTGAAAAAAAAAAACATAAATATCAATTAATTTATTAACATTTTAGTATTATTCTGTGTACTAAAATAACTAAAATAATGAAAGCTGAAATAAAATGAATAAGAGATATGTACACTTAATATATATATATATATATATATATATATATATATATATATATATATATGAAGAGTTCAGATGCAAAAGCCTCTAAGTCCCATTTGAAATTTTCTTCTAAAATGACCATTTTTATCAAACTTGTATATTTAAGTTCAGTAATTTCACTTAAATGACAATTAATAGATAATCTTCATTGCCATTTAAGTTACAAACATTTCAGTTTTTATTTGAGTGTGATTATTATTTCTTAACCCTCAGGTGCTCTTCGTTTCGGAGTCACACTTGTTATCTTCCCGGTCAAAAGTGACCGGACACCTAAAAATTAAATGTCCTCCATCCCAGTAAAACCAATGCAATTTATTTTTGTTCTATAATATTTATTCTTTGTAATTTAGTATTTTGAGAAAATTTGATTGAATTTATTAATATTTATGGAATATTTATGGTCTATTTTGCCATGGAAAAATGTATATATATATATATTATTTTTTTCAAAAAATTATTAATGCAGTATTTTAGTTTAATATAGAGTCTAGGCCTTCAGAAAAAAAAAATATTTTTTGAAGAAAATTAGCACCATCTGGTTCCAGTAAAGAGAAAAAGTGTAGAATCATGGTGTGACCACTAGATGGCGTGTACAGCTCTCTATGGAGAGGCATGTGAATTCCCCAGATGTTTATCAACACATTTTTTTTTGTGGTGGATTTGAATATATAGTTGAAACAATCTCAAAAACGATTTTTTATTAAAAAAAATGTTAAAAAATAAAAAATAAATAAAAATTTGTGAATTTTTGTGTTTTTGTCAATTTCCCATTCATTTCCTATGGGTCAGTCATTTTTGACCGAAGACCACAAGTGTGACTATTTTTTTAAGACCACTTAGCATGCTTGGATCATGACCTCAATTTTTTTTGCATTCACGTACATAATGGCATAAAAGTCACCAAGTTTCGTAACATTGCGATGAAGCTGTGATTTTTAGAAATTCAAAATAGAAAATTTTTCGGTCAGAAATGACCGAAGAGCACCTGAGGGTTAGAAGAATTGCTGTTATAAAGGGCTCTGTTGTTGATTTTAACCTCCAGTATTTTTCCTGAAGTAAAATCAAACTATGGGATTCATTCTGAATAATCGGTTATCGGTATCGGTGATCGTGAAGTCATATCTGCACGACTCCAGAGAGGACGAGGATTCTGCGTCAGCCGTAAGAAGTCAACACTGATTGAGCTCTGTGTGTGTGTGTGTGTGTGTGTGTGTTTAGGACTCACTCTCAATCCTGGGAATCCACTAATGCCGGTTCCTCCGACGGGCCCCTGAAACACACACACACACACACACACACACACACCATGAGAAACAGCTCTGCACTTCTGTCCGCGTTTAGCATCATTTTCAAACATCTTTCAACTTTATGTGCTTTTATTCAACAGTGATTCTGTGCAGGAGACATCAAAGATATATATTTGATTTAGCCATATATATATATACTCTAAATATCCTCTATGCTCATCTATATAGACTCCTGTTGGGATTTCTGTCATAATTTGGAATAAATTATAATGGGATTAAACAATGAGAATATGAGTATCTGGATACATTTTTACTGATACTTTGTTTAATTTTGGACATTGTTACATGACATCACACGGGAAGTTTCGGCCTTTTACAATAAAGAATTTAAGATTTCCTATTCATAATCATAATAGCTGTGTTGATAACTTTTATGTTGGAATAAAATTAGGATCATTTAGGTTTGGTTCAAATTATGATTAAATCGAATGTTTTAAAAGAGTCTCTTCTGTTCACCAAGGTGGCATTTATTTGAAAAAAATAAAATAAAAATTACGGTAAAATTGTGAAATATTATTGCAATGTAAACCAACTGTTTTCTATGTGAATATATTATAAAATGTAAATTTATTTGTGAGATCGCAGCTGAATTTTCAGCATCATTACTCCAGAATCTAAACATTCAGAGAGATTCACTTAAGATGCAAATATAAAGTCTTGTTTTCTGAAGAAAATATATTAAAATGAATTGCCTTTTGTGCTATCTGCCAATTGGGGTCAGAAAAATAAACTCAATTTAAAGGGAAAGCAAGACCTATCAGAAAGCAAGACTTGATATCTTCAATAATTTTGCTTCTCAAGTAAATCCATATTAATATAAAGAGCCTCTATTCTGCCCTCACAAAGTCCTGATGTGTTCCAGCTTGAATGTTGATTATTCTCCTCATATTCTCCATTGTTGCAGCTCCTCTTTCCTCTTCACTTCCTGTCTCTATGAAGCCCCTCCTCCTGAAAGCACACTGTGCTCTGATTGGTCAGCTGAAGCAGTGTTTTGTGATTGGTCGAGCGCTTTGACTATGTTTGGGAATGTCCCGCCCCTTTGCATAACCACCAGTTTAATCCTCCTAACTGACTCAACCAGGCCCCGCCCCTTTATTATGCACATTAATTATTATAATGAGGAATACTGAGACTTGTTCGCTCAAGACTACAATGGAGGCGTTTCAGGAGTTCATGACGCTGATATAGAGAAGAACATGGTCTTCATTATTAATGTTTAGTTATTAGTACTTGATGGCAGAGAAACACCTACCTGGTTTCCATCAGGTCCAGGAAGTCCTCTCTCGCCCGCGTCGCCAACAACACCCTGTAACAGATCTCAGATCAGCTCAAACGCTGTCGGTGTCCTATCAATCACACATCTGAGCACTCACACACAGTTCGTTTAGCTGAGGTTTGACTTGACTTGATTTCTCTCTACATGATAAGTGCATGTTGCTCTAAAGTAAAGTCAAGAATCTGCAGTGTAAACGCGAGTGTTTTACAGTACGCATGTTTGCTTGTGTCTCGGAGCCCAGGGGCCTCGGAGTCTTCCAACAAGCTTTCATCCTCACTGGAGATCATTCCTGCAGACGACGGGCCGCGAGCCGAGCTGGCACGAGCTCCGATCAGCTGAGATCTTACACACTGATACACACTTCATCGGGAGCCTCTCACACGGGGAACTAATATCATTACTTCATTAGATATATGGAGCATATCCATTGAGAACATTAAAAACGCTACATTATAATATAGCCCTTAACAGATCATGGGCACATTTTTAATTAACCCTAAAACCGTTTTCTGGACAAATGTGGGCAAAATAGTTGATTTATTTAAAAAAAATACTTCCCTTGATCTAAGCGGTACTAGACTTGGCTGCTTTTCCTACGTTTGCCTCCTGAACACACACACTTTTTTTTGACTCAATTCTACAATGTTAAGTGGGTGAAAACGACAACTCCTTAATCTTGTATTTGGGTCAAAAATGGGCACCAATAGAAATGAATGGGAAAAAACTGTAATTTAGAGCAATCTAAAATAAGCCAAAATAAGACACCAGGTGACAGCAAAGGTATAGGTTTTAGCTCTAAGAACCTATTGGAATGATATTTTAATGTAGTTAAAAAAAATAAAAATAAAACAAAAATAAGTATAATTTACACAGAAAATATGGTACTTTTTGAAGTAAATAAATTCAAAATACCCCTAAAATTAAACAAATCCACCATAAATGGATAGACAAAACTTTATCTTAATATATATATATATATATATTTATATATATAATATTAAATAATGTAAAACTTTTTCTTTTTGTTATTAGTAGTACATGACTTAATAGAATTTAATGTGAAATATTAAATATTTGTAATAATAAATATTAATTAATTTAATAATATTTCACATAATATTTATTCTAAAGTCACAAAAACAATTATTATTAAATTAATTATTTTTTTAATAAATTGAAAAATACCCCTAAAATAAAACAAACCCACCATAAATGGATACACAAAACTTTATCTTAATATATATATATATATATATATATATATAATATAAAATAATGTAAAACTTTTTCTTTTTGGTATTAGTAGTACATGATTTAATAAATTTTAAAGTGAAATATTTGTAATAATTAATATTAATTAATTTAATAATATTTCACATAATATTTATTCTAAAGTCACAAAAACAATTATCGTTAAATTAATTAATTAATTTTTGAATAAATTCAAAAATACCCCTAAAATAAAACAAACCCACCATAAATGGATAGACAAAACTTTATCTTAATATATACATAATTTTAAATAATGTAAAACTTTTTCTTTTTGTTATTATTATTACATGATTTCATAGATTTTAATGTAAAATATTAAATATTTGTAATAATTTAATAATATTTCTCATAATATTCATTCTAAAGTCACAAAAACAGAAAGATGAGACAATTATCGCAGATTATTTTCTGCTCTTGTCCAATGAATAGCAGATTCTGTGGCATTTCTCTTGTTTTTTCTTTAGAGACAGAAAGTGTTTCCCACAAACACATCAATCCCTTCACGAATTAAAGCTAAGTTTCTTTACTAACGCAGACTTTTATACATGCATAACGTCTTCCATCTGCATAATGCCATTGGCTTCACAGCTGGACGGCAGATGAGAAGAACAGACTCTTTTCTCTACTCATCAGTAATCTGTTTTAAATATACACATCCTTCATTTGCATGACAACCCCTGACTGAAGCTTATAAAGGAAGGGAGAGTTTACCTGTCTTCCTTTGGGACCCTTGATTCCCACCGGACCCGGAACTCCCTGGAACACATCGAGATGATCGCACTTACACACAAATCTGATCCGACACACATCGATCACTCAGTCTGAGCACGGGTGTCTCGTGTGTTTTCAGGATCACGTCATTCTTTTTTGGGAATTTGCGTCTGTGTTGAGACTGAGAGTAGTTGTAAATCCCAGAATGATGGCAGATTTGATAACGTTCGGCCCTAAACATCCCGTGTGTGTTTGTCATGTTAACATGTCCGGACGAAACATTAGCAGCGTTATGCTGAAATAAGGAAATACTGTGAGATATAAACAGCATCCATCAGTTCATGAAACGAGTGAAACATGCTTTGGGGCAAGTGTAAGCGTACAAACGAATCAGTAAAAATGTTCAACACGATAGCTAGAGACAATTCCAGGAGAAATTGACAGTCTCATGTTAAAATGTAATGTTTAATTGTTGAAGCTAGTTGAATACTTTATTCACATTCCAGCATTCTGGCCAACTAAATATCCAGCGTAAGTGCTCTACTGTACTGTGACACGAACTGAGGTAAGATTCAAACAGATTTTTTGAAGTATTCGACATTGTTACCTGTATGATTGTGTATAATTGTGCGTTTAAACTCACTCGCTCTCCCTCCAGTCCTGGCGGTCCTGCAACTCCTGGAGGTCCAATGAAGCCCTGATACACAAAACACAAGCATATCCAAAAGATCAAAATTGAACAAAACATCTTTTATCAAATAGAAGAAATTTGAAGAATAAAAGAAATTTGAGGCACAGCAAGGCACAGGACGGAAGGCCGTATCTTTAAAACACTTTGGCAGATTGGAACGAAATTTGGTGCGTGTCATCGCAACTATACCCTGATGGTACTGGAGAAGTTTGGGGACAGCGCCACCTACTGGACAAGATATTTCGAATTTTTAAATAAGACATGAGCCGGAAATCTCCACCAATATTATGAGCAAATTAATCTATTTACAAGTTTTGTTCAGTTGAGACATTTGGCCACATTGATTTACAAATATGCGCACACACACACTGATTCACCCTGAACTACAAGATCCAGCTTTCAATTATCAGTAACGCTTCCTTTTACAGTACGGTACTTACAGGGTGCTTACAGTGTACTTACCTAGAAAGTTCTCGCTATTATAAGGTAAGTACATGGAACAGGGGTAGGTTTAGGGGTAGGTTCAGGGTTAGTACTAGTTATTACCCAGTAATTGTAGTTACTAAAATAAGTACATAGTATTTACATGGGTAACTGGACTGTAAAAGGAAGCGTTACCCAATTATCATCTTCACTTTATATGTCGCCTTATAAAACTGTATATTGCTGCTCAAGTAATTTACAACTAATGTACACATAAATCAGCTCACACACATCGCTAAAACAAGAGCAATGTGATGTCAGCATCAGGTGTGTTTTCATCTCTTCCACATGCACTGGACACAAATCCTTCACAGCGGTGAGTGAGAGATTGCCTGGTATTTTTGTTTGCTGTAGTTGGACGAATCGCTAGCTGTACAGTTCTTCTGTCTTGTTAAGTGAGATCACATGTACTATCAGTCAAAGATGAAAGAAACGGCCCTCCTCCTGTCTGCGCACATTCCTGTGCCGCGGCACACTGCCAGATGTTGAAAGCAATCGGGTTTCTGAAACACGCAAAATCTCTGAGACGCAGCAGTCTCATTTACGACTTCATACAGCTCGCTGATTCTTCAGGACTGGGACCAAACAGGCGAGAGGACTGCAGAAATGAGGCTCGTATATCAGAGGATTGTTTGAGATGAGAGTCTGATGGATTCAGCGTGCAACAACACGTTTTCTTCCCTTAATCACTTAGAATGGGTCAACAGCAACACCAGATACAAAACATTTCAAATATTAATGATAAATTTTGTACAACTACATGATGTTTTGTTTTGCATTGACTTTTAGCTCCATCTATTGATGAAAATCTAATAGGTGCTGACCATAAAAGTATATATTTTGCATATGTATCAAATGCAGCAGCCATTTGATTTATTTTTGATTGATTGATTGATTGAGGATCTACTTAAATTGACAGTCCTGAAACTATATATAAAAAAAATCTATTAATCTTACCATTTGTGTAGCCTTATTAAACTCAGAGCAGGTTAAAGTTTGATTTTTGTAGAGCAACTTCAGATACATTTCAAATATGTATTATAAATACTAAAAAATCTGGCATTGAACTTCAGGATGTTTAAAACTGATTTTCAGCTCCATCTATTAATGAAAATATGATGTTGACAAAGATATACTTGCGTTTAATGCGGCAGCATTGTATTTATTTATGTATCATGTTGTTGCTACTAAAAGAAATTACTTAAAGGGATACTCCACTTTTTTTGGAAATAGGCTCATTTTACAACTCCCCCAGAGTTAAACAGTTGAGTTTTACCGTTCTCGAATCCATTCAGCCGATTTCCTGATATTTAGAAGAATATCAGTAATCAGACAGTTTCTGGTCTCATTGACTTCCATAGTAGGAAAAAATATGGAATAACTATGGAAGTCAATGAGACCAGATACAGTCTGGTTAAAGATATTCTTCTAAATATCAGAAAATCGTCTGAATGGATTCGAAAACGGTAAAACTCAACGGTTTAACTCTGGGGGAGTGGTAAAATGAGCCTATTTCCAAAAAAAAAGTGGAGTAAAAAGTGGAGTATTTAAATTGTGGGATATTATCTAAAAATTCATGAAATCATTGTGTTGCCTAATTAAACTCACAGCATATGAAATGTTAGATTTTTGTACTTTGATTTAGAGAGATTTTATGAATATTTAGTAGGGACTTTGTGAAACATTATAAAAGAGGAGTATTTAATATCTATTAGAATCTATTTGAAGTTTTCTGTTACGGTCATTGATGCGTTATGGTCGTTCTGATGGTCATTTCCAGAAGGAATGGCGGGTAAAGTTGTGGGTTTTGTCCCACGTGTCAAAGCAGTAAAAACAGAACAATTTAAAAGGAACTGATCTTCTCTTGATTCTTTGATTTATCTCTCTCTCTCTGTTATCTGGTCCTGTGGCTCACCCTGAGATAACGTAAGAGGAAAGCATGAGACGAGAGCTGTACGTACATTAACACCTTTAGGTCCTGGGTTTCCCTCTGGTCCTCCCAAACCCTGCGAGACAAGAGACTTCAATGTTACACACATTAACATATCCGACATAGACACACAAATCAGACTTCAGGCAACTTTAATATGTCAACAAAATGAACACTGGCTTTATCCAATGTTCATATTTCTGTTCTGGAAATATATGCAAACTATTGCATACTGCACATTTCCAGAACAGAAATATATTTATACATCATTTATTCACATTATTTATACATATTTAAACATAAAATTTCAGAAAACGAATACAAAACAATTGTTTTGTGTTCTTTGATTAATCAATTTGAGAAGTATGTAGTGATATCTTTTCGTTTTTTGACTCTATTCACCTGTGGTGTCTTGCCTTAAAATGTTTATCATTGTGTATTGTGCACTGTTTCACACAGTTTTGAACAGTTGCCTGAAATTACTTTTAAATTAAACATCAAAGTGAATATCCCAAAACATAATTCAATTTGAGATTTGACGGCAAGGCACAGGACAGAAGGCCGTATCTTTAAAACACTTTGGCAGATTGGAACGAAATTTGGTGCGTGTCATCGCCACCATGTCCTGATGACACTGGAGCAGTTACGGGACAGCGCCACCTACTGGACGAGATATTTTGAATTTTTAAATAAGCCACGCCACCCATGTCATGATCAAACAAATCTACTAACAAGAATTAAGTTAAATATTTTTCAAATTTAGGATCAAGAAGTAACAGAATTAAAAATATATTTTTTATTATTTTTGAGCATATATTGATATTTGACTCAATGTCAAGGGTTGGGAAACTTCGACATAAACTTGTAAAAAACAAAAACATTTTGAATATGATAACTGGATGCCACTGTCTGAAGTATGTACGCACTGTAGTGAGGCCATTAACATCAACGTAGTATACTACTTTTTAAAATGTTTATCATTCTGTTTCACACACTACTTTTAGAACTACTTGGCAATGCACAGCCTACCGCGCGGTCCATTCTTAACAACTGTCTGGCACTCATTTTAAATTAAGGATCAAATGTAAAGCAAGAGTGACACAGAATCGGTAAGACTTTTTTTTAGTGGATATCGGTCACTGCACCTGCCTGCCAGGGTAACCTGCCGCCCCAGATACGCCTGGCAATCCTGGCAAACCCTGAGGAGAAAGGAAAGAAAAACGTGAATGAGAGATGAGAACGGCTGCCAGCGGACGAATAGAGACACTATTGTTCCCCGCGGCATCTCTCTCTCAAAGCATCCACGGGCCGGACCGGCTCTCGCGGCCTGACCCTGGCTGAGGTCCAGACGGCGGCTCCTCTCAGCTGCGCGACTCCAGCGCGGATCATCTTTGCATCAGGTGACTGCATATAAAGACTGCGCTTTGTGACTGAATGAAAGTCTCCATGTATTGAGTTCCAAACCTTCCGGACTCGGTTATTGAGGAGGTACAAAAGGTACAACTCATAGATCTGTTTAATGCCATGTCAAACACGCAGAGAGAGAGTCAAACCTGATTGGACCGGCAAAATATGTGCGGCAGGAGGAGATAGGCCAAATACAACGCTGAAATCTAGCATTCAACTTCAGGATGTTTGAAACAGCTCCATTTATTAAAGAAAAAAATACATATATTTAGCCTTTCACACATGCATTTAATGCAGTATTGTATATATTTATTTATGTTGCTGCTATTAACCAGGACTTGACGGACATTCTCTGAAAAATTGGTCAATTTTCGTCCCATAACAAATGGAATTGTTTACATTCGACTACTAAAATAGGATCTGATGGCTAAAATAGTACGAAAGCCACTTGCTAAACATACAGACAATGACTGAAACAACAAAAAGTGTTTGTGAAGACCTCACAAAAGGCCGAGATCCACCTGAGAGGGCACGTCTCATCCGCTCACCTGTTCTCCGGGCAGACCTGCTGGTCCTGGATAGCCTTTGGGACCCTGCAGGTAAAAAAAAAAGGAAAAGAGATTATAACTCAACTCTTTTACAGAACAACGGTAAGAACACAAAGCAAAGAATTTTCCCATATCCCCACAACAAGCAAGAGTCGTTCTTGACGTGCTATCTTTTCCGCATTTCTGGGATTGTGTTGCCTAAAGTCCCAGTGGCCTCAGATAAGACTAATAGCCCTTAAGAATTCCCTCAGAACTGTCAAAACCCTTTAAAGCTTTCCCGGTCTGACAGCTCGAGCTCGAGCCCATGAAAGAAAGACAAGTCACGACAGTGAGACGGGGAGGGGAGGTCAGAGCTCCTCGCCTGCAAACATTTCCAGCCTGCTCTCGAGTGCGGGAACCAATCTGTGCCAGCGCAATGCACTCATAAAGGCTAATACTTTGATATTTAGATGCCTGATTTGATAGCGGTGCCGGCGGCTGTTTGCCAGCAGGTGGCGCTGTGTGTCGGACCGAGCGGAGAGGTTCAAGTGTGGTGCAATCCTCTACGTTTGGAAAATTCCAGGCCTTGTGCATTGCACCTGAGAAGACAATGATGACCGTGATTTACGCCTGTAGGACTATTTCTGCTTTAAACTCTTTAAAGATTTTACTGCAAAAGCAGAGTGCTCTACATACTAATGACCAATAAAACAGCATTTAAACAGATCGCTCAAGTTCACCACGCTCGAGATCAAAGATCCGGCATTGTGTGGGAGGCGAGGTGGAAAACTGGTTAAAGTCAAGACATTATTTTATTAGTTTAACTCTAATAAACGTTCCCCACCATTGATGGAATTTTCCGTCATTTACGACACGATGCGTCCCAGCCATTGATGAAATTTTCCAGCAATCCATCACTGTTATACGCTAATAATCACAATACTACAGCTCTTTTTGTTATTTATCTTTGTTATTACAAACAAGAAAACACGTGCAAATACAACAAATACGATATAAGAAATAAACAAGCAGTAAGAAATGAATAATCAAGTATAAAAATAATCTCCATAGTCTTTAGTGTATTAATTACAAATAAACAGATTATTATTAAAGCTACAAAAGTTATTTAGGCAAGAATGGAGAAGAAGAATTGTTTGATTAACATTAATTAGTCTGCTGTCACTTTAAGAACAAATGCACAGATATAATATGTTACATATCAAATGTTTACCCCCAAATGTTTACATTCACTTAAGACAAAACCAACCATTTTTGCATGAATGCTGAGTAGCACCTTATTGCAGTACACAAGATCCAGGGGGCGGAGTCTTATCCAGATCTGAGGGGTGGAGTTGGGTAGGTTTAGGGGTGGGTTTAGGGATCAGGGGGTGGAGCTGGGTAGGTTTAGGGGTGGGTTTAGGGATCGGGGGTGGAGCTGGGTAGGTTTAGGGGTGGGATTAGGGATCAGGGGGTGGAGCTGGGTAGGTTTAAGGGTGGGATTAAGGATCAGGGGGTGGAGCTGGGTAGGTTTAGGGGTGGGTTTAGGGATCGGGGTGGAGCTGGGTAGGTTTAGGGGTGGGATTAGGGATCAGGGGGTGGAGCTGGGTAGGTTTAGGGGTGGGTTTAGGGATCGGGGTGGAGCTGGGTAGGTTTAGGGGTGGGATTAGGGATCAGGGGGTGGAGCTGGGTAGGTTTAAGGGTGGGATTAGGGATCAGGGGGTGGAGCTGGGTAGGTTTAGGGGTGGGATTAGGGATCAGGGGGTGGAGCTGGGTAGGTTTAGGGGTGGGTTTAGGGATCGGGGGTGGAGCTGGGTAGGTTTAAGGGTGGGATTAGGGATCAGGGGGTGGAGCTGGGTAGGTTTAGGGGTGTGTTTAGGGATCAGGGGGTGGAGCTAGGTAGGTTTATGGGTGGGTTTAGGGATCAAGGGGTGGAGCTAGGTAGGTTTAGGGATCAGGGGGTGGACCTAGGTAGGTTTAGGGGTGGGTTTAGAGATCAGGGGGTGGAGCTAGGTAGGTTTAGAGGTGGGTTTAGGGATCAGGGGGTGGAGCTAGGTAGGTTTAGGGGTGGGTTTAGGGATCAGGGGGTGGAGCTGGGTAGGTATAGGTATTTGTAAGATGGGAGGAGTTGGAGTTCTCCCCATGGATTTCATCTTCTGCAGTGAGGACCATCTCTGAATACTTGCCAAAACAGATATTTTCAAATAAAACCGTGTGTATCTGATTGTTCAAGTGCAACACGCCACCGAAGAGAACAGAACTGGGCATCAGACGCATCTTTCTGTGCGCACTTCATAGTGAGTAACACTGTCAATGGTTCTGGTTTCATCTCAGATGAATCAGTCCAGCATTCACTAACCTAACCGTACAGATCTGCTTTTTATTACTTCCAAGGTTGCTGACCTGACTGTTCAAAAAAACCAACCCAATGCCCCCAAAAAGGGCTCCATTTCCAAAGAAAACACCTCTTGGAGAACGCTCATTTTCTAAGAGTTGATCCGCACAGTCTCAAAGGTGCTCTTGGGATTGCAAGAGAAAATCCAATCACACTGGGCCACTGTTAGCAAAAGAATGAGCTCTGGCCAACAACATTTGAGTCATGACTGAAAGGACTTTACAAGGACCTTTGGTTCTCTTCACCTCATAAACCCAAACAAGAACTAGCTCGTGACATCTTCAGTCATAAACCTTAAATATGACATGAACATATCCTCCAGCTGAGTTAGGTGAGCTGAAACTTGCACCAGTTTTGCCTTTGAAGAAGCAACATGCGACTGTTCGTCTCATCAGGAGCGAGTCCCCCTGCAGAGAGACGACCCTTGACCTTTGGGGGATCTCATGTTCTAAAGGGGCTACGTCTCGGGAAGTGTGAACAGACCTTCGCTCGCCCCGAAACACAACACAGGGTCTTTATTCCCATCCGTAACCCGAGAGAGACTGTACGAACGCTATGAAGGATCTCACACACTTACCTTCAGACCCGAGTCACCTCGAGGACCCTGTGGACCGGGCCGTCCTCTCTCACCCTGAAAGAATAAAAGAGAGGACACTTAGCGTTGTCCTCCGTCACACGAGCGTCAAACCTGATGTCGTCGTCGTCATTTACTCAAAGCTTTTCTTTCATGAACACACAAACCAAACTCATATTTTGTATTCTTCTCTTTTCAATAGAAGCCTTGTCCTGTTTTTGTAAGCCAGGTTGGGTTGGGGCTCCTTGTTTTCATGCGTCATGTGATCCCCACGGTTTGCCATGTGCTTCTGTTTTCACTTGTGTTTCGTTCTCATTGGTTTATTGGTTTCATACACTCAGGTGTTGCTCATTAGTAGTTATACACTGCTTTGAGTTTCATGTCCATGTTACCTAGTCACATTTATAAGTTATGTTGATTTTCCAAGTTATTGCTTTAGTTAATGAAATAAACTGCATTTAGGCTCAGAAAACTGATAGTGGAACCGTTACAAAGTTTAGTTGACTAAGGATCTGTTTACACGAGAACGCTCGCAGGTGAAAATGTAAAAATATTTTATCGGATGTGCCTTTCGTTTACACGGCGACGGCGTTATTGAGGCTTAAAAACGCAAAAAAGTGAAACCACCCTCCAGAGTGGAAATCTTAAAAACGCTCCACCGCCGCGTTCCCGTGTAAATGGTAAAAGTACATTTACGTATTCAGCAACTACAATCTCAAATATAGTCGAGATTCATGTCTATATTTATTAGTTCATCACCGAGAAGCTTCGATTTACTCCAGATTCATGTTTAGATTTATTGCATGTTGATATAGTGACTGTTATCATTTAATGACATCAGTGTCGTCTAGAGCCCGACCGATAAAGGATTTTGAAGGCCGATACCGATACAAATATTTGTTGGTATTAAAATCCGATATTCCGATATATCGGCCGATATTTTTATTTTCCAGAAACGCGCAACAAAACATTAACAGATTTCCCTAACATTAGTTATTTGTAGTTTTTTATGAGTTTTAACTAATAATGCATTTTAAAAAGAAACTTGTTTCTTTTATTGTCACAACAGAACAGACTGATGATAGTGGCGTTAGCTAGCTTTGTGGTTAGCTAGTCTATGATGAGCCATAATTTAGCCATGGATAACGTCATACTACAAATTGTAAAACATACATTTTCAATAAAACAGGCCAAGGAGAGATGATACGTCTCATTGCTATAACTGTCACGCGCTATTAAAGAAATACTTCAGTCACATGGTCAAAAGTTAAAAGGACAGTCAGTCAACGACACTGTAACGTAACGTAACTATTACTAGCTAATTCCGCTTCACTCTCGGCTTATTTAACAGCAGCAAAACTGGACATGATGGTCAGAAATGTTGTCGTGCTTATTTGAGAACTGATGGGGATGATCTTTTAATTGTTATTCAAGCAACGTATGTCTCGTGACCAACTTAACGAGTGTTGCCAACAGAGACGGTGTAGAGCACCCTCTGGTGGACAAACTATACAACTCCAACACTCATGACATGGTTCAAGCGTGTTTCGTCCGTTTTTATTTTATTTTTGAAGTATTCAGTTATCGGCCATTATAACTGCCGATACCGATAGTTTGTAAAATGTCTAATATCAGCCGATAATATCGGTCTGGCTCTAGTGTTGTCTCGTCTTAGTCGTGGAAATAAAGGTCGTCAACGAACATTTTTCATCATTTTTCGTTAACGAAATGAACACTTTGAAATTCTGATGTGATTGCTGTAGAAGTTGTAGTAGTTTGTATTTGTGTGCTATTTACCGGGTCACCCTTCGGCGCCTGACCTGGGGACAGCCCTGGATCTCCTTTGGCTCCCTGGGACATAAACAAACTGTTAACTCAGTTTGAGCTCATTTATATCGGTAACATTTAATAATAAAGTCCCATTAGATAACAATGAGCAATACATATTTACTTTGTCAAGTTTAATACAACTGTTCATTGTTAGTAAATAATATTTTACAACAGATACAACATTTAATTTTAATAACGTGTTAGTAAATGTCTAAATAAACATTAAGAATAAGAGATGTTTTAGAAGTGCTTTTCATTGTTAGTTAAACCAAAGTATAACCCAAGTGTATCCCATAAAACCAGCCGTCAAAGTCAAAGCAATGTAGCCAAGACAAGCAATGTATGTCATAATGCAGATTAGCTTGTTACAGTCAGACGATCAGAAATGGCCCCATTATCAATCCATACATCCACTGATCAATAATTCAATCACATCATAGTTCATTCATTCTGATTTGGAGGATTCAGCCAACTGTACAGTCTTGTCCTACAAATGATATTTTAATTCCATTTAAATCCAATGGGAGTCACTGGAAGAAAAGTCTCTAAATTTAGCACGTCAATCAAACCGCTCCAAACCCTTTCAGGCCTGAATGAGAGCTTTATTCCTCAGTTCATCCATTGATGGAAACACAACTGCTGTCAATCAACATGAGACAGCACAGATCTGACGCCGTTACTAAAGCAAATCCTGCTGTCTTTCCACTGAGGAACCAATATCCCCAGAGCAGACGAATGGAGAACAAGCTACAGCCAAACCTCTCAAACCTGTGAAGCGCATCTCAGTTCTCTCGAGACTTCATCGCTGAAGTCTTAAAGAGGGATAGAGAGGACAAAGCACAACAGCTCCGGCTTGTTTCTCTGGAATTCCGGCGGATGCGTATGACTAATCTGTGGGCTAAACCGGGACGCTTCACAGTTTCCAGCATCCCAGCTCAGTTCGGCCCCGGTGGGGTTATCTGCAGTGGATGACCCCTCGGCCCACTCAGGCCATCTCTGAAGGACAGACACATGGACACTTTGTCCTAAAGCTTGATGGGAAAATCAGATCAGCGCATCTGTAACTTTAAAGCGCCCCTATTATGCTTTTTTGAAATAGGACTTTTCATTGTAGTGTGTAATCAGGGTTTGCAATTAACTTTTTCACTCACCGGCCAATTTGAGTGAATTGTATAAGTTGTTGTATAAGTAAATTGTGTAAGTTACCAGCCATTCAGAACTTCTACTAGCCAAAGAAAAAAAATTGACAAGATTAACTACGTCACAGCTGGTGTGTATGTGTATATATAAATATATATATATATATATATATATATATATATATATATATATATGTATGATAATGAGCGTTTGCTTTCTGATCATACACATCAGACTGGACCATCTAACCTATCACAGTAGACTGGGTTATCTGACCAATCACAGTAGACTGGGTCATCTCACCAATAACAGTAGACTGGGTTATCTGACCAATCACAGTAGACTGGGTCATCTGACCAATAACAGTAGACTGGGTTATCTGACCAATCACAGTAGACTGGGTCATCTGACCAATAACAGTAGACTGGGTCATCTGACCAATCACAGTAGACTGGGTTATCTGACCAATC
>CM075883.1:28676596-28801596 GCA_038021265.1 Cyprinella venusta | reverse complement strand
TGTGTGTGTGTGTGTCAGTTTGTTGAGCGATCTGAACAGGTTAATTGCAACACAACTTTTACGTCACAATGTTACAAGAGAGCAAAAAATCTATTATTTCTGAATAACAACGATTTATGTCATCATAACAACCCATACTTTGACCAAAAATGCTAATTATTTGAGTGCATCGTCAGCACTGAAACTGAGCATGATCTTAGAATAAAGTTCTTGCTTTTCAATATTTTCAGCTGCTCAAACTAAATGGCCCAAAAAGTCACTTTAGCCAATAATAGGGGTGGGCGATCTTCCCAAAATTTCATATCACAAACAATCCCAATCCATGATCTAAATCACAATTCTGAGATGTACTGAGATGTTTGAGAGGAACGAGCCTGTGACTTACTGCGATTAACAACCAGTTGTCAAGATAGTAATTAACCCTCCCTGACAATTAAATCTACATTGATTCGTATTCAAACTCCACCGCAGAGAGTGATTTGGTCTTGGTCTTTTGTTGGACATTAATGACAGACACAGCAGGAATTTGCTTTAGGCTTTAAGACCGAATGCATGGATCTAATATAATGACACGCATCCCATTTCTTTTACAACTGTTTGATCACTTAAGACAAAGCTGAATGGTAAATAAATGGTAAATGGACCTGCATTTATATAGCGCTTTCACAGACCCAATGGCCACCAAAGCACTTTACATATTGCCTCACATTCACCCATTCATACACCGACGTAAATACTAGTCAAGACAGCAGTGGCGTAGGTTTGATTTTGAAATTGGTGGGGATGGGGACATCAATTTATAAATATATTTTAAGTTTTGATGCTCAACCACCATGTGCTTTGCTCATCCATGTTTCGTGCACAGAAAGCACGTGGGGATCAGTCTCTTTTGCGGTTAAATGTGCTAATAATAACTATTTTTTAAATAAAGCATGTCCCGCGGTAGACTGCATTTCACGTAGAGCCAGACCGATATTATCGGCCGATATTAGGCATTTTCCAAACTATCGGTATCGGCAGTTATAATGGACGATAAATGAATACTTCAAAAATAAAATAAAAACGGACGAAACACGCTTGAACCATGTCATGAGTGTTGGAGTTGTATAGTTTGTCCACCAGAGGGCGCTCTACACCGTCCCTGTTGGCAACACTCGTTGAGTTGGTCATTACTTGAATAACAATTAAAAGATCATCCCCATCAGTTCTCTCAACTCAAACAAAATTTGTGACCATCATGTCCAGTTTTGCTGCTGTTAAATAAGCCGAGAGTGAAGCGGAATTAGCTAGTAATAGTTACGTTACGTTACAGTGTCGTTGACTGACCGTCCTTTTAACTTTTGACAATGTGACTGAAGTATTTCTTTAATAGCGCGTGACAGTTACAGCAATGAGACGCATCATCTCTCCTTGGCCTGTTATATTGAAAATGTATGTTTTACAATTTGCAGTATGACGTTATCCATGGCTAAATTATGGCTCATCATAGACTAGCTAACCACAAAGCTAGCTAACGCCACTATCATCAGTCTGTTCCGTTGCGACAATAAAAGAAACAAGTTTCTTTTTAAAATGCATTATTAGTTAAAACTCATAAATAACTACAAATAACTAATGTTAGGGAAATCTGTTCATGTTTTGTTGCGCGTTTATGAAAAAAAAAAAAATATCGGCCGATATATCGGAATATCGGATTTTAAAACCAAAAAATATTTATATCGGTATCGGCCTTCAAAATCCTTTATCGGTCGGGCTGTAGTCAGATCGCACACCCCTCAAACCCCTCTAAAACCATCAAGATAATGTCCTGGTATAAGCCGGAAAGCAAAGGTGATTGAGGGAACTCTGGATAAATGACAGGATGAAGTATTGAACTTTTGAATAAATGGATTGCTATGCTACACAAAACTGAAGCTATCCATCTCATTCACTGATTTGTACCTTCAAGGCATAATTAGACTTCCAACAGGAGAGGAAAGTGCAATGAAACGCTGAGTTTGGATAGTCCCAGCTGGCGAGTTTACCTCCCCCAGTTCTTCCCAGAGAGGAATGCACCGTTATCCCTCGGCCAAGAGAGAGCACTTAGGGTGACGGCCAACAAAAATATCCACAAAGACATGTCTAAGATCCACGCATATCCTCACACAAACCACGTATGCAAATGCCTTAATTGTGCAAGCAACTGTTTGAACATGAATAAAACATTACTTTAGAGACGCTTCGGGGCGTCTTCATAATCTTTTCCAAAAAGATAATGCGCTTCTGGCTCATATGAGCGTTCGTTTATTGGCGTGACTGAATAAATTCTGGGATTCTGGGATTGAGGTTCACAGTGGCCTACTGACCTACACTTGATGAATACTGCGCTCCACCCTGAGTTGATTTCATGTACTTTGCTAAATTTAGAGTAAAGTCTTGTTCTTCATGCTATAAAAGACTATAAACAGTGATAAACGATTGGATTGGGAGAAAGATAACGCTTTTTCTTGTAGCAGAGCTAAGCTAGTGCTAACACATAGTGCTTTAACCAATCAAGTGAAGCTACATTTCATCTTAGCGTTCTCTGTGGCAACACATAAATAATGGAGAGAGCCAGACCGATATTAGGCATTTTCCAAAATATCGGTATCGGCAGTTATAATGGCCGATAAATGAATATTTCAAAAATAAAATAAAAACGGACGAAACACGCTTCAATCATCTTTCCTTGGCCTGTTATATTGAAAATGTATGTTTTACAATTTGCAGTGTGATGTTATCTATTGCTAAATTATGGCTCATCATAGACTAGCTAACCACAAAGCTAGCTAACGCCACTATCATCAGTGGAAGACTGCTAACGTTAACATTAATGAGCTTGGAAACCACAATGAACTTTTTCTGTCTAAATAAAGTAACGATTACTGTATTTATAACTAGCATATCTCTGCATTGTAAAATGTAAGTTATACTTGCATTGCGAGGAGTGAAAGTGTCAAACGTGTCTTGTGCAGAAAAGTTGGCTTTTCTTTTACACGTGTGTGAAATCCAACAATATTTAATAAAAAAAATATATATCGGCCGATATATTGGATTTTAAAACCCAAAAATATTTGTATCGGCCTTCAAAATCCTTTATCGGTCGGGCTCTAGTGCATACATTAAGCTTAATTTGTACACAAAATCAAATCATTTTATACTGGTATAGCATACCGGACAAATCAAGAGCTAAGCTCACGCTAATCATTTTTGACAGATTTCCTATTCTCTTATAATTATGTTGCCTTAAAACTTACATTTACTAAATTGGCTGACGCTTTTATCCAAAGCGACTTACAATTGAGGTCGCACAGCTCTGGAGCAACTAAGGGTTAAGTGTCTCGCTCAGGGACACACTGGTGTCTCACAGTGGATTCGAACCCGAGTCCCTCACACCAAAGGCATGCGTCTCATCCACTGAGCCAAAAATGCTGGGTTGTTTTAACCCAATTTTGGGTGAAATATGGACAAACCCAGCCATTGGGTTGCATTTTTAAATGGCAATTTTTCCCAATAGTTGGGTTTGTCCATATCTTACCCAAAATTGGGTTAAAACAACCCAGCATTTTCTAAAATCCTCTTGGGAAGTGATTTTGGTCAGAATAAAATTGGCACTATGGAAAATGTCCATTACTTTTCCCTTTCCCTATATAACAAAGATGGGAATCGTTACACAGTACACAAGAGCCAAAACAGCCTTGTCAGGTGGTGCGATCATCAATTGCATGCTGACCCAAAATGAGGAAAGGGGCTAAATAGGTAGCAAGTTATCACTTTTCATCCCCAGCACACAAACTGAATGGCACCATCAACATTCACAGCTTATCTTGACGTCTATCAATGATACGCCTCTGGCTCGGAAAGAAAACACAGAGTTTCCCCACTACCGATTACAACACTGTGGTGGCATTTGTGTGCACTCATCTCGTAAACATGATAATTCTGACATGACTTTTAAAGCAGAATTACATTAATCTTTTCTTGTTGCCAGGCGACGCAAACCCCATTACAAATAGAGGTGTAAATTAGCACATCAGTCAAATCACAGCATGGGCAAACCAGCGGCAACTTGAAACACGCTATTATGACCACCTGCAAGTCCGGGAGGACGAGAAAACAAACTATCATCTCGCTTCTAAATCACTACCTGTCACCGACAAATTATTTACTTGTTCTCCTGCCCAGTCGACTCCTGATCAAACACAACCTCCAGAAAGACAGCCAAGTGCACGCTCTCTCAAAGACCTTTTTATACGACCCAAGAAAACCCCATAAATTAGCTTGAACTCTTATGCATTGTAATTTGGATGAATTCTTTGGCTTGCAGCAACTTGATTTTGCACTTTTAAGACTATGGAAGTCAATCAAAGAGT
This sequence comes from Cyprinella venusta, assembly GCA_038021265.1. Classification (NCBI taxonomy): domain Eukaryota; kingdom Metazoa; phylum Chordata; class Actinopteri; order Cypriniformes; family Leuciscidae; genus Cyprinella; species Cyprinella venusta. Next base: position 28,797,205 of record CM075883.1, on the reverse strand, counting down.
ACTTACTGGAGGACCCGGTTCTCCTTTAGGACCAACAAATCCGTCATAGTCAAAGAAATAGTCGTCTTCTTCGAAACCATAGTCCTCATATCCATAACCCTCCGAGTACTCCGCGTCGTGCATCCCCTCCGTGACCCGTTCCTCGGATTGATCCACTAGGTTATAGCTGCTCTCTTCACGGTACAGGACGGTGTTGTTCACTTTAAGCGTGGTCCGCAGAAGCTCCTTGTTGGATCGGTGGGATCTACCGTCATTCCCGAAGGCCTCTTGCTTGACGACGGTGATCAAGTCCGGGGTGGCCCGAGTTGCTCTTGGCTTCTTGAGAAGGGGCTTATCCTCACCGTCAGGGTCGCTGGTGGTAGTCTCCGGAGTAAAGGCCGGGGTCTGCGCGGTATTGACGTGTCTTGGAGATGTTTTTGTTGGCCTAGGTGTGCTGGAGCGAAACATCGGAGAGCTTGTGGTTGAAAGCCGGTCAAAAAGTGCTGTGGGGATCCAGTTGGTGGCCGTAGTGGAGTGATCAAATCTCCGAGTGTGTGACTCGGACGAGCCGCGGTGGAACTTTGGGGAAGGTGAAACGGACGGGGAGCTCCCGGACAGAGATCGGAAGGTGTCGGACAGTCTGCACTGTTTTTTAACGTAGTCGCAGTAGTGTGCCGCAGCTTGGGCAGAGGGGTAGATATCCAGCTGGCACAATGCTCCTTCAAACTGGACCGCCCTGGAGTCCATCCTTCCCACCGAGAGGCGGCCTTCGGAGCCCAACGTCTGCGGGCGCGTCAGTGTTTCCTCACTGTACCGCACGTCCCCGCAGCTCGCGTAGAGGGACACGGAGCGCGGCCGAACCCCCACCGAGAAGGAGTGCCACTGTCCATCTTGCACGTCGTACTTGAAGTAGACCGACGCCTTCTCGCCTGTGTAAACCACCACTTTGCCGGGCAGGAGCTGCAAGCCGAACTGCAGTCCGCCCCTGCCGTCACGCATACTAAAAAGAAAGGCGTTGTTCGCTCGCCAGGAGCTCAAACTCACTACGATGGAAAACTCGTCCTCCACGCCTGCGGGGAGCAAGCCCAACGATGGGGCCTCAATGAGGGCATCTCGTCCGAGGATAGCCCCAACACCAGGGGGCAGGATGGAGAGAGATGAAGCGAGGGAGGTGAGGTAAGGAGTCCCGGAAGAGTCTATGTCTCTGTGACCGGAAAGGCCCAGCTGATGAATAAGATCTACACCTTGAGAGAAAGAGAGAGGCAGTTGTAAGCAATAAGTGGGGTTTGGCAAGGTCGACACCGCAGTACAGACTAGGTTGTTGTGTGGTTGGTTTTGCCAGGACATTCAGGGTGGTCTCTGAAGTCCCAAGTTTGTTCAAAAAACCTCTAATCTAAAGGATTAGCGATAACTCCATGCACTAACCTGTAGGCCACAAATGTAATTTAAAGTCTAGGTTAGGGCTGTCAATCTTCCTCTATAATACTATTCAAATTCCATTCCTAGTTTTATGCAATATTCGAATAATATTCAAATATTAAATGCTCAAATTTATCCTATTATTAATAATTACGACATTACACAATGCCAATAGTCAAACGGATATTAATCTGATCTTCAATTCCCGCACTCTATACAGATTTCATGAAGTGCACGTCACCGAAAGCAACAGTCATGAGCTGCATTTTATTGATCATCGGCTAATTTCAAAATCAGCAAAGGCACCAATAAGAGAGAGCGGCAACAGCCCTGGTAAGATCATTTCGTTTCTTTTCTTTTAATGAAGATAGCATCTGCGACTTACTTTCACTTTGATTTGCGATAGATTGCGGCACGTTAGCTGCGTGTCACAGTAGCGTCGTCATATCTCGTCGCAAGTTCCGGGAGTCTACCGCATATTGATAGCGATAGCGTCTCCCTGATGGCCGCAAATTAGTTAAAATCTCCCGGAATCCGCGCATAACATACATAGAGCGCGGCGCGTGCATGGCAGAGAGGGAGTTGCGAATGTGCCATGCGAAAGCTAGCGAAACCTAAGCGATCCAAGGGACCGTTTACACCTGGTTACTTCGGAAGTATATATATATATATATTTAAATATATATTAAAGCAATATTCGAATAGTAACTTTAGCATTCGAATAGTATTGATTTTTTTAATATTCGAATTATATTCGAATTTCAGAATTCGTTTCAACAGCCCTAGTCTAGGTTGAGAGTAGAGCCAGACCGATATATATCGGCAGGCCGATATTATCGGCCGATATTAGGCATTTTCCAAACTATCGGTATCGGCAGTTATAATGGCCGATAAATGAATATTTCAAAAATAAAATAAAAACGGACGAAACACGCTTGAACCATGTCATGAGTGTTGGAGTTGTATAGTTTGTCCACCAGAGGGCGCTCTACACCGTCCCTGTTGGCAACACTCGTTGAGTTGGTCATTACTTGAATAACAATTAAAAGATCATCCCCATCAGTTCTCTTAACTCAAACAAAATTTGTGACTATCATGTCCAGTTTTGCTGCTGTTAAATAAGCCGAGAGTGAAGCGGAATTAGCTAGTAATAGTTACGTTACGTTACAGTGTAGTTGACTGACTGTCCTTTTAACTTTTGACCATGTGATTGAAGTATTTCTTTAATAGCGTGTGACAGTTATAGCAATGAGACGTATCATCTCTCCTTGGCCTGTTATATTGAAAATGTATGTTTTACAATTTGCAGTATGACGTTATCCATGGCTAAATTATGGCTCATCATAGACTAGCTAACCACAAAGCTAGCTAACGCCACTATCATCAGTCTGTTCTGTTGTGACAATAAAAGAAACAAGTTTCTTTTTAAAATGCATTATCATATTATTTTAGTTAAAACTCATAAATAACTACAAATAACTAATGTTAGGGAAATCTGTTCATGTTTCGTTGAGCGTTTATGAAATTAAAAAAAAAAAATATCGGCCAATATATCGGATTTTAAAACCAACAAATATTTGTATCGGTGTCGGCCTTCAAAATCATTTATCGGTCGGGCTCTAGTTGAGAGTCACCATGAAACAATTCCTGCATTCGAGGCCCTCTATAATACGAACCACACAAATGTTATGAATGTGTTTTGACATCATGATATCACAAATTACCCATAAGCCCCTGCATAGTCCTAGCATCTGTGGTCCAGATGAAGAAAGAGAACGAGAGGAAGGTGGAAATCTCTCTTCTCCCTTTCTCTTTCGGTGAAGACAATTCTCTCTTTTTCTGGCATATGTTACTAGCCTGTGCGCAGATTGTTTTTGGAGGAACTAATTCCTAGTCGTTTCTGTTTAGTTTAGACACAGGCTCTTGAGTTCCAGTCCTGCAGACTTTAGTTACAACCTTAAAGGAGCAGTTCACTTTTCAAAAATTGTTGATAAAACAATTTACTCGCCCCCGTGTCGTCCAAGATGTCCGTGTCTTTCTTTCTTCAGTCGAAAAGAAATTAAGGTTTTTGATGAAAACATTCCAGGATTTTCTCCATATAATGGACTTCAATGGGGTCCAAAGACAGTTTCAGTGCAAACTGTTCAAAGGGCTTTAAACGACTCCAGACGATGAATAAGGGTCTTATCAAGCGAAACGATCGCTCATTTAATAAATAAATAGCAAAGTTTAAGTTTTATAAGCTCAAATGCTCGCCTTGCTCTGTTCTGTGACATGCGTTCGTGACTCTCCTGTTCGAACTCGTTCATCAAAATGAACAAATCTTTTTCAGAGTCAATTCATTTGTTTTGAACCAAATGACTCGGAAATAGATTCGTTCATTTTGATAAACGAGTTCAAACAGGAGAGTCACGAACGCGCGTCACAGAACAGAGCAAGGCGAGCATTTGAGCTTATAAAACTTAAACTTTGCTATTTATTTATTAAACGAGTGATCGTTTCGCTTGATAAGACCCTTATTCATCGTCTGGAGTCGTTTAAAGCCCTTTGAACAGTTTGCACTGAAACTGTCTTTGGACCCCATTGAAGTCCATTATATGGAGAAAATCCTGGAATGTTTTCATCAAAAACCTTAATTTCTTTTCGACTGAAGAAAGAAAGACACGGACATCTTGGATGACACGGGGGTGAGTAATCATCATGAGCCCTCCAGATTCCTGGTTTAGACTCAATTTAAAGGTATCACACATGACATGATGTTAGAAAACTTTCTTGTACCCCAGTTTCATGTGCAGAAACAGCTAAAAGCTTATGCCTAAGGCTGGATGAGACACCCATGCAAACCAGACAATGTTTAGTAGCACCACAGAGTCTCAGTTTTACTGAGGAGAATCGACCTACTAATAGCTCACTGGCTATCTGCATTTTGCACAGAAGCTTTTTACCATTGGAAAAATGACACACTTCCCCTTTAAACACATCATAAAGTATAGCCTAAAGGCAGCAGCTCACATCCTTGAGGAACTACAGCAAGTCTGTTTTAGAGATCGAGTGAGCAGGATCGTCTGTCCTCCTGTCAGCAAACACAGACAAGCTTTTACACGGATTGGGAATGTCCGTGGAGAGATCTCAGAGGAACTGCTCTGGCAACGGGCACTTTCATTACTAATCCAGACTTTCTGAACAAATTTATTCAGCCCAGGCTTAAACAGATGAAAAGCAAAAGGCAACAACAGCCGAGGCACAACGTTACGGCTGTTTCCTCTCGTGCTTTCTGTTCTTTGTGTTACAAGTTCAGCGCAGGCCAAACTGATTCACCGTGGGTTAAAAACAGACGGGATCATGAACAACCAAAAAAAAAAAAAGAAAGAAGAGAATTAGACTTCAAAGCTCAGGCAGCCATGTTTCTGACTGGTTGCACATGGGCGACCCTATGAACTTTCACCTTTTTGGCGGTTCAAATAGATCGTCGGACAGCCAATAACTTATTTTTAGAATGACGCCATCACAAAACAACCATGAGGAGAGGCAGGGACATCCTCCCTGCGGTGATTGGTTGAACTCTGGCCATCTTTAGTGCCAAACAATTAATGTCAAGCTGCGGATAAATAAAAATATTTCTAAAGAAGTGGCCAAAAGCGATATCCATTGGTGATGTTTTGGTTTAAATGACCCTACAAGTTCGATTAAACCATCACAAAATGATACACTGACTAAACTTTGAAGAAATGGTTCTATTTAGAACCAGAAATGGTTCCATCCCCCGCTTCATATATGGAACTCCAAAATGGTTCTATATTGAACCCTTTTTTTTTGGTAAAAGGTTCTATTGGCCAAGTATGGAACCCCAGAGTTCTATATAGAACCCTTTTATTAAGAGTGTATAGAACCTTTTAGGGGTTCCAGATATGTAGCACTGATAGAACCTTTTAAGGTTCTATATAGAACCTTTTCTTCTAAGAGTGTACAGCATAATGAGTTATTAATATTTAGTTGGTTTTCTCTTGTTTTTGTATTGGTTTATAATTTCTTTCTATGATAGCCAGGCCAAAAATGATGCCTTCAAAAATAGTAGGAAGTGGAACTATGCAATACGCCTACAAAATCTTAATAATAAAAGGGTAGACTTTTTTCAACTTGAACCACTAAAAGACTGCCAGGACAACCGACTGTAAACCCCAATAAGTTCATTGTACTCAAAACTTTTGCAGAAACTGATTACATAATAACTTTTGAGGTAAGTAACTTTTTTTTAAGTAAGATTTTCTTAAAAGTTACAATGTAATCAAACTTAAAATAACAAATTTAAATAATATTTTTATTTTTTTAAGTGAACCATGCTTAAAAATAGTGTTTAACACTCAAAGATTTTTAGTTTTTCCATACTTAATCATAATATATTATTATATCATTAAAAAATAATTATATTTTGATCCAATGGCACTAAAATCTACTAACTCAAAAAATATACTTGTGTATAACCCACAAGCTAATGAAAGTTAAAACTACAAAAAAATAAATAACTACTTCAGCTGTAAATTTTCTTTTTTTTTTCTTTTATTCAGTCTTAAAATGTTTATACAAACATGTCAGACCATCAACAGCAGTCATTTTTAAAAACTGGTGAGGCGAGGTGATCTGGAGTCAAAACCGACCTGGAACTACTTTAGCAATGCGTTTACTGAATAACTGCACGCCTTACAGCGTTCATCAACCAATTTTATCAGTTCATGCGATTCCTGGGAATCAAATGTGAGCATTGCTAGTAGACAGAACTCACTGTAAGCATGCAGTGTAATAATAGTAAAGCAGGTTTCTAATAATATACTTCAAGGCTTCAGGATGTTGTGCAATCATAACTCATGTGTGCTTGTGTAACGTCTTTACTGCTGGCTGTCCTCTATTGTTTGAAGGTGTTTTAGTTATTTCTAGCAGCATGTGTAGTCTTTTCTTCCTAATGTCAGCTTGAACAGCAGCCAGGCTGTGTTTTGTGTCTCAGCAAGCGTTTGATCTTGTGTGTGTTGTAAGACAAAACTATCATTAAACTGATCAAAGGTAAGAATAAATACATTAAAAAAGCTTTATATCTTAAATAAATGTTGTTCTTTTGAACGTTTTGAACACACAAAACTTAAAAATAATGACTTGCTGTTACAAATAAGCATTAAAACAGATCTAAACGTACAAAAGATGCCGAGCATCTCTGAATAGTTTTGAATTGCAACGAATCACTGAATCAGACCGTCTGAAATGATTCGTGAATTCAACTTGCAAATTAAAATGACATATTTTATATCTACAACAATCTGAACAAGCTGACGAGTAACGTCAAGGAAGTCAAGAATGAATTGTGAAACTCTTGGAAACTTGACCTAATTAAAAAAAATGAAATAAATCAAGATATTCACAATTACTATATATTTAGATGGCCATCATCTAAATATATTACATTTGCTATTGATCAGCCAGTCAGAATCACTGCTCCCTGTGTTCCCCTCAATGTCTCTCTTATTTTATCTTCTCCATCTCACACAAATAAAGGCAAACGCCCAAAAACACTCCCGCTAGCTCAGATCGGGTTTCTTGCAGGAGAAAACTAGCTCTCGGCAGCCTAAACTGGTTGACCTGCTAGTCTAGTTTATTCGGCTAACGCAAGAGTTTTTGCATGCGAACGTAAAGTTTACCAGCTAACGCAAGAGTTTTTGCAAACGAACACAAAGTTTCTCGGCGAACGCAAGAGTTTTACAAGTGAACGCAAAGATTATCAGCTAACGCAAAAGGTTTGCAAGCGAACACAAAGTTTATCGGCGAACGCAAGAGTTTTTGAAAGCAAACGCAAAGTTTAGCAGCTAACGCAAGAGTTTTTGTAAGTGAAGGCAAAGTTTATCAGCTAACGCAAGAGTTTTTTTAAGTGAACGCAGTTTATCAGCTTTAGGGGTCATGGTGTGTTCTTCTCTTGTAAGTTCCTCTCTTCTTTCCCAATAAGAACATGCACTATTTTGTTTATTTAAACGTCTTCAGTTGCAATGCACTGGCCTACATGAGAGCCAATCATATTTTATAGCTCAAATAATAACATTAATATACACACAAATGGCTATTTAATGCCTGTCAAACGTTTTACGACTTTCACGGCTGCTTTCCTCCTCCATCACTCTTTCTCTGTGTGTTTATTTCCAATCTGCATAGACGTTTAACACAGTCTCAGTTTCATATTAATAGTAAAATATGCGCACTGGCAGATCCGTGTTTCCGTAGAAACAGAAATATAATCGGCAGGAAAACAAACAGTCAAAAGACTCTGTTTGCAGAAGAACTCTAAATAAACATCGATTTAAAACTGGATATAATTATGAAAGACTGTTGCTTTGGGCATGAAAGTTGATTTTTCTTTAAAAGCCAAAACAGTAACGGAAGTATCGCTTTACGTAAAGAGTAATACAAAATATAGTATATCATGGCTGTGTGATTATTTATACTTCACAAAAATGTAAACTGTATTAGAGCAAAGCTCTCTATATAAAGTTGGATATATAATACATCAAACTTGATCTGCAATCATAAAGTATACTCACAAAGTAATCTATAATATATAGCAAATCTCAACTGATTTATTATTTATATTATCATATAATATAACTACAGTAGTCAACATTTGATATATATGTTATACATGGATTTTGACCAATACGCGGTCTTGTCTTTGGACTTTTTTGATCCACTTCATAAGTGTACTACTAAATGCGACTATAAGGCAAGAAGATATTGATGTTGCAAACATAAACTTCGTGATTTCACAAAATAAAGGGAAAGTGTGCAACAAACTTTTTGAAAGCGCAACAAAGATTACAAACGATTAACTCTGAATATTAAACTGGGATGCCTCCAAATAACACACTGCAGCTACTCTGAGGTTAAGAGGTCAAAGGTCAAAGGTGAAGGTGAAGAGGTGAGCGTATACCTTGAGCTCTTGAGCTCTCTTCTGCAGTCAGCACTGCCGCACATGTTGACAGGAGGAAGACGAGGAATCTCCTGTGGAAAAACAACAACAAAGACTTTATTTTTATTTATTTTTCTGTTCCTAATAATCTTGTATCAGAATCAGTTCCTCTTGCAGCATCTCTGAGGAGGACGGGGCTATAACCTGTCACTCACATGAGATCAGCCAATAGCAAACCACAACCGTCCAATCAATTCCCCATAAATCTCATGAGAAATGAAACCAAACAAAGCGTTTAATGTCTGTGAGGGAAAGGGATAACTGCTTAGACTACAGGTCTTTAAAAGTTCTTTGCACTTAGTGACTGTTCTATTCAGAACCATATTGTCCTGAAGAACCATTTTATGGTAAAATGGTTCTTTAATAATATTGAGATGACTTTGAATACTTTTGACAGTTTCAGATTTAAAAAACAAAAGTTGGGAATAGTGAAAATACTGTTGACAGTTATAAATTTAAAAAACAAAAAGGCAGGAACAGTGAAAATACTGTTGACTGCTACAAATTTGAAAAACAAAAAGGCGGGAAGAGTAAAAATACTGTTGACAGTTATAAATTTTAAAAACAAAAAGGCAGGAACTGTGAAAATACTGTTGACTGCTACAAATTTAAAAAACAAAAAGGCGGGAAGAGTAAAAATACTGTTGACAGTTATAAATTTTAAAAACAAAAAGGCGGGAACTGTGAAAATACTGTTGACTGCTACAAATTTAAAAAACAAAAAGGCGGGAAGAGTAAAAATACTGTTGACAGTTATAAATTTTAAAAACAAAAAGGCAGGAACAGTGAAAATACTGTTGGCTGCTACAAATTAAAAAAAAACAAAAAGGCAGGAACAGTAAAAATATTTTTGACAGTTATAAATTTTAAAAACAAAAAGGCGGGAACAGTGAAAATACTGTTGGCAGTTATAAGAAAATAATGTTGCTCATCACGGATTTAAAAAAACAAAAAACAAAAAAAAATAGAAAACTTTAAAAAAAAAAAAATATATATATATATATATATATATATATATATATATATTTTTTTATCTGACTGTAACTGTCAAAAGTATTTTAGTATTAGTACTTAACATGCTAAAGTGGCCACAAGTTTAAGGAACTGAGGATTTGTCTGCTTAGAAACATCATCTTCATACAGGTCTGACGGAGGGTTATATAATCCTCCCAGAGAAGAATGTGGAGTCAGAGAATCCATCGCTCCTACTGTCACAGTGTTGAGATACTTTTGCTCATAAACCATACACCAGCGGGCCTGAGGGAAGTCTATCTGGAAATCATATTTGACTAACTCTATCCCTGAGAGCTTCCAGCCTTCACCTGATCTAACATACACCTTTAAACCACTTTCTCTTTAAACTAACAAAGTGGCTCTTTTGAACGTCTCAGCTACAGTGGATTACTCTTAAAAACCAAGCCTTGGCCACTTTCCATGATGAATTGCTTGTAATGTTCCTCATTTGTAAGGTACTTTGAAAAAAGCATTTGCAAAATGTTCTCAGGAACATTTTTAAGGAAAATACATGTATTTATATCAAAGTTTCAATCTGCGAAAATGCAGATGGAATAACGAAATTCAGTCATAAAACTAGAATTTTCTGTATAATACGCAATGTCATGGAATTTGGCTGAAAAAGTAGGGCTACGGACTGCAACACGGCAAAATAAAAGTTCCGAAAACTATTGGCAGATCCACACACAAATTAACAGCTCTTCACGGCAACACGCCAAAATAAAAGTTCAGAAAACTATCGGTAGATCCACACACACACAAACTTGCAGCTCTTCACAAGCAAACTCTGTTGATTAGACATCCTTTTTGATTTTTTTTAATTTAATAAAACCGTTAAAAATAAAATTCAGAAAGATTCAAATAGAAAACACAGAATTCTGGGAAATAAAACGGATTTCATTGGGCCCTAGTTGTAACTCCTGATTTGATTGGTCAGCCTGATTACTTGGTCAAACGCATTTGTTTTCCCACAGTTCTCTGCGTGTGTACAGCAAACGCAGGGTGCCACTCGAGACGATGGTGTGACATTCCAGTCGAAGAAAAGAAAACACAACACAGCGGAAGAAAGAAACAGAGGAGGCTGAATCTAAACAAGTTTGAGGCGACTTTGTCAATGTGGATAAAACAGCAACTGTATGATTTACAGGAACATCTCAAATTGGTCTTAACAATCCAGAACATTATGATCTATCCAAAGCAACCATTGTAAAGTTGCACTTCTATACCTCTATCTTCTGCTTTGGCTTTCACATCGGCTTTACAACTTTACAAATCAGGAAGTCACTTGGTGCCAGAGCGAATAGTGAAAATCCTGTTGACAGTTACAAATTTAAAAACCAAAAAGGCAGGAACAGTGAAAACACTGTTGACAGTTAAAAATTTAAAAAACAAAAAGGCGGGAACAGTGAAAATACTGTTGACAGTTAAAAAATTAAAAAACAAAAATGCGGGAACAGTGAAAATACTGTTTACAGTTAAAAAATTAAAAAACAAAAATGCGGGAACAGTGAAAATACTGTTTACAGTTAAAAATTAAAAAAAACAAAAAGGCGGGAACAGTGAAAACACTGTTTACAGTTAAAAATTTAAAAAACAAAAAGGCGGGAACAGTGAAAATACTGTTGACAGTTAAAAATTTTAAAAACAAAAAGGCGGGAACAGTGAAAATACTGTTGACAGTTATACATTTAAAAAACAAAACAGTAGAAGAAAGAAACAGAGGAGGCTGAATCAACAAGTTTGAGGAGACTTTGTCACTGTGGATAAAACAGCAACTGTATGATTTACAGGAACATCTCAAATTGGTCTTAACAATCCAGAATATTATGATCTATCCAAAGCAACCATTGTAAAGTTGCACTTCTATACCTCTATCTTCTGCTTTGGCTTTCACATCGGCTTGACAGATCAGGAAGTCACTCAGAAATGTCTCAGCCAATGGGCTTGTGAGGGCGTGGCTACTGCAGATTCCCACCGCTTGCATAACTGCGGCTCGTGTCAGCCGATGCCAGAGCGAAGGCCGTGTTCTCAGCATACAGAGCAGATGCTGGCGTATTCGACATCGCTCACTCACTGATCCACTGCCAATCCTCGATCCCGCTGGCGTTGGTTTCTCACACCTGCAGCCAGACACTGACTCCATTACTACAGCGCTGTTCGGGTCATGCTGGACTATGCCGATGAAGAACGACAGGCAGGCACACACTGTCAAACTCACTTTCTCTCTCTTCACACAAGCTTAGATCAAGAACAAGTGGAACTGAAGTAATAAACTCAGAGCCTAATTCGAGCAACACAACAAATAAAGTCATTTCCATGGTCAATATTACAAAATAAATCCCATCAGAATGATAGAATACCCTTCATATCGGGGTCCTAAATCCCCCTGCAAGGGTTTATTTTCACAGTAATGATCAGCGCTTCTCTTCTACTGTACGTCTACTGCATATAGCGATATGCTGAATGCTAGCATGGCGCATATGAACTCCTGAACACGTCTGAACACTGACTCTCTCTTTGAATCTAGTGTTGATCTGGTTCCAGGTTGGAGGATGCGCAGCGGCACTGAATGAATGCATTAAACGTGCTCCAACACTCATCTAGCAAATGCAAACTATGCATGAATAAGTACAGTAATGACAAAAAAGTACCAAATCAAACCAATTACATTGGATTCAAGCACATGAAAGTCATTTTTAGTTGTCAGATCAGAGTTTGCACACTTATTGGTTTCCAATATAGCTAATGAATGCATTAAAGGTGCATCAATCCACATTTAACAAATGCAAACTATGCATGAATAAGTGACAGCGGTAAAGACACAAATTGTGCTTTTTATGAACGAATCAAATCGAATGCATTGGTTTCAAGCTTATAAAAGTCATTTTTAGCTGTCAAGACCAGGTTTGCAGACTTTTTGACCAATTAATTGGATCCAGGTTGGAGGATAAATGAGTGCATTAAACATGTGCATCAACACTCATCCAGCTAATGCAAACTATGCATCAATAACCAACTGCGGTAATGACAAAGAAAGTATTTATTATGACCGAATTATTCAAGATCATTAAAGCCATTTTTAGTCGTCAAGTCACAGTCTGCACACTTTTCGTACAATGAATTGGTTCTAGATTGGAGGATATGCAACAACATTGAATTAATACATTAAATGTGCATCGACGCACACTTAACAAATGCAAACTCTGCATGAAGTGCGGTCATGATAAAAATAGTATTTATTATGACCGAACTGTTTAACTGTTTGCACACTTTTTGCCCAATGAATTGGTTCCAGAATTGGATGGTCATTTAACAAATGCAAACTATGCATAAATAAGTGACTGCGTTAATGTCAAAAACGACATTTATTACGACTGAATCAAACAGATTGGGTTCAAGCTCCCAGCTACTGATGATAAGACATGACATAAACAATTACACTGGATATAGCATGCAGACGTCTCCAATGAGACCCTCAACAGAATGATGTTGATGAAATGTTTCAGAAATGCATGGCCTTTAAATATTTCCATGACTTATTTCTCCAGATATTTCCATGAGCAAAGCAAAACACCTTCAGAAACGCAAAGCTCATCCAAACATGAACTCCATTCCAAACCCGAGTGACTTTCTTTCTTCTGGGGAAATCCAAAACACTGAGACATCTCTTTCCAAAGAACAAACAAAGACATGAGGGCGAGTGAAGGATAACAGAACAACCATTTTTGCGTGGAAACCCATTTTCACAGTCCAACAAAAGCCACTAAACAACATTTAACTGAATACTGGGTGTAATATGATAAGCAAGATCGCAGTCAGGTGCATGTGTGGATTTGTTGGGATTTCATTGAGTCTAGTCCAGATGTTAGAGGTCAATGCTCATCTCCATGAGGAATGTTGCTGCTCTGGTGTGTGTAGACAGTAAAACACACTCGTACTCCACTGTCACTTCAGCCAAATCTACACTTTCGGGAACAGACGGCCAGTTACAGATGAAAAATGCACGCAAATAAACCAGTAAATCACAAAGCCTCCTCGTCTGGTGCAAATTTGCAACAAAGGCAGGAGGAATGTAACCTCGGATCGACATATGGAAAATTCAGCAGCAGACTGATCTGTGATCATTATTAAGCCTGTGTCATAACTCAATCTGGTGGCAGAAAAGTTGGAGCTCAAAACCTCGGAACACATTAATCAAGGAAAGTCCACGATTTCAATCACGCCAATGAATGCAAATCGTTTATAGCACGCATGTGTTCCTGATTTTACTTTAAAATCTTGTGTTGCGCTCGAGATTAGAGAAGTTAGTTTAGTTACTCACGTTGTAGTTGTGGGAGAAACGTGTCCACTCCTTGTCCGTTGAGCTCCTAAATGCATTTGTATGCATTTGTCCAAGCAGCAGTTTTCAACGCGAAAACAGAATCGCACAGCAGAAGACACCACCGGCTCATGAGACCAGATCCAGCCTGATCACATCACAGTCCGAGTCCGAGTCCGTGTCCGAGTCCGCGCGTGGAGAGCTTCGGTTCTGCGGTCAGAGCGCGCTACTGGAGGAGGACAGGGGGTGTCTGAGGGAGCAGATCAGAAGATCCGTATTAAACCTGGCCGAGAGAGAGAGAGAGCGAGAGAGAGAGAGAGAGAGAGAGAGAGAGAGAGAGAGAGAGAGAGAGAGAGAGAGAGAGAGAGAGAGAGAGAGACGCTCCGGGCTCTATGTGTCTGGACTCGCTCGGTTCGGCGCATCTCCAGCTCGGTGTTGTATTTCACTCATGACTGCGTGACATCATCCATCCATACTAACTGTCCGGTCATTTATTTTAAGATGTAAAAATTAAAAAAAAAAAAAGAATTATTGAAGAACTATCAAAACAAACGATATAAATACAACGTTTCGAGTGCAGTAGGCAACAGGTAAACACAATAGTAGGAATACTTTTACGATTTTTGTTTCTTCGAGGGCAATATTGACTCATAATGCTTCACTTGATTTTTAAGTGCAATGAAACAGGGGGTCTTCCCTGAACATGTACAGTTCTGAATGTGAAATATAGCCATTAAAATAAGTCCGTCATCTAGGGTGAATTAAAGGAGTAGTTCACTGTTCAAAAAAAATTCCTGTTAATTTACTCACCCCCGTGTCATCCAAGATGTCCGTGTCTTTCTTTCTTCAGTGGAAAAGAAATGAAGGTTTTTGATGAAAACATTCCAGGATTTTCTCCATATAATGGACTTCAATGGGGACCAAACGGTTCAAGGTCCAAAAGACAGTTTCAGTGCAAACAGTTCAAAGGGCTTTAAACAATTCCAGACGATGAATAAGGGTCTTATCAAGCGAAACGATCACTCGTTTAATAAATAAATAACATAGTTTAAGTTTTATAAGCTCGCTTTGCTCTGTTCTGTGATGCGCATTCGTGACTCTCCTCGAACAAATCAAAATGAACGAATCTTTTTCAGAGTCATTTGGTTCGTTCAACGAACTCGGAAAAAGTTTGTAATTCATAGATTTGTTGGTGTGTGTGAGAGATGAACAGTTCCAAGATGGCTGACATATCTGTAGTGGTCGAATGTGTTATCTATATCCTCTGTCTTGACCATCATATCCTAAAGTGTCATAGTCAGAACACAAGAGCTCATGCACTATGACATTTGACCTTCTGTTTGACCTCACTGCAACCCAACGTTACTGGATTTAGCCTGAACACAAAAATAGTGAACAACTAAACCTGCTTCACACGCGTTTCAATCACGGACATGTTGAAAGATGGTATCCAGGGGCTGTCCACACCACTAGTGTTCATGCAGTAAAAATAAATATAGATGGAGCACTGCAGAGTGGAAAAATATCCCAAGGTGCACTCCAACTTTTAAGGTTATTTGTTCATCTCTCAATTAAACTGCATCAAATCTACAGAGCTTTGATCATAAAACTATATCAATTTACTTGCTATTATTGGTAGACACTGTTGTTTATATGCATTTTATGTCGGCTCTGCTACTGCATCTCATTGATTTATGTTACTAACTTATTATTGCTCAGTGTGGGCCACTGAATAAAACTGAAAAGCAATTACAAAACAGGTCTTTGTTGAAACTACACCTGAATGAAGTGGTGACTGTGTTTTTGGTGCTGGCTGTCACAGTCAGTTTTGTGCAAACAGGATAATGGCTCTCAAACGAGTGTTTTAGTTTCACCCAGCAAAATGACCCATTAACCCAGGGCAAACACGCGCCAGTGAAGCGCAGATCATCATATGTTGTGTTTGGGTTAAAGCAGCACACGGGAGAGCGCCAGGTTTCCGGGTTCAAATCCCAGCTGGCGATCATTTGATGTCCCAAAATGGCAGCAAAGCAAAAACCCAAACGCAAGTCTGAGTGTCTAAAACTGATGCAGTGCTGCATTCAAACCATAAACCTTGCCGTACGGATCACTGCTGGTGGGAGACGGGAAACCAGACTTCCTCCCGGGAGGAAAGTAATGGATTGAGCGCGTGCAGAAGCGTGGACTGATGACAAAGCCAGAGTCCTCTGCATCACCATCACAACAAAAACCTGGGGTCGGATTCACGAAAGTCGTCTGAGGGAAGAAGTTAAAGGGATAGTTGACCCAAAAATGAAAAAACACTCTAAAAATTGCTGGGTTGTTTTAACCCAACTTTGGGTCAAATATGGACTAACCCAGCCATTGGGTTAATTTTTTATTATTACCTTTTTGGTTACACTTTATTTCGATAGTCACTTTAGACGTTTTATTAAATATAAGTAACTTTTCAACTACATGTCAACTAACTCTCATTAGAGTATTAGTATATTATAGACCATTTCACAAGATGTAAACAACACTGGTCCAGAAGCACTTCCTGTTTCAGTTTTTTAACACTACATAAAAGCTGGGATAAAATACAACCAACAGAACATTTAAAACTGAATCAAGAAGTTAAACAAACATCTTTAAGATGTTTTCTTTACATGTGAAATAAAGAAAAAAGTTACAAACTGAAACAGGAAGTGCTTCTGGACCAGTGTTGTTTACATCTTGTGAAATGGTCTATAGTAGACTGTTAGGTTATGGTTAGGTGTTAGGCTTTGGGTTAGGAGAATAAGGTTACTTGTAGTCGCCAAGTTACTTATAGTCAGTTGAATGTCTGTTGGGGGACCAACAAAATAAAGTGTTAGCAGATATTAAGCGGACAGGCTACTAATACTCTAATGACAGTTAGTTGACATGTAGTTGAAAAGTTACTTATAGTTAGTAGAATGTCTAAAGTGGACTATCGAAATAAAGTGTTACCATATTTTTAACCCAACGTTTGGGTTTGTCCATATTTGACCCAAAGTTGGGTTAAAACAACCCAGCAATTTTTAGAGTGTAAAGTCAGTAATTACTCACCCTCATGCTGTACCAACCCCTTAAGAGCTTCGTTCATCTTCGGAACACAAATTAAGATATTTAAGATATTAAAGAGGCTACATGCGATTTCCTGAAATTTAAACGCGCGACTGACACCTGTGGGCAAAAAACAGAACTGCTCGCTCTCGCAGCGCGCGCTCGTACGTGCACACTTCACAAGTCATCTGCAGCAAGGAGGTCAACATTATGTTTCCAGAGGTAAGACCAGTTAAATACATATATTGTTTGAGATAAGAGTTCTGTTTGCGAGTGTAGGCTACTTGCTGACTAGCAGTGGTGGGCTGGCAGAGTGATCTGAGGGTTTTCACCGACGTCACGTTCTGGGCGGTAACCCGGATGAGCGGTCATTATGGAGGCGCTCGGATGTAAACAACAGCATCGACTGCACTGTTGATGTACGACTGAACACGTTACAAAAAATCCGTGGAAGATGCGAACTCATACAGAGAAGGACCTTATTCATTTGCATAAAGATGGGCATCGGCCAGCTTTTTGACGCGCTGCATTTTTTCAAATTTAGCGCCGCCTGGATGCTTTGCGGAATATACGTAACATGAACGCGCTTGACGTCACATCCGCAGACAGCGCGGGGAAATTCGGACCCGACAGAAAATAGGAAAAATAGGATACAGGCTTATACTGTAGGTGCACCCATTGTGAGCCGACAAGGTGTCAGTATGCTCATCCGGAGATGTTTGAGTCATAAATGGTAAAATAAAAAGGCTATTGTTATGTTTATTTTGGGGGAAAAGCTGCATATAGCCTATTTAAGATCGCTCCTGCATACTAGTCCATGGGCTTTTTGAGGGAATGACTCTTGCTGGCATCGAAAAGTCATTAAAGACATTGTTAAAATAGTCCAAGTGACTACAGGGGCTCAATCTTAAGTTTATCAAACGACGAGAACACTTTAGTGCGCAAAAAATAACTACTTTATTTCAACTATTCGTCTTTCTCCCTCTGCGCGAGTCAGGTTACTAGTGTAATAGCGTAAGCTTCTGTTATTGTACGTCACACGCATCACACACATGACCAGCGTCGGCCAATAGTGAGCCTACGTGTGACGTAGCTCTACGCAATCACACTACGTTAACTGACTAGAGGCGCAGAGAGAAGGAAATGAACAGTTGAAATAAAGTCGTTATTTTTGTTTGTTTTTGCGCACAAAAAGTGTTCTCGTCGTTTGATAAAATGCAAATTGAGCCGCTGTAGTCACTTGGACTATTTTAACGATGTCTTTAATGACTTTTCGAGGCCAGCAAGAGTCATTCCCTCAAGAAGCCTATGGACTAGTATGCAGGAGCGATCTTAATATCTTAAATATCTTAATTTGTGTTCTGAAGATGAACGAAGGTCTTACGGGGTTGAACAACATGAGGGTGAGGAAATACTGACAGAATTTTCATTTTTGAGTGAACTAACCCTTTAGAAGCACCTTTGCTAATTGAAATAAAGCTGCAAAAATATATTATTTTGTGATTTTTTTTGCTTTCTGAAAGGACAGAAATGACCTGCCGCTGGAAACTTTGCACATGGTCGAGTCTTTTGTGGTTTTTCGGAGTGTGCCGTCTCACTGACGTAAACATCTCAAAAGTGCCTGTTCCTTTGAACTCAAAGTGGAATAATAAAGGTCCCATTCATAATGACCCCAGATGTGTATTAATCAGTCCGGCATGGATGCTGCTATGGAATGACACACTGAAGCCATTACTGTCCGGCTCTCCTGCAGCATCCAGACTTTCTGTCCATCGGGAACATATGGGGATCCCGGTGCTGGCTTTCAGTTACAGATTCCAGTAATGGTGCTGTTAGGACGAAAGCATTTGATACTGGCAAACATTGAGGAACAGGCTGGAATTATGTGAAGAACTCTGTGACACTTTACGATAAGTTCCCATTTGTTAACATTACTTAATGCATTAAAGTCGGCGTGAAACCCAATCACAGTAGACTGGGTTATCTGACCAATCACAATAGACTGGGTCATCTGACCAATCACAATAGACTGGGTTATCTGACCAATCACAGTAGACTGGGTTATCTGACCAATCACAATAGACTGGGTTATCTGACCAATCACAGTAGACTGGGTTATCTGACCAATCACAGTAGACTGGGTTATCTGACCAATAACAGTAGACTGGGTTATCTGACCAATCACAGTAGACTGGACCATCTGACCAATCACAGTAGACTGGGTTATCTGACCAATCACAGTAGACTGGACCATCTGACCAATCACAGTAGACTGGGTTATCTGACCAATCACAATAGACTGGGTTATCTGACCAATCACAGTAGACTGGGTTATCTGACCAATAACAGTAGACTGGGTTATCTGACCAATCACAATAGACTGGGTTATCTGACCAATCACAGTAGACTGGGTTATCTGACCAATCACAGTAGACTGGACCATCTGACCAATCACAGTAGACTGGGTTATCTGACCAATCACAGTAGACTGGACCATCTGACCAATCACAGTAGACTGGGTTATCTGACCAATCACAGTAGACTGGGTCATCTGACCAATCACAGTAGACTGGGTCATCTGACCAATCACAGTAGACTGGCTCATGTATCACAGTAGACTGGGTCATCTGACCAATCACAGTAGACTGGACCATCTAACCAATCACAGTAGACTGGACCATCTGACCAATCACAAAAGACTGGGTCATCTGACCAATCAGAACAGAGTAGAAATTCAGAGCCGTTTTCAAGTATTTGGCAAAAAAGCTGATGTGCAATGTTTATTATGAGAAAATTAAAATGTTTTTGACCTTAGATGCATGAACTATAGAAGATTAGGAACCTTTAAAACATCATAATAAAGGGGCACTTTAACGAAAGCTAATGTGACCATGTGACCATCTGTAGGAAAATCCAGATTTTGAACTTGTCTCTCGCTGGTTTATGCTGGTCTGTGTTTTGAATCCCAGCTGGCAGAGTAATCTGAGTTTTCCAACAGCAAAAGCTTGATGCAAGCAGAATTAAGCGTGATGTTTGTTTACATGTCATGGTTATAAATCGCTGTGATGTGAGTAATGAGTCCAGAGCTGTTTTCCTTCAGGTCTGTTCTTCACATAACCGCACCATGATGAGAACTGCAGAGGGCCAACTTCCTCTGAGCAAGAGGTGTCTCAGCAAAACCCCTTTCCTTTTGTTACAGTTTGAGACGGCATACGTCCAGACTCATCCCAGCACGCTGAAAGAGACGAGAAGAGAGATACAGATAAAAGAGGAATTGAATACAAACTGATTTTTGAACATTTACTCATCCTCATCGTCGTTTAAACCCCTGCGACTTTCTAATGTTGAGCACAATGTCTAACGCTGCTTATTTTCATACATTGGAAGTGAGTTTTACTGTCGTGCTTCAGAAAGTATCGAAAAGCCCTATACGTGTATTGTTAGGGTTGGACAGTAAAATAGTTCTGTTTGTGCTAATTACACACACACAAATTAAACAGATCAAACTATAGTGATGTATGTGAGAACAAACCCTGAGTCAGACTTACATAAACTGCAGATGTTTCTCGCTAACGTTGCACAACACATTGTTTTTTTTTTGTATAATTAGCTCTTTTGAAATGATTACAGAATGCAGAAATGTGTTTGTGTAGAGATGTTTCAGATTAAATGATCTAAGAATGAGTATTGAGTATGAATATTGCAATGAACATATTGCCAAGTATAGTGGCCTATCCGTAGACTTTTTTATTTTGCAGCCAGTGTGGTACAGCAACTCTCCGTTGGCTTGCAAGATGGAAAACCAAACTCTAGTCTAGGCCAATCACATCGTGTCGGTGGGCGGGATTAACGTAATAACGGCCGAGTTGCGATGGTTTCGTGTGAATTGCCTACTTGAAAACTACTTAATTAATTACTTAATTAATACTACTTGACAACAAAGAAGCTGCCGGCGAACAGCGGCCTTTCAAATCGGCTTTGGCAACACTTGGAGACTTGGAGACTTGGTTAAGCATTTCATTGAGAAAAGAACGGCGCTGAAGTCCGTCGGTATGACTACGTCACCTTAGTCGCTCTGGTTGGTTGCAGCGCTAGCCTATTGCGTGCAAATTCGAAAGACAACCGTGTTTCCCGCCCCTCAGATTGAGCCCTGCCAATGGTGTGTTCCCAGACCCAACATCTTAATGTAGGTCTGGCTTGTCAGGCTAGCAGATCCAGGTATTAAAGAGGAGAATGGAGAAACCCTTGTTGATGGCGACACCGGTGGCCGTTGAGTGAACTGCAGCAGTAACGCACTGAACGTGATTCTAGACCCCGACAAAGGTTATTTTGTTTTTCCACTTAGAAGTAAAACAAAGTTGCAAACATGCGGACGCCGTCCACTCCTGAGAGCGACGATTACATTAATACGTGAAAATGTGACGCGCTTTCCTCTCAATAACACAATAAACACACAACAAAAACGACAGAACCAGCAGTTCAGAAAGCATCTGATCTCAGTCATGTGGATGTTTGAGATTCATCATCCACAGATGAGCTCTTTATAAGATGATAGTGTGATTATAAAGTATATTTGAGACTATAAACTAAATAAATCTGACTATGTGAGACTGTAGTTTGAAAGAATCTGTTTTGTTTGCACGACACATTGACATTACAGCACAGTACGGCTCTAATGCTGAACATAGCATTAGTTTCACGTGCCACCGAACGCAAGAGAGACTCTCGGGAGCGTAAACGACACATGCTTTTCATTTTCCCGGGAAAAACGACACCTGAGTCCTTCATCTAAACATCAGGCTTTCAATCTAGGAAAGAAGTTGGGGAAGGTCTCGTGATTTTAAGTTTCGCTACGAGCTGTTCACACACTGGCAATGAGAAAAGCGATTAATACATGAACACTCTTACACACAGCCTTATGCTTATGAGTGGTATGCTTTACTGAACAACGAGGAGGTGAAGAGCTAAAAAATGGATCAGACAGAGTGTTTTTAAAAAAATAATTCATTCACAAATGTGGGAAAAAAACTCTTGTGTGTTAGCTTCAGCCTCGAGGTGTTCAGCAGAAAAAGACTGTGATTTATTTTATGTTCATCTTGTTCTAACATTCTCAATTAGTGGTTTGAAACATCGGATCGTGTCTGTGTGCTCAATAAATCACAGCACTGAAGAGAGAGAGAGAGAGAGAGGGAGGGGATCAGCTTTCTGAAAAAAATAAAAGAAAATTTAAATAAATATATAAATATATATATATATATATATATATAATAGATATATTATATATATATATATATATATATATATATATATATATATATATGAAGAGTTCAGATGCAAAAGCCTCTAAGTGCCATTTGAAATTTTCTTCTAAAATGATCATGTTTTATCAAGCTTGTATATTTAAGTTCAGTAATTTCACTTAAATGGCAATGAAGATTACCTATTAATTGTTATTTAAGTGAAATTACTGAACTTAAATATACAAGTTTGATAAAAAATAATCATTAAAGAAGAAAATTTCAAATGGCATTTAGAGGCTTTTGCATCTGAACTCTTCATATATATATTCTATTCTATTATATAATATATAATATATATATATATATATATATATATATATATTCTATTATATTATATATCATACCTGATGCTGCTGATCTCCATTAATACTCTACATTCATTTCATTGTCGAGTCCGATGAGTTTCCGGCAGTCCCTAAAACACAATTGAATGGATGAAAAATGAAAGAAAGTAAATAAACAAATAAATAAACGCATGTGAAAATGACGTAAGTCATGACAACATATGATTTGACATAGCTTTAACTCATCAAAACAAGTTCAGCAATTTCCACATTTTATAATGTAGTTACTCGAACTTCGACTTACCAAAGTCAGTTTGATGTAACTTAAGTTGAAATAGAGTAAACACATAAATGACTGATTAAATGAACAAACAAACAAATAAACGACTAAATTTTTAACTATTTATAATTAATTAAAACATGAACGAATAAACGAACGAATAACAACTAAAATAAATGACAGACTAAATGATAAATATAAATAAATCAATGACTGACTAAAGAAACAAAAGACTGAAGACAAAAGTAAATACATATTACATATCTAAATAAATGACAACAAAAATAAAATGACTTACTAAATAATAAATAAATGGCTAAACAAACAAAAAAACTGAATGAATGAATGACTTACTAAAATAAATGACCGAATAAACAAACAAATAAATAACTAAAAAAATAACCAAACAAACAAATGACTGGCTGACTGAATAAATAAAAAACAAACAAAAAATGAATGATTAAACAAACAATTGACTAAAACAAACAAACAAAAGACTTAAACAAAAAAATGACAACATAAATAAGTAAATACACAAATTACTGGGTGGCTCTGAGTGGACATATAGACAGAAGAGAGAGAGAAGAGAGATCCATCACGGATGTGTTCGTGCTTTAGGAACATGTTTTCATGTTTTCTGCAGGTCTGGATATTTTGTCACTGATGGGTTTTCCTTCTTTCCCAGAGAAACTGGTCAAACGCTCTGGGAAGAGGATCTTGCACTGGTTTTACAGTGATGTGGATTTAAATGCCATCAGTATCTTTTTCCAGAAATTCCCAGAACGTCCCGCAAGAGCCAGCCGGAGAACACACAGCTTTCCGTGAAGATCCAGCCTGTAATATACCTGTCATCGGCCAATCAGCTCTCAGCGCCCTGTAAAAGTCAAGAGGAATACAGTTAAAAGCTTCCGAGCTGCTCATTAAACTCACTTATACGACACAACACATCTAGTGAACAATCAGGAGACTCAGATGTGTTTACACAGCCGTCAATCTCCAACTGGACATTACAAAACACAGATATTTAACATTTCTCTTTTTGGAAAGGATATCTATATCTCTATATATAATATTTAAACTAAATAAACTAGAAAAAGGCTCTTTAAAAATGAATCCTTTTAAAAAAAAATGAATCCTTGAAAAAAAAAATGAATCCTTGAAAAAAAAAATTTTTTTTCAAAAAAAGCCGTTTAAAAATATTTCTTATAAAAATATATTTTAAGTATTGATATTATATTTAAATGTGTTTTAATATATTTAAAATCTTTAATATCTCCAACTAAAAAAAAGAAAGAAAATATTTCTTATGTGACAATCTAAAAAATATTTTAAATTTAATATTTAAAATATATTTAAAATCTATGTCCAACTCAAAACTCCTTTTTTAAAATAATAATAAAAATAATGATAAATATATTTAAAAATATCTTATGTGAAAATGTAAAAATGCATATTTAAAAACTATTATATTTCATATTTAAAAAATATACAAAAACGTAACTCTGACCTCCTTTAAAAGCTATATATATTTTACAATTCATATTTAATAATTATTTATTTTATATATATATATATATATATAATTATTTATTTTAAATTTATATAAATTTTTATTTTAAAATATAATATTTAATATTTCTGTTTTAATATTTAGAAATAAAATACATATTTTAAAATATATATTTTAAATCTTGAAATTCCACATTCACTAATGGATGGTAGTTCGGTCAGAAGTTCAGATCTATATATCGAAAGTGTCACAGAAAGTTCAAGAAACAAGAAAGTGCTTGAAGACCCAGAACATCACACACTCCTTCACATGTGTGTGTTCTCATGACATGATCTCTCCTCTCCTCATCTGCAAACCATTACAACACCAAAGCATGAAACCAGCTCTCGTAAAGGCCGTGAGTGAACACGAATCAGGGCATTGGGATTGAGACGACGGGTCAGAGATGGAAAAACCCTTTAGATATCCGGGAACACAAGACACAAACACTGAGAGATCATTCGTCGTCCATCAATGTCCAGCAATTAGAGTTAGGACAATTACTTCACTGACGGCAGACAGAGGAACAGGCAGCTCAAATAATCACAGAACTTCTCCCAATCCCGTATTATTAGCATGAAAAGAGACGAGAAGAGACTCGCTGACCTTCCTTTCATGTTCTTCCACACAGACGATCTCACGCTCCAGAAGAAAGAAGAGCTTTGGAAACACATCAGCGACATTAAAGTGAAGAGTATTGATGCAGAAAGCCTCGTCTCATGGATATAATCTCCCGACGGAGACTGAGGGAACGCTTTATTGCTCAGATGTTTATTGCTGATATATTGTTTATTGCTCAGATGTTTCTGCAGGTCATGTGGTGGAGCGTGACGTTCGCAACGCCGATGTCAAAGGTTCATTTCCCAGGGAAAATGCACAGTAATAAAGGCACTGTAAGTCACTTCGGATCAAGCGCCTGCCAAACGAATCCATGTAAATGTAGGCTTCTCTTTCATGAGTTTCAGCTAATCTTTATGCCAGCGAAGCTTTAAAGTCGACCAAATGCACTTGAAAAGTGCACTCGTCAAGCCATTTTGTGAGGTCTTTAAAACTCACCTTTATCTAGTGCTTTTTAATATACATATTGTTTCATAAAGGGGAAGTGGGCAATTCCTGGACCACCAAGATTTGTTTTTTAACAAACAAGTTCGCCAAACACCATCACCTCCTATCAGTCATGGGGAACAATGTGTAACAAGAACACGTTCCTCCCTAAAAAGTGCTTTTTTTATAAAATGAAATGCGTTGTTACTTTTTCTCACAACAAAAAAAATGTTATATTTTTGGCAAATGAAGGCAGAAAAGATGAAATTAATAAGCCTACCCAGGTGAACAAGACGTTTAAGGGTACCCTAAAAAGGCGGATGTTGACGTATGGTCAAAAGACGTCCCAAGACGTCAGTTATATGACTTCTTGGGATGAGACGCAATGTCATTGAAGCGTCAACTTTGTACTTGATTTTCCCCCTTAAAATTCGGAAAAAAGAACGAACGGGTGTCACGGTCAGGGAAATGATAATGACGAATGACATCTCTGGCCTTTCATTGTGAATCTCATGGTAAATCTCTTTTTCTCAAGCCAAAGTCTCCATTTGCTTTTCATTTAATCTCAGCGCCGTCTAAGACGCGCAGTAAACATTGGAGGCATTTTAACGAGGTTTGGGAATTCAGACTGGTAGGATAATGCCTTATTACGGTTTTCTTTGAGTTTACTGGTTACATTAAGATCATGCTTGTTAACCGTGACTCATAGATGAGCTCCCGAACAGCAGCTCTGAGAACCCCAGCCTCGATCTGCTGAGTCAGACATCGTCTTGAATCGCCCATCGCTGGAGTGTCACTTCCAAATCCAAAATGTCTCTAAAAGATTTTTCTGCTCAGACAAAGTCACTTACAACCTGTGTCTCCTCTACAGTTCCAAGCTCTTCATTGTGTGACATCTGATGGGGGTTTATGGCGCCCTCACTGAAGCAATGAAGTGGCGGTCAAGTTCAGGAAGGTTTCCCATCTTTCATGGAGAAGAAGATCCACCCTAGGAGAGAGTTCACACTCCTCTGTCGGCGCTCACACTTCACTTACAACGACTCGGAGACATTTCACACGTCTACTGAGAAGTGAAGACCGACCCACTTCCACTCTCTCCCGCCAAACCTGCGAATCTGAAGAGTGTGTGATGTTGAGTTCTCCTCTATATCAGCGTCAGTGTTTCTGAACTCCTGACACGCCTCCACTGTAGTCTTGAGTTTCTTCCGGGAACGAACACGTCACAATATTCCTCATTATAATAATTCATACACAGAATAAAGGGGCGGGGCCTGGTTGAGTTAGTTAGTAGTGTGTTAAACCAGTGGTTATGGGAAGGAGCGGGACATTTCCCAAACACACTCATTTTTAGCCAACCGATCAATTGTGTTGCACTCTCAGAAAAAAAGGTACAAAAGCTGTCACTGGGGCTGTACCTTTTTAAAAGGTATACTTTTGTACCTAAAGGGTGCATATTGGTACCTTAGTGGTACATATTAGCACCTGAAATGTACATATTAACACTTTAAATGTACATATTAGCACCTAAAATGTACATATTAACACTTAAAATGTACATTTTAGCACCTAAAATGTACATATTAGCACCTAACATTTATATAACACCTAAAACATACATATTAGCTCCTAAAATATACATATTGTACTTATTAGCACCTAACATGTACATATTAGCACCTAAAATGTACATATTAACACCTAAAATGTACATATTAACACCTAAAATGTACATATTAGCACCTAAAATGTACATATAGACACCTGAAATGTACATATTAGCACCTAAATGTACATATTGACACCTGAAATGTACATATTAGTACCTAAAATGTACATATTAGGACCTAAAATGTACATATTGACACCTGAAATGTACATATTAACACCTGAAATGTACATATTAGCACCTAAAATGTATTAGCACCTGAAATGGACATATTAGCACCTAAAATGTACATATTGTACATATTGACACCTGAAATGTACATATTAGCACCTAAATTGTACATATTAGGACCTAAAATGTACATATTAACACCTGAAATGTATATATTAGCACCTAAAATGTACATATTAGCACCTGAAATGGACATATTAGCACCTAAAATGTACATATTGACACCTGAAATGTACATATTAGCACCTAAATTGTACATATTAGGACCTAAAATGTACATATTGACACCTGAAATATACATAACACCTAAAATGTACATATTAGGACCTAAAATGGACAAAAGTTTACCTTTTGAAAAGGTACAGCCCCAGTGACAGCTTTTTTTTCTGAGAGTGTACCGCCAGAGAAACGTGTCGGAAAATGTCACCTTAATTATACAGCCTGAAGCCTTACTACCACCTGAAGTAAGCCAGATCAATAATATTGTAGAATATTAAATGTCCCCAACTAAGCACGCCAAAAGCCAAGCCGACATTGGCAATGAACCCAAACTCCACCAGGGACAGAATGAAGAATAAAACGTGTGAGAACTCAGAGACGCAATCGCTCAGTTCTCCTCTGGCCAACAAGCGAACAGTGTGTGATTATGATCCAGACAATAAGTCAGATTGGATCAGGATATTTATCCAGTTCATCTGGTTGGAAGTCGGAGTCATCACGCCGGTACGGAGACGGGTTGGTTGAGATCAGCCGATTTAAAGCCAATGGCTTTATTATTCTCGACTGTGAACACCAAACCTCAAGCTCTGGGAGAAATTAGGAGCAACTGGACTAAAACGGTGGGAAGTGTGTGTTTATATCCAGCATGCAACGCTCCCGCTGGGAACAGAACACTTCCGGGAGCAGAAATGCAGAGAGATTAGGGATACCGGCAATAGGCTGTCTTCACATGTTCCCTGGCCAATCATTTCAGCAGTCAAAGTAAATAAAGCATAAAGCTATATACGCACATGCATTTAAAAGATGTTCTCCACATTCAATAGTGCTGTTTGTAACACATGCATCTCCATTATGGATGGATAGATGGATGGATGGATGGATGGATGGATGGATGGATGGATGGATGGATGGATGGATGGTTGGTGATTTGAATCAACATTTATCCATAACCCTATGAAGTATCACACATTTTTGAGGCCTAAAACGATCGAGTCGCTCATAATCTCGTCCAGTCCGTCTGTCGTCTGATTGATCGCTTAGACTCTTTCATCAAGTGAAAATCTGTGCAAACGTCTTGCTTCACATGTCTTTCTGTCAAATCTGGATTTTTATCAAGGAAACGTAAGAATAACGTTGATGTTGTTAGTAATATTTCAACTGGACTGAAGCAGGCTTACTTAATTATCCAGACATCATTTATTAGAAAAATGACGAGTCTCAAATATGAAAATCATGCTTTTGGAAAGGCTTATTTGTTCATATAAATATCAGCACAAAATTTCATATTTTTGTTCAGTTTGCGGGCCTCTGAATAAAACTGAGCTGTATTTTCCTTCATATTCTCACTATATCAGACTATATGAGCCACAAAATGGATGGATCAAATATGATACTCAACATAAAAAACATTTAACTTTAACAAGTATTTTGTCTCAAAAAAACAAAACAATTCAATGACAATAGGTAATGCTTTAAAATTGCTTTAAATTTCTCAACTTTAAATTAAACAAGATTTAACTCCTTATTTAAAGTCAGTTTAATGTAATTTAAGTTGAAAAGACTTGTTACAGTTACTTTAGATATGACTATTATTTCATATGTCCGACTTACTTGTAAAAGATTAGAAGTGATTATTTTAGGATTGTTTTTACAATTTAAAATTTAACAGAATGTGACATTAATACGATCGAATGATCTCGAAATTTTTACGTACAAGCGTCATCGTCCCATTATAAATTGCATTAAGGAAACACTTTGTGAATGATTTACTCATAAAACCCTTGATGCGTCATGCCAAAAGCAAATTCCTGATCGCCATGATCAAGATCCTGTTTCCACTGAAACGTTATCATGTTTCGCAACCGCGAAAGTGGTCAATTATCTCCCAGTTGTTCTCCAGCATCCTCATATGTCATCCATTATTCAACAGTCAAACGGCACAAATATAGCTCGTGTTTGCCGGAGTCGTCATCCGAGACTGGTTTCCAAGCTTTAAACGTGGTTTATTGTGTTTACTATGATGACATACTTCTCTAGTTCAGTCGAAGGAGCCCACAGAACTTTCCAGCAGACAAAAGCGACGATAGAAAGATTTCCACTTGGATGTAACATGTCAGTACAGTACGGATTGTTTGTTGGCTTCATGAACTGACATATTGTTCCTTTTAAAGACGCAGCTCATATTTGGCCTGGTTTAACTCTGCTGATCTCAGCGAGAAAGCTGTGCGACAGGCGTATGTTCTCATGTGGAGTCCTGGGCATGTTGTGGGCTTTCAGCAGACAGCTGGAGGCGACACAGTCCCGAAATCACTCACAGGTTTAGCGTTAGAACGGCAGAAACGTCATTTTCCACCTAAAGAGTGTGTGTCTTCTGAGAATCCTTATTGTTCCCATGTGGGATCTATAAAAGATCTCTATCCGCTGCCCTTCAGCCAAAGAGGCATTACTGCTCGTAATAGAGAACATCAGCCGTGCACTTATAAAAATAGCTCCTTTGTAATGTAAAGTCGTGAGATGTTCAGCTTTTGATTGTCTGCCAACAGTTTTACACAAATAAGGCAAAATGAGGATTTTAAAACGTTCTTACGTGATGATATAAATATAAAGCAAGAAGCCATTAAGGAGCCAAGCACAAAAAAGGCATGATGAGTTATTGAAGCACCAGACCAACTGAAGAAATGAGTGATTAAAGACATTTTCTGATCATTTTGGTCAAAATGGCTGAAAAATCTCAAATACAATCAAGAGTAATGATTAAATTGCTTATCACTTTTGACCAATAGGTGGCGCAGTTGATTAATTGGTGTTGTGTAATCAGTGTGAGGAGAAAATGACACTTACAAAGTTTGGTATCGATACGGCAAAGCGTTGTAGAGTTACGGCCTCAGAATCAGCTTGGCGCCATCAAATGTGTTGATGCATTATTGAAGAAACGTTTGGTCTGTCAAAAAGCTTTAAAAAAGGCCGATATGGGATAATTAGGCAGCATTCAACTTGATATGCTGCAATGAATTAAAAAAGATCAGTTTTATGATTTTTGGGCAACCCATTCAGAAGTTATAAGCAATGCATTTTTCATTTCTCCTGACCAGTAGGTGGCGCTGTGCTGAAACTCCGCATGTAACCTCAGGTCATGCTTGTGCTGACATGTACCAAAATTCATCTAAATATGTGAAAGCGTTGCGGAGATAAAGCCTCGCATCCAATTTGGCGTGTTCTTTGTCGAATTCGTTCGTGCGTTATTCGAGAACGTTGGGGTTTTTCAAAAAAACCTTTAATAGCTTTATGGCAGCATGATTTGAAGATGATCGGAGACAATTTGATCAGATGAACT
The DNA here is from genome assembly GCA_038021265.1 of Cyprinella venusta. Lineage (NCBI taxonomy): Eukaryota > Metazoa > Chordata > Actinopteri > Cypriniformes > Leuciscidae > Cyprinella > Cyprinella venusta. Next base: position 28,766,502 of record CM075883.1, on the reverse strand, counting down.
GTCTTGTTCAGAAAAGTAGTTTTGGAAAATTCAATATGGCGGGAACATTTGACGACTTACAAAAGTTATAAGCATAAATGTAAGCTCAACTTTGGACAGTTGGTGGCGCTAGAGTTGAGTTAGAGACTCCAAATTTGTTGTATTTGATGTTCAGACTGTCCTCTACCTGCTTGCTAAATTTCACCATTTTATCGTAAGCAGTTCTATGGCCGGAAGAAGAAAAGGTCGTAGAAAATTGTACAATCTATACAATAGGAGCCTTTTTCACCTTCAGTGTTTGGCCCCCTAATAATCATAAATATGTCTTAAACATCCGATTATCATATTAGAGTGAATTCTGAAGGATCATGTGACACTGTAGACTGAGACTTCAGCTTTGATCACAGGAATAAATATATGTTCACATAGAAAACTGCTGATTTACATCAGTATATTTGACTGTTTTACTGTATTTTGGGCAAATAAATGCATCCTTGGTGAGTATAAGAGACTTTCAAAAAAACATATGATTATTAACTACCAAATTGGATCACAGGTCTGTTCTGAGGGAGGAACAAACCCCCCAAAAAACAATTGTTAAATATCTAAGTACTAACTAACTATAAGTTCAACTAACTAAATAAATGGACACAGTTCAAACATAACCATCAATTTTTTTAATGAAAGAAAACGCTTACCTTATCTTTTTTTGTTGAAGTTTTGAGTGTCCAATCAAACTCTACAGTATTTGGCCCAAATTCATCTGTCACTTCACAAGCTCAGAAGTCAAGATCTTGGACACCCTCTAAACAAGAAAAAAAGCAAAATTAAAGAAAATACAAGCCAGATTACATTAAATAGGGTTCATTTGCAATAACATGGTTTTTGTGAGGTGGATTACAGGCTGAAAATTCAAGAGACATTCAGATCATTTTAAATATTGGTAAACATAGAACATGGAAATACGAACGAGTTTCGGCATTTGATTTGTTCTGTGTTGTCTCTCATGTGAGTTTGGGTTTCCGACGTCTCCTGACCCGCACCATTGACCAGGACCTGCAGCTGACGGCTATTTTTACTACAGGATCGGGAACAGCTGAGAGGAACACTGAGGTGAAGGCCGGACAGCAGGAGAGAGCGAGAGATGCAAGTTGAGATGTGTTACACGCTAACACTATAAATCTGTCTGGTTTCGTTTTAGTATCAGTTGCTAACCTGCTATACTCTTAAAAATAAAGGTTCCAAAATCGGTTTTTCGCAACAATGCCAAAGAACAACCATTTTTGGTTCCTCAAAAAAAGCTTTCAGTGAAAGAAGAACCATTTATTCTTAGTATAAAGAACACTTTAGAAAGGTTCCATGGATGTTTAGGATCTTCATGGAACCAGTGAAGAACCTTGAATTTTCTTCAGGTTGGTGAGTTTGGGAATAATAGCACCTTCAAAGCTTCTGGCACGTAGAAGAGAGATTCCCGTCACACACTTGAGCTGTTTATGGCGGCCGTCTCAACACGCTTCCCGTAACACCACACCGCATGACTTTATTAGATGGTAAAACCGCCAAATCCGATTTCAGAGGATGAACCAACTTCTGCACCGAATGTCACGAAGCAATAAAGTTGGAGTGGTTTTACCACAGATAAGGGATGTAGTTTATCATAAACTGCCTCTCGTAGAGCTTATATAAAACAAAAGCATTATTTTTTGGTGGAGAAATCACTGTAATGCACAACGTTTTGTGGCTTATTGTTGCTTTTTTAAATTATTATTATCATAGTGAAGAAACAAACATGGCTCCGCCAACAGGACTATCCATTTTATAACAGAACCCAGACAGCAAACTGACATTGAATCAAAGTGGAAACGACGTCTCATGACATCGAAACAACGTTGATCTGGCATTGTTTTGCTGTTGAACCAACGTCAGACACGGCATTTTTCAAAGCTAAATGATCGAAAATTGGTTTGCTTTCCTAACGTTGAAACAACGTTGATTTCAAGTTGATTTTACGCTAGTTTTGAAGAATGACGCGTCTGACGTTGGTTCAACGTTAATTCGATAAGCAAAAAAATGTCAGATCAACGTAGTTTCGATGTCATTTTCACGTTGATTCAATGTCAGTTTGCTATCTGGGAAGTTCTCCTGTGGTAGTTCGCTTTAATCGATCATTAAAGGGTATTTAGCTCAAGTTTGGCTGCTAGCATAGCAATCGGCGCTCTCTAATAACTCGTTACTGTTATGATTATGGTGAGATCAGAAAGCCTGACGGAATGTGACTGACGCGTGTTCCCAGTTCTTCAACCACATGCTAATTTGAGCGCGGGCGATAGCGGTTGAGGGAAGCCCAGGACAGAAGCGAGGATTAGCATCTTTGTTTAGGAGATTAGCTCTCTGACCTCCAGCTGCTGAATGCTTCATGCGGTCCGGTCTCTCGTTTGAGCTCCAGCGCTCATTAAAAGGGCACACATGACCTCAGTCATACACTGCCTACAGATGCAGGTTCAGAAGTCATAATTACCATGTGAAGTGCGTTCAAGTGATTCTCCTCGGACAAATCGGATGTGACTCCCTAAATAGCCTAAAGTCTATCTATGTACATACGAGACATAATCCGTCTCCTCAAGGTTTTGGTTCACAGACAGAACGTGCAAGAGCTTCTGTACTTTTGTACAACAAACAACATATATATATTTAATATATAGCCTACAAATACAAATAACTACTGTATATATATATATATATATATATATATATATATATATATATATATATATATATATATATATATATATACTGTATATACACAGTTTAAATGTTTGGGATAAGTACGATATTTTTATGTTTTGATGGTCTTTTGCACTTATTTGATTAAAAATACAGTAGAAATAGTGTAATTTATTCCCGTGATCAAAGCTGAATTTATCATCATTACTCCAGTCTTCAGTGTCACATGATCCTTCAGAAATCACTCTAATATGAGAATCTGATGATCAAGAAACATTTATGATTATTATCAGTGTTGAACACAGTTGTGCTTCAGATGTTTGAAAACTACGATAAAAGTAAATTTTCAGGAATCTTTGATGAATAGACAGTTCAAAGGTGCAACATTTCTTAATTCCTGTCACTTATTGATCCATTTAATGCATCCTTGATGAATACTTTTTAAAACGTGACATGCAGAAGAGCAAAAGCAGTGCATTACAGAAATAACGCAGAGCAGAAAACATGATGCACTTCTGCAGTGACCTGCCTCATCTCGTTCATTCTCTCAGTGTATAAACTACAGTTTCAACATTGCGTAATGTAGACAGGAAGTCTTTAAAATATACTTTTGAGCAGCCAGCTTTAAACACGTCTGCAACGAAGCCTCATCATGCAAACGAATGCACATAGAAATCACACAGTGTTTGACACGTTCATGTTTGCATTTGAATGATCTCGAGAGGTCTGGGACACTCCTGATATAACATGTTTACATGCTACCCTGTTTTAATAATTCATGAAATCAATTAGGGAAATGAACATTTCTCAATGCAACACACATTAACCTATCTATTTCCAAAACGTAATGCTTTGGATTGTCCGTCTTACAACAAAACGCCACGACAACGTGTTGGGGGAAAGAGATTATACACTTGTTTTGAAACATCAAGATATTTGTTCTCTTGAGTAATTCTTCATGCATCAGAAGGAGAGATGAAGTGCAGCTGTGGTTTGGGGTCTTCAGGCGTTGGTTGATTTAACAGGTCAGGTTGATGGTCGGGTCAGAGGGTTCCTCAGCGGGGCTGCCCCTGCTGAACCAGCCCCGGGGGTTAACAGCCACAGAACGGCCCTCATCTGGGTCATGGAGGTGTTGGCATGTACATACAGAGCCATAGGAACCATTGGACATTTGCTTTGAATTCTTTTTGGGACACAATGATTATAATGCTGATCACAAGTTACCCATAAGTGCCCCTATTATGCTTCATGTGTGCAATAAATCTGATTGTGAAAAGTTTCAAATATCAAAGTGAAGACAATGGCGTTTTTGTCTCCTAAAAGAAAGAAATGATTCTGAATCGGTAATTTCAGTCTCACTTCCTGCTCGAACCTTCTTAGGTTTGTAATAAATATGCATAATGCCAGCTGATAGTCTTCATTGACTCCCGGTGACACTGGAAGAGTTTGGTTCGGGTTCAACAGACTGGGTCATCTGACCAATCAGAGCAGAGTAGACCAATCACAACAGACCAATCAGAGCAGAGTAGACCAATCACAACAGACCAATCAGAGCAGAGTAGACCAATCACAACAGACCAATCAGAGCAGAGTAGACCAATCACAACAGACCAATCAGAGCAGAGTAGACCAATCACAACAGACCAATCAGAGCAGAGTAGACCAATCACAACAGACTGAGTCATCTGACCAATCAGAGCAGAGTAGACCAATCACAACAGACTGAGTCATCTGACCAATCAGAGCAGAGTAGACCAATCACAACAGACTGAGTCATCTGACCAATCAGAGCAGAGTAGACCAATCACAACAGACTGAGTCATCTGACCAATCAGAGCAGAGTAGACCAATCACAACAGACTGAGTCATCTGACCAATCAGAGCAGAGTAGACCAATCACAACAGACTGGACCATCTGACTTTAGTTGCATGTAAACCTGTTGTTGGAGAAAACAATACAAAATTTGAATGAAATTAGCACAGATGTAAAACACTATACTATGAATGTCACAAATAACCAATCAGAGTCAAGTATTCCGTTGAGCTGTGTAATAATCAAACGTCACTGCATTAAAGTAAATCATTCCTAAATAATCACTTCCAGACCGGGGTCCGGCTTCCCGCCGCTATAGGGAATCTCGCACCTCCTATAGGCTCTTCATCATGTGACCGACACTCATCCTAGGAAAACTCTCCTCGAGCTGCTGATCCAGAGCAAACACACCCAAACAACACACTCTTACACTGCTGATCTTCAACCCAGTGACTGCATTAGTCTCAAATACACCTATTGTTATTTTTAGTCAAATCTGTCGACTTTGCCAGTCTTTGTTGCATTAAATTCCAAAAGTGACCGTTCAGAAATGGGGAAAAAGCATTTTTATGCCCCAAGTTTGTATGCCTGTAACTCAATAAGTGTAGAAGATATCTCAATATCCTTGGTTTTGAATGGTCCTCAACCAACTTTTCTTTAGGTATTCATATTTTTAATGCCCAATATGGTTAATTTCCAGAGATATTGTGATCTCTACGTGACTCCAAGGCCAAAATGTTGATTTTACCCATTTTCAACAGCCGGAAACCAAATATGGTTCACTGTGCAACACATTACATTGAAGGAGGAATGTATGAAGAATACATAAAATGTTAAAACTAGAAATATATCTTGTTTCCCTCTATCAAAACAATTGCATTTGATATATGTTGCTTATTTATGAAACTTGTTTAAGTGTTGATGAAACCAGCATGACGCTAGCTAGAATAATAAAAAAAAGAATAATTGTTGTTCTAAATCAGTTTGGTCTAAAAATGTAACTACAAATGGATGGTCAAGTTGAGTCCATTGCATTATGGGATACATTTTCTCCAGCAGTGTTCTGTAGCAAATTTGGAAAATTAAGTAAATTGTCTGGATTTTCTTTATGTATAAACAATATGAATATATGCAACATTAAACTAAATACAACAGTAATATTAGTAGTAGGCTAAGCTTTTCCAAAGGTGCAATTTTGAGTAAAAATATGATCTAATGTTTGCAGATGCCGCCATCTTGTGGCGGAGAGGAAATATCACACAAGAGTAGCATTAAAGGACTGATCTTTCGGTCATCATAAACTCACTCTCTCGTCAGTCCAAAGACTTCCTTTCTTCTATAAAACTCACAAACAAAATATATTGACAGTGCCTTTTTTTACAGGTTTGGATCACCATGATAATGGGAATTTTCGGTGAACTACCCCTTTAAGAGCAAGAGCGTTTGTTGAGCATCAGATCCTGTGCGTGATTCGCAAGTAATACTTCTAACTAACCTCTGGATTTAAGACAGTAATAAAAGAGTTTACGGCAATAATGCCGTGAAGGATTCTCCACTGTAAATCCCCTGCCCTCTTCGATATTTTCGGCTTATACAAGACGAAGGCTCCAGCGTAATATGATAAAACTGCAAAAGTCCCACAGGTGTTCTGACAATTCATGCTACCCATCGAGATTTGCTACTTACCGGTTATGCGCATGTGCAGCGGCTAATGTGATGAAGATGTTAAAGACACACCTGTTCAGCTCCTGCTCAGTTTGGTTTGATTTGTACGGGCAGCACGTATTCTGACAGCTCCTGCGTGAACCTCTTGAGCTTTATACTGAGAGGGAAACAAAGACATTTCATTAAATGGTCAGTTCTGAGAAATATCGGGACCGCTGTTTGATCATTCTCACGCACCTTTTGGCCGGTTTGATAACGGAAAACTTCCGTCTGACTTTTGCGCAGTGCAGCTTCAGAAACCCCTATGTGATCGCATCTCTGAAAGAAGAAGAGCATGTAATTTTGTGTTACTCTATGTCTAATGTTTTTAAATGATCAACTTGATCAAAACTGCTGATAAACCTGTAGCACACAATCTACATCCTCGCTCTTAAAAAATAAAGGTTCTTGTTCTGCAAATATATATATATTGCCTATTGAGATTTTAAGATGTTATAAACATTTTCCCCGCAGTAAACTAAAGGATTTATTTGAATAACAATCGAGTGAAATATAGCTAAATAGAAATAGATAAAAGCGCTCACCTGGAAGAGTGTGAGTCGGCTGTGTAGTAAAACATCACACACACCCTGTAAGATGACCAGGACCATCAGCAGTGTGAAGATGTGTGTGTGTGTGTGTGTGTGTGTGTGTGTGTGTGTGTGAGAGAGAGAGAGAGAGAGAGAGAGAGAGAGAGAGAGAGAGAGAGAGAGAGAGAGAGAGAGAGAGAGAGAGAGAGAGAGAGATGTCCAAGGTTAAGGGCGACACTCACTCGCTCACGTTTCTGGTGTGACTGTTGAGGAGGGTGTGTGAGCGTGGTCCTCTCAGGGTGATTTTTCCCTTTTTTCTGCTTATTTTCTTGTCTGATTGTTATTTGTTGAGTTATTTTGACGCATGTTGTTTGGCCGTTGGAGGTTTACTTGAGATTCAAATGCGACAGTATAGTTTTTCTAGATAGCGTCGACACCACTAGGCTATCTCTGCCAGCGAAGAATGTAATAATTTCTAATGTTCCAATCTTTTCTTAGTGATGTAATTCTAACTCGAGCACTGTCGCGCAATGGTAAATTAAAAAAGATCCCAATCAAATCGCCGTTATTAAAACGTAGCTATTGTTTCTTTTAGGCACTTCATAGAGATGTTAATTGCCGAGATACGCTGAGTTTTTTCCGAGATATTTGCGTTTTTCGCTTCTGGGGGGTGGGGGGGGTGGGGCTTTTGGGGCCTGTATCTCGGGTCTCCGGGGGCCCACGAGGCTGGGGGTGGTCTCTTTCGAAAGGTCTCGTCCCGTTCTCCACTCGATAAAAAATGGCGTCGATAGGTTGAGTTTACGCTGAGATACGTTGAGTTTTCAGAAACACTGTTTACTTGATATAAGAACACCATGGCAGTCATGAGTGGCATGTCAGTCACGAATAACAGGCACACAACCCTGTAGCAATATATGGCCATAAATCACATCATAAATCATAAAAAAGTGACACAAGGTTCATAACACTACTTACAAAGAGGAGGTGGTAGATAGTCTCAGGACTCAGGCATCATCCAAGAGGATTTTTATTAAATGCCAGTGGAGAAGTAGGGGTGTACAAATTTCTCAGTGATGTGGCAAAGCAAAGAATATACCATTAAACAAACAAAAAAAGTTAAAAAAATAAACATACACTGGACTCGAACTTTGACTTTGATAGAACAAAAATCAAAGAAAACAAATTGCTTCAGGCAGCAAAAGCTTCATGAGACATTCAGCAATGTAACCCCATCCTCTACTCCCAAGGTTCAGTTTAGACTGTCTTATATAGCCTAGGCCAGGCTCATTACACCAAAGACCATACCAACTGCAGGGGTATCATTACCAAAACTTTGTAGACTAAATAGATGACCATTTAACTTAAAATAAACTCATTCAGAAACTTCAAAAACTAAACGAAAACACCTTAAGACATTTATCCATGCCTACATCGCCAAACTTTTAGGTTCACTTCCCTCTTGAACCCAACACAAGAAAAAGGGAAGCTATGATCCCGCCCCCTCCTTGGAGGAGTAGACAGCATGTGAGGTAACTGTTTGCCATGTGGGAATAAATACCGATTTGAAATAATAAATAACAATGCATAACTACAACTTGTCTCCGAGTGGTCAAAAAACAACTATAAGAGGTATACGTGTGATGACAGCTGACATGTACACCTATTTGCAATCAACTCAAACAGCATATCTTAAACTTATAAATATATATTTTAGAATAATGAACCAGATTAAACAATTATATCTTAAACCTGCAAAATAATCAACAGAAACACAAAACCATAAAGATAACTGTAAAGAAACAAATACCTAAACAGTTTGCAAAAACTTCATCCAAAACTTCCTTATCACAGTGATGACGTCATCTTAGCACCCGTCATCACAATTTGTAAAATATATTTATTTACCTGAGTTTTTCGGAAATAAACAAAAATCCCTTATATTTTAACCCTGAGTCAACTAATACAGATTTAACAAAATTAAAGTCACAGTCTGATTACATTCACATCTACTAATGTCTCACATGCAAATAAAGAAGAGAACAGTATAAACTATGACCTGAATGCTTTAGAGGAAAAATACCTCTGAATGAATTCTGCACACCTAAATAATGATAAATAAAAAGTATTTGATCTAATAAAAAAAGGTTTTCACATTTAGGATTCGCTATTCGCTATATTTTCCGGCGCAGTATTATTTAATATAAAAGTCAACACTGATCTCCAATCAAAACAGTCATTCCTCTTGATTCATGTAATTGTTCTCCTGCATCGCCACCTGAATCTCTGCTGATTGTGGTAAATATTATTTATCCGTTCTGTGTTTTAGTTTTGAATGATCCATATGAATATTGATTCAAAATAGGGATGGGTAAAAATGTCTATTTCTCATTTTTAATCTCATCTTGTTTTTAATGAAGGAATATCAATTCTTAAATCCTAAGAATTTCCATCTTTTATTCAAAATAAATTTTAGTTGACGAACGAACACAAAATTGTAGCGCACCTTCTATCCAATAAATCGCATTAGCCTACGCTTCGAGATTTGTTATAAAGTTTCGGATTTCAAAGTCTGTCTGTTTTATAATGGAATTTAACAATGAATATCATTTGAACTTTTTTGATGTGGCGTGACTTATTGCTATGACTTGAGCGGCTCTTGACTAAATTCCATTTCTTCCTTTTTGCAAATAATCATGACTGAAAATTAAAAGGAATGATAAAAGATATAGCACAACATACTAACGGATCATGTCTCGTATAATCGCTCAATCGCTCAATCGTTGGTTCAACGTTAATTCGATGAGCAAAATCAACGTTGTTTCGATGTCATGAGAGACGTCGTTTCCACGTTGATTCAATGTCAGTTTGCTGTCTGGGTAAAAGGGGTAAAACTCGATTCTTGGTCAAAACAATCATACTACAAATACTCTATTTTTAAAGTTGTTATATATAGTTATGTTACTCTGTGCCTTCGCTCGGTGTCTGCAATAAGACACTTGTTGCACATTGAAGTGAGCTAGATCGGTAGGCTACTTGAATATCTTATTCATAAAAGCTGGATGACGTGTGTTTCTAAGTGGCATGCAATTAATTCAACATGTATATTGTATGATGGAAAAAACGCGGTGTTTCTAACTCTACAAATAAAGCTCTTTTGATTATGCAGTGTTAGCCACTTTGTACAAACATGGTACTCGCGGTAAATTAATAAATCAAGAGACTAACCGTTTTGAGCATAACAAATGGTTGTTTTTCTGTTGACAAAGCTACTCAAACAGTTGCTCGCCTGTCTAATGGAACACATTAAAGCATCTTTTTTGTTTCCAAGTTTTCTACTACGGAAGTAAAACCGGAAATCGAGGTTAACCCTGATTTACCGACAGGCGGCACAATGAGCCATTACACTGGTTAAAATTGTGGATTTCTCTGGATTTAAAAATTCTTGGCAACATTTGTGCAAATATATATCATTTTTCAAGTGGTTTGGGGATATTTTAACCCAACAATCTAACATATTATGGGATAGTCTTCATGTAACCTGGGATAGTCTTCATGCAAACCCTATAAATTATTTTCTCGATCTGTCTCTGGTGATTCGCAGGGCAGCAGGTGCAGTGTCAGCGCCCCCTGGCTGTGGAGCTGTACCAGTCGGACAAACTCTTCCGGCATCTTGTGCATGTGGGCGCTCGGGAGGATCTCGTCATAATAATGGTAAGGAATCGGCTGTTCCTGCAGGTCGCTGCCGAACGGCCAGAATCCGTAAACGTGAACATGCTCACACAGTTCCAGTGCAGTGCTGATTAAAATAAACCCAGTGGAGAGGCGTTTCTCCTGCAGGCCACGCCCCTTCCAGAACCGGTCCAGTGACCGCAGGTAAGAGGGGCTGAAGAACACCACCGGCTGATGAGGTCTGTTTGGATAAAGGACTTTGAGCGCGTTGATTGACGGTGTCGTGCAGAAGGTGTAGGCGAAGGCGGGAATAATGAGGGTGGCGTTTCCGTACACACTGACCCGCTCCAACAATGGATCCGGATTCTTCTCCAGGTCTTTGTATTTACTGAAACACAGTTTTATAATAAACGCTACTGACATATGAGTACACCAGGGAAATATGTCTCTGTTCCCCATTTGTCAGTTACTACTATGTTTGGGGCTCACTTAGTTTTATAAAAATGGCCAATAGAATTGGTGACTGGAATTTGCATTCCAAGCCACTTCCCTGTACATATGAATATATAGGATGGGGGCCCACATCAACTCATTCAATGATCTCTCTAGACTGGTGAAAAGAGCGGATTCAGCAGTGATTCACCAGTGCATTGCAGTGCAAAGGAAAAGCGCAGAGGTCCCCAGGTCCCTTCGGTCAAAAAGAGTATTTTTTCCCTAAAAGAGCAAATCGGGCGACGAGTGTCTTTTTAAAAATGCCTTTCTGTCTGTGTGGTGGGCCATGGACAATCTTAGATCTGTAAGTCTTAAAATGGGCCCTTCACAAGCTCCCATGCAAGATGCTCCTGCGTACGTCCTCAAGATTGGTTCTTAGAAATTGACCAGATAGACGTGTACATTCACGTGACCCATTCATCAGTTTGCCTTCGAGGGTTGGGCATACTAGTACAAGGTCCTCCCCTTTGGCCTATTCCTGTCTCCCTGCGTGTTTACCAAAGTTGTAGAGGTTGCCCTTGCCTAGCTAAGGGAAGTGGGCATTCGCATTGTAAACTATCTGGACAACTGGTCATTCTACCTCACTCTCTAGATCTGTTGAGTGAACATCTGGGGCTTCAGGTCAGCTGAGAAAAGATAAAGCTCAAGGAGTTGGCACTTCTCACCATCGCTCAGAGTTGAAATGCTTGAATATACAATCAGGGGAAAACAGAGGCTCCACTGAAATATTCTCAGAGGCTCATGGGGCTTATGGCATCCACACCCTCAGTAATGCTACTCGGGTTAATGCATATGAGACCACTACATGCTTCACAGCCAAGTCCTGAGGCAAGTCAGCCCTTGGTCAGACTTTGCCATTCTACAGACTGAAGTACCCTTAGAACAAGCGTCCAGGCATGTCGTTGTCACAATGCCTCAAGAACAGGCTGGAGCGCTGCATTTAATGGGACCTCAATTGAATTGAATGGGACCTCAATTGCATCGGCATTTGATCTGCCTAGAGTTGTTTGCAGTCCTTCTCACTCAGCACTGGTTTCGGCCGTTGCTTCAGAGCAAGCACATGTTGGTCGGACACTGATGGTGGCGCCTATCAACCGTCAGGGTGTTGGACACTCACGTCACCTGTCACAACTCGCTCGCCATCTCCTCCTCCAGAATTAGCAGTGTCTGATGTTGCTCCACAACAGGGCTAAGTAACAATATCAAGTAACAATTTACGTCTCGGTTACGTATGGTAACCCTGAGGAGGGAACGGAGACATCTTGTCGGAGGAGTTTCCAACGAATTGGGGCCACACTAGGGAGCACAATCGCCTTCGAGTGAATTAAAAAGAACCAATGAATATTGGCATGCAGGAATTGCATTCTGCGCCCCGCCTGCCACCGGGTATAAATCGGAAGCAAGGAACCAAAACTCTATCAGGGACAGAATGGAGAAAAAAACCTTGGGAGAAACCAGACTCAGTCGGGGCCAGTTCTCCTCTGGCCAATGATTCGGACAGCGTTACAAGTCAGATTGGATCAGAACTTTTAGAGTATTTGTCCATTTCCATCGGTTTGGAAGGCGAAGTAATCCCGCCGAGTTGTTGAGGATGTTTGCCGATGGCTGTCGTGTCGAGGCCGGCACTTAAAGATGAGTTGGGGTTGGGTCCAGGCGCAGGTCCACCATAGATGGTGACAGAAAAGGCAGATTTGAGATTGGCCTGTAATTGACTAATTCTGTAGGATCAAGTTGCGTTTTAAGAAAGCGGTTTTATCATAGCCAGCTTAAAGGTTTTTGGTAGGTATCCTAGCGACAAAGGCAAATGAATGATATTAAGAAGAGGATCACCTACCAAAAATGCCTACAGATCCCCTAACCTCTTGAAAGAGACCAGCACCAACAGGAGAGCTGTCCTCGTCGACAAGATATTTAACTCTGCCGTATTTAAGGGCTCAAAAGGGGGCCTCTGGAGTGCTCTGAACACTATAGTTAAGTCCCGAGAGGGTACAGGGTGCGGGTTACGAGGTGGACTTAACCTCCTAGCACCCTTAAGGAATCTGATGACCAGGTCGTGCTTTCCTAACGACTTCCCATCTATACAGCATCATGATGAGAGGCTATTATGGCAACATACACTTTGAGGGTGGAGGGAGACAGCCTTCGCTCCAACCCATTTTGCAGGAAGAAAGCACGAATCTGATCGGGTAAGTTCGGCCGTCTTCCCGGCGGGAAGAGCACCAAACGACCAACAGGTTCCATTTCAAAGCATAGAGGCGCCGAAAAGTTAATTTAAATGATTATCAAAGCTGTGTTTTTATTGGTGTGTGTGCGTGCACTGACCGGAGCTGACTTGGGTTGATGGTTATCAGATCCGTCTTCAGTCCAACATCACTGTCATTAACCGTTGCCAAATTAAACCTGAAAGAGAGAGAAAACATCATGTTTACATTTACATTATGCATTTGGCAGACACTTTCATCCAAAGCGATTTACATTGCATTTCAAAGTACACATTTTACATTCTTATCAGTTCTCAGCTCTCATATTAACAGGAAGGATGGATGAATAATGATGGATGTGTTGTGGTCAGTGTGAGCAAATAATGATGGGATGTATTTACCGAATGACAAAGTCTGCGTTGTCAATCTCACGTCCACAGCTGCTGTTTTTCAAAATCCCACCGCTGCCGACCACAGCACACCGACCCAGACGCCGACCGGACCAGGCAACGTCCTGCACACACACACAGACACACAAATATTTGGTTTATACCCATACCCATCACACAAAACGTTATGCTTATACCCCTGGTAAATATAATCAAAAATGGCAGCATGAGACCGTGCAAACGTCGGAGTCACATTGAAACGGATGATATCTTAGTGAAAGGGTCTCTATGTGATGGGATTTATCTGACCTCAGTGAGGTGAGACAGCTCGCAGACGGTCGGTTTAGCCAGTCTGTCTGCTTCCTGACCTGAGCCCCAGATTGTCATGTTTGAGCCCTAAGACTATGTGCCATATTACTAGAGAGAAGAGCAGCACCAGCCCAGGAGGGATGAATACCATCTCCATAGCGACAAACACATAACCTTTCTTTATCTCACACGCACACACAATCACATACACACAGACACAAACAAACACACATACATATACACACCTCAGGCAGCATACTGTGAATTTCTGAATTCATTTCATATGTTTTTGTTGTGGTTGTTTCATATTGGATGGATTGATTGACGGCTGTATTGTGTTTGGTGATGATGAATGATCCTGTGGCGTTACAACAAAACTGCAACCGGATTCTGTCATAAACACACACAGAGAGAGAGAGAGAGAGAGAGAGAGAGAGAGAGAGAGAGAGAGAGAGAGAGAGAGAGAGAGAGAGAGAGAGATTGTGAGCATTAATGTCATCATTAAAACGACCCACTTCAGTAGCTTTATTGTTTGAACAGTTTTAAAAGCTTCTCTCTTTAAACACCGTGTCTCGGAACAATAATGTCAATAATCACTGTTCATGAGCTAAAAATATCAGTATCCTGAAGATTTGTACGGAAGGGTCGCACTATCTCACGCCCAATTCGTACGAATGATTAAAAAATGTTTCATTCGTTCGACCTCACTCGTACGAATTTGTACGATTTGTCTAAACCCACGTGATGGTTAGGTTTAGGGGCGGGGTAAGGGGTAGGTCATTCGTGCGAATTCATAAGAATTGGCCAATTCGTAAAATATGTACGATTTAGCAAAATCGTACTAATTCGTACGAGTGAGGTCGTCTGAATTGTTACGAATTAGCCACTTTTTAATCATTCGTCGAATTCGTACGACTTGCAAGGATTTGTAAACCATTTCATTCCTGCCTAATTTGCATAATCAAACATACAAATTTCAAAAACGTATAATATTTTTTTTAATATACTTGTGTAAATAGGCTAATCAACTGAGGAAGTTTCATGGTGATATTAAAACCTTTCACCTAGTGTCTCACCTTAGGCGATAGCATATAATTTACATAAAACAGGTGGATGTTTTTTTATTGTTTGTTTTTTCATATATTGGTTATATTGTATGTGTTAAACAAGTTCACTGCTGTGGAAAAGAATTTCCACCGGGGAAAACGAAATTATCAATGGAAATCAATGTCTCCTACACAGAATCAAAATCTGTTATCCTATAATACCAAATGTTTCATAAGATAATTCTGGTTGTCTATATGTTGCTCAAACTTCACTTCTTGGTCGAAGACGGAAGAATAAAGAAATGATAGAAATGTGCAACTGGATCTCAATATCTAATCATCATGTCAAGATCATCACGCACATAAAATACAGATTGACAAAATGACCTTCAATTCTACGCAAATCACTTTTGACTTTTGTCCTGGCAAACCCATAAGCATGAATGTGAAGATGTTAAAGACACACCTGTTCAGCTCCTGCTCAGTCTGGTTTGATTTGTACGGGCAGCTCATGTATTCTGACAGCTCCTGCGTGAACCTCTTGAGCTTTATACTGAGAGGGAAACAAAGACATTTCATTCAAGTGTCAGTTCTTCGTAATACCAGGATCGCTGGGTGATCATTATCACGCTGGGGTGTTGACAGACCTCTTTTACTGGGGCACGTAAATCTGAAGTTTGAGTTAAACAATTTATTTTATATTTCAGTGTAAATATAAAATAAAATATATTATTTTATTTTATTTATTTAAAATAAATATATATTATATTATTATAATATTATATATTATAAAATAAATTATATTAATGATCTATTTGCAACGAAGCATTAATAAAACAACTGAATCAACGCGTGCAAAAGCAACAGTTTAACCGAAAACAGCAGCTGACTCGCGCGACAGAAATCATTGTATGCGCGCGTCTGTGTCTCCAAGCAACGGCAGCGCGCACACATCTGTGCACACCGAGGTAAGCTATGAAAACATGACGAAACAAAAGTTTGTAAATAATACAAGTAATAAAGTGTTTACTGTGTTTTACAAATTCTGTGTAGTTTGGTGTGTATGTGGGCTAATCATTTTATGTTTGTGCAAGCCCCGCATTCCTTAGTTACTATTGTTATCCCAGACACACAATGGAAGACCTGTGCCACAGTAGAGCTTTATGCAACGAGTCACGCACCTTTTGGCCGGTTCGATAATGGAAAACTTGCGTCTGAATTTTGCGCAGTGCAGCTTCAGAAACCCCTTTGTGATCGCATCTCTGAAAGAAGAAGAGCATATGTCATTTTTGTGTTGCTCATTAACTATTTCTAATGTCTCCAAATGATCAATGATCAAAACTGCTGAAAAACCACAATCTCACACACACACACACACACACACACCATAGATTAGACACAATCTAGGCCTATTTCATTGTGTCTTATGGGTTCCTCCTCACTCTTAAAAATAAAGATTCTTGTTCAGCAAATATATATTAAGATTTTAAGATGTTAAACATTTCCCCGAGAAAGCACAATCGCGTGAAACCGCTTTATCTCTGATTCAGCCCTGATCAGCTCTATACATCTAAAACATTTCTATTCCGTCTAAAATTATGATGAAGTTTAACAACTTCGTAACACAATATATCATAGTGTCATCAAGTAGAATAAAAAACTCACTTATTAAGACTCAAATCTTAATCAAGCCATAGACTTTAGATACTAGTTAGCCTACTTAAAAAAACAGCAACACAGAACCCGATTGGAATTCGTTAAATAGCGTTTATTGCATTATAATGACATATCGAAATAAAAGCGCTCACCTGGAAGAGTGTGTGCCGGCTATGTGTGAAAACATCACACACACACCCTGTAAGATGACCAGGACCATCAGCAGTGTGAAGATCCACTGGAGAGACGCCGATGCCATCGGAGAGAAATGCAATGTGCGCGTGTGTGTATCATCCTTAACCCTGGATCTCTATTTCTCTCTCTCTCTCTCTCTCTCTCTCTCTCTCTCTCTCTCTCTCTCTCTCTCACACACACACACACACACAGTCTCTCTCGTTTCCGGTGTGACTGTTGAGGGAGGTTAAGTTGGAAATTCATTGCCATCGATGGGGAATTTATTTCAGTTCTACTACTTTCAATGCCATGTTAAAAAAATGTAATCATTTCTAATGTTCCACCTTTTGTTAGTGATGTAGGCTAATTCTAACTCAAGCGCTCTCGCGCTATGGTAAATTGGTGACACCGATAAAAAAAAAGATCCCAATTAGCGAATCGCAGTTATTAAAACATATCGTTTCTTTTAGGCGCTTTAAGTTAATTGCTGATGACGCAGATTTAGATTTAACTTTGAATTGTCCTATTGAGGATTTTAGTTATTATTATTATTTTTTTTTGTCACGACTGGTAGGCTAAAGTCAAATGCTTCTTGGGATGTGGCAAAAGGGCATTCGGAATTGCCCAACCAAAAATGCTGAGGGTGAAAAAATTAATGAAGTAGGCCTAGTTTTACAGGGTAGGCCTAAGGAAATGATGGAAAAGAAGTTAATGTGGATGTTCAAGATGAAGGTCCGGTAAGGTGGAGAATGTGGTAGATCATTCAGTAGAAATTGAGGCTGAATGGCAAGCCGTTTTATCTTAAATTGTATCCAACCTTACTCATCATTATTGCATTTATACCAGTAAGAATTCAATTAGAGAGCTTTACAATTTAATTCCTACTAGAGCTATTATAGAGCTCTCTAATTAAATTCTTACCAATAACAATTACGATTAGAGCTCTCTAATTCGATTTTTACTAGTACGAATGTAATTGCAGAGCTCTTCAATTGAATTATAGAGCTCTGCAATTACATTCTTACTAAGAATTCAATTGTAGAGCTCTCTAAATCAGTTTTTACTAGTAAGAATAACAATTAGAGAGCTCTTTAATGCAATTCTTACTAAAGCTGATTTAGAGACCTCTCTAATTCAATTCTTATAGTAACAATTATATTTGTAGAGCTCTCTAATTTATTACTAGTGAGAATTCAATTACAGAGCTCTGCAATTATATAGCCTATCTTTAATTTGTTTTTTACTAGTAAAAATTAAATTAGAGAGCTCTGCAATTGCATTCTTACTATTAAAAAACTGAATTAGAGAGCTCTCTAATTATAATTGTTACTAAAACTGAAATAGAGAGCTCTGTAATTATAATTGTTGTACAAGTCATAACTGAATTTGAGAGCTCTCTAATTGTAATTCTTACTAGTAACAATTCAGTTGTAGAGCTCTCTAATTAAAAATGAATGGAAGTCAATGGAGACATATGACTAGTAAAAAATGAAATTGTAGCTCTCTGATTGTAATTCTTACTAGTAATAAAATAAATTAGAGAGCTATATAATTGTAATTCTTACTAGTAAGAATTGAATTGTAGAGCTCTCTAATTGAATTGTTACAAGTAAAAATGCAATTACTACGAGTAAGGCTGGGTAAAATTTAAGCTAAAACGTTTTTAACCAACTGAAAGCGCCAGACACTCCGCTGAAGACGCCGTGATACAGAATATCCGCAGCAGTTTGAATGTTGTGACAGTTGGTCGGTGTGGTATTAGTCCCGCCCCTCCTCCACTGTGATTGGACGGCTGGGTAAAAAGTGACAGTGATGAGCGCTGCGTTTTTTCCAAAGTTTAAGGCCGTGTGTCCACCAAAGCGTTTTTTGCCAGCTGAAAACGCTACACGCTCTGCTGAAGACGACGTGCTTTGGGCGCTTGAGAGCGCAGCGTTTTTTCCGTTGAGGCGTTTCGTTGCTATGATACAGAATATCCGCAGCAGTTTAAACGTTGTGACTGTTGGTCGGTGTGGTTTAGGCCCGCCCCTCCTCCACTGTGATTGGACGGCTGGGCAAGAACTGACAGTGATGAGCGCTGCGTTTTTTCCAAAGTTGAACATTTTTCAACTCTCGGCGACCAGTAAAAAACGCCGGGCGCTCGGCGCTTCAGCGTGAAAAAAACGCTCAGCGCCTCGTCACGCTCATGGCGTTTAAAAAACGCGGCGCTCCCATTGGAAACAATTGAAAACAAACGCCAGGCGCGTGGAAAAACGCTTTGGTGGACACACGGCCTAACATTTTTCAACTCCCAGCGACCAGTAAAAACGCAGGGCGCTCGGAGTGAAAAAAAAAAACGCTCTTCGCCTCGTTACGCTCATGGCGGTTAAAAAACGCGGCGCTCCCATTGAAAACATACGCCAGGAGCGTGGAAAAACGCTTTGCTGGACACACGGCCTTAAGGCTAGCTTAATCTCAGACTGAACAAGTAGATCCAGTTCCTTGGAATTTACCTACAAGTAGTGGTTTAAGTGTTTCTGTAATCCTTCAGAAAATAAAAAAGAGGAAAAAGGTGAAGAGTTAAGATGCACAGTTAGTGTGATAGTGAATTTTATGTATTTAGTGTCTATTTTCAAATGCATTTATTGTTTAAATGCTTATGTGAGCTTTATTAAAAAAGGAAGAGTTATGTTAATGTATTAAATTAATTATTTTCGCTCGGCATACCAGAGTGATGACGTCTCGCATGCCTAACCCGCGCGGCCGTGATGTGCTTCAATTCAGAGTAATTAAGCTACGACGAAGCCATCACTGCAGCGCTCGTGTTCAGTCTTTATCAATCTCTTTATAGGCTACTTCAAGGGTATTAAATTGACACCTGAACAAGAGCAGTTTTCACTGACACGCACCGCAAAAAAGAAAGTGACAGGGATTTGTCTGAATGTAGCGAGTTTTTCGCAAGGTGAAATGTGTAAAAGTACAAGAATAATTTCCTGATTTGAAACAACTTGTAGATCAAGAAGAGGTTGATGGCTAGTGATTGATTTACCAATAAAGGAGCGTATAGGTTGAATATTGAGGATCGTTCACACCAATGATGTCTATATACTTTTGTTTATATGTAGCCTATATGTGGAAGAAAAGGGATATTTTTTCCTGTTGGTATGGCGTATTGTTTTTTTTTCTCCTTCTTTGTTTTCCTTATGAATTGCATTCATATTGCATCTATGAATGTTAATGGGGCAAACATTTTTTTTTAAAAGCATCTTTTTGAAGAAATTGAGCAGAATAATATAGAAATAACGTTTTTACAGAAAACTCGTATTGTGGAGAATGGTTGATGAAGGGATTTAGTCGATTATCCGTGCCATTACTCAAATAGAAGTGTTGGTGTTATTTAATAAAAAAGTTTAAACCAATTTTGTAGTCAATGTTGGGAAAGTTCACAGTTTTGAACTAAGTTCTAAAAAATGAACTAGGTCATATATGAGTTTCTATAGTTCTTTTTCCATATGTTGCTAAGATTTTTCCCATCCTCACCGAACTTGTCATGATCATACGATACGCCTGCTCGCTGCTTTGTCGACAACATGCGCTTTTTGTGTTGGGTGCGACACTGGTGGCACATTATAACAGCCTGTCCTCTGGTTAAAGAGGCTCAAAATGCAAGAAATGGAATCGAAAATGATTGAGGGCAGATTTTAAATCGTCCGAGAATAACGATCCGGCTAAAGTGACTGCAAGCGCAGCGCCCGACCCGCGCGAGCACTGAAATAGCCACGCTCGCTGAAATCGGATTGGACCGGCTGTATTTTGTATTTAATTAAAGAATAGAAGATCAGTGGCGACTGGTGACTTCTTAAACCGGTTATGCGGAAATGCTCTCAAATGAGACACTTGCTGCTGTGTTTTTGAACGAATCTATCGAACAAATCATTCAAAGACAAAAAACATTCACATTGACATTATTCTATTGGTTTTGGTATATTTTAATCCAACAATCTTACATATTATGTCTTTAACAACCTGGGATAGTCTTCATGCAAACCCTATAAATTATTTTCTCGATCTGTCTCTGGTGATTCGCAGGGCAGCAGGTGCAGTGTCAGCGCCCCCTGGCTGTGGAGCTGCAGTAGTCGCACAAACTCCTCCGGCATCTTGTGCATGTGGAGGTGAGGGCGCTTCAGGTCATAATAATGGTATGGAATCGGCTGTTCCTGCAGGTCGCTGCCGAACGGCCAGAATCCGTAAACGTGAACATGCTCACACAGTTCCAGTGCAGTGCTGATTAAAATAAACCCAGTGGAGAGGCGTTTCTCCTGCAGGCCACGCCCCTTCCAGAACCGGTCCAGTGACCGCAGGTAAGAGGGGCTGAAGAACACCACCGGCTGATGAGGTCTGATTGGCTGGAGGACTTTGAGCACTTTGATTGACAATGATGTGCAGAAGGTGTAGGCGAAGGCGGGAATAATGAGGGAGGAGTTTCCGTACACACTCACCCGCTCCACCAACGGATCCGGATTCTTCTCCAGGTTTTTGTATCTACAGAAACACAGTTTTATAATAAACGCTACTGACATATGAATACACCAGGGAAATATGTCTCTGTTCCCCATTTGTCAGTTGGGAGCCCCAATCATCTCTTAGTTTTATAAAAATTGCCAATGGAATTGGTGACTGGAATTTGCATGCCAAGCCACTTCCCTGTACATATGAATTTATAGGATGGGGTCCCACATCGACTCATTCAATGATCGCTCTAGACTGGTGAAAAGAGCGGATTCAGCATCAGACTGTATCGGTCAGCTGGGAAAAAATCAAGCTCCCCCACATCCACAGTATCTTTTTTCTCGGTATGGAGTTGGCACTTCTCACCATCTCTCAGTTAGAGTTGAAATGCTTGAATATACAATCAGGGGAAAACAGAGGCTCCACTGAAATATTCTCAGAGGCTCATGGGGCTTGTGGCATCCACACCCTCAGTAATGCTACTCGGGTTAATGCATATGAGACCACTACATGCTTCACAGCCAAGTCCTGAGGCAAGTCAGCCGTTGGTCAGACTTTGCCATTCTACAGACTGAAGTACCCTTAGAACAAGCGTCCAGGCATGTCGTTGTCACAATGCCTCAAGAACAGGCTGGAGCGCTGCATTTAATGGGCACACAGCCTCTGGCTTCTGAACGGGACCTCAATTACATCGGCATTTGATCTGCCAAGAGTTGTTTGCAGTCCTTCTCACTCAGCACTGGTTTCGGCCGTTGCTTCAGAGCAAGCACATGTTGGTCGGACGGACAACACTGATGGTGGCGTCTATCAACCGTCAGGGTGGTGGACGCTCACGTCACCTGTCACAACTCGCTCGCCATCTCCTCCTCCAGAATTTAACAGTCTCTGGTTGGATGACCTAAGAGACCTTCCAGATTTGTGACAGGATAATAGATCAGACATATATACAATCAAGGATTTAAACCAGCATCAATACTTTAAAACCAATTCTGTAATGGATTGGGAGCCAGTGCAGAGATTTCAGAACTGGAGTAATGTGATTTCATTGGCGTACACCATCAAGGAGCCTAGCAGCTCTATTCTCTACCATTTGCAAAGGGTTGAGTGGTGCTTGGTTCATGCCCAAATACGGGGGATTACAGTAGTTGAGCCTTGTTGAAATAAAAGGCATGAATCACTCTTTCAAAGTCCTTAAAAGAGAGAAGTTATTTCACTTTAGCTAGGACTCTGAGGTGAACAAAAACTGGTCTTGACTACCATACTGACCTATTTGTCAAATTCAAGACCACTATCTAATGACACGCCTAAATTCTTCACTAATGATTTCACACATGGAGACAAAATTTAAGTAACGGGAATCATCATGATTCTGATGATTCAAAGTCTTTAGTCTTTGAGTCTTAAGCAAATTTAGGGACATCCAGCTTATTAATTAGAATTGTGCACATGGGACGTGGATTTAATTGTGAGACTTTTGTTTTTGTAATCAGGCTATCAAAATTAGATAAAAATTTGGATTTAAGTTTATCGGCCGATATATCGGTTATCGGCTTTCAAATATAAAGAATTATCGGTATCGGCCAAAATTTTCATATCGGTGCATCCCTAGAGAGATCAGCTCTACCAAACGTGGATGTTTCTCCATTAAGAAATGAACGTTGTTATTATGTTTTGATTGATACTGTGAAGCTGCTTTAAAATGCAATCTATTTTGTGAAATGTGCTATATAAATATACTTGACTTGACAATGAATGTGTTTTTATTAAAGTGGAAGTGGAAGAATTTTATTTAGGAATAGCAATCAATAAAAATAAGATTAGGAGAGCATATAATGAATCTGAAAAGTCTTAATTTAAATGATAAATCAAAGCTGTGTTTTTATTGGTGTGTGTGTGTGTGTGTGTGTGTACACACTGACCTGAGCTGAGTGGGGTTGATGGTTATCAGATCCGTCTTCAGCCCAACATCACTGTCATTAACCGTTGCCAAATTAAACCTGAAAGAGAGAGGAAACATCATGTTTACATTTACATTATGCATTTGGCAGACACTTTCATCCAAAGCGATTTATATTGCATTTCAAAGTACACATTTTACATTCTTATCAGTTCTCAGCTCTCATATTACAGGAAGGATGGATGAATAATGATGGATGTGTTGTGGTCAGTGTGAGCAAATAATGATGGGATGTGTTTACCGAATGACAAAGTCTGCGTTGTCAATCTCACGTCCACAGCTGCTGTTTTTCAAAATCCCACCGCTGCCGACCACAGCACACCGACCCAGACGCCGACCGGACCAGGCGACGTCCTGCACACACACATACACACACATTTTTACAGCCATTTTTGATCATACCCTAGGGGTGCCATTAATTCTGACCACCAATATTATATATATATATATATATATATATATATATATATATATATATATATATATATATATCTCATCATCATCAGTATATATATATTAGCCATATGCTGTATATATAAAGCCATTTTTAAAGCCAGTTCGGTGACACGAATACAGGAAGTGTCCACATAAACCATGTTTACATTTTTATACCAGTGCCATCATTATACAAATTTGGGTCCTCATCAACCATATATACAGTATACATGTACAGTTTCACATACACACAGCCACAAACACACAACCTTTCTTTCTCTCTCTCTCTCACACACACACACACACACAACCTTTCTTTATCTCGCACACAAACACATACACACTCACAGACACAAACGCACATAAAAACACACACCTCAGGCAGCATACTGTGAAGTGCTGCATTCATTTTGTATCTTTTTGTTGAGCTTGTTTCATATTGGATGGATTGATTGACGGCTGTGTTGCGTTTGGTGAGGATGAATGATCCTGTGGCGTTACAACAAAACTGCAAACGGATTCTGTCATAAACACACACACACACACACAGAGATTTGCAACTCAAATGCCCCAATAGTAACTAAATTTAGGTTTTTTGAAGATATCGTACAAATGATAAAGGGAACTTTGTGCCAATTTACAACTTGTGCAGACACAAAATCTAACGTAAAATACAGAATCTCCCTCACTATGCTTCTTACATCCTGATAGCAGTCAATATAAGTGGTTTAAATATTTAAACATTAACATATCTTATGTGGAAGTCACAGGACCAAAAAACGTTTGTCCGAATTCAATGACAGACATCACACGTCATCAAGACATCTTCATTTATACAGCGCTTTTAACATTGTAGATTGTTCCAAAGCGGCTTTACAGACTCTCCTCTGACTGTGAGCGTTCATGTGTTTTGGATGAGGCTTGGCTGTGGAGGCTCTCTGGTGTTATGTTGTCAAAGCTAATTGCTATTGCTATGCTAGCCTAGCCTCTTCAAAACTGCCTACACTACCTTCAACTGGAGCGTAAGTTTAGAACATCGCGATATCAGTAGCGAAAATAAATTTCTGCAATCCGGCTCTTGTTCCCTCCATCATAAGCGTCAGGCGAAACACAGTAAGCGCTGTCGTGTTCTCTGGCATTCACATGCTGGTTTTCGGGAACACACTCGTGTGTGTGAGACGCTGGAGGGAATTACACCCATTCATTCTGACCAATATTCTGATCACACTCTTCGACTCCGGCGATTCAGAAACACCAAACCAAGATTTGAGATGCTGCGACGCCATTGGTCCGCTGGTTAGTCCAGTTGTCCAATCACAGCTGACGCTGAGGGACATCCAGCGATTTATTTTTGAAAATGTGTTTATTTATTCCATCACAATTTATCAGCTAAAAAAAAAGTTGCATTCATAATTTTTTTATGCGCATTTTTAGAATTCATGCGCATCTTTACATTTTTTAAGAGATATCACAGAATTTGCATAAAAGCGAATGGATGGTTTTTTTTGTCGATATGCATCAGTGCTGCTCAAAAACTTTTTGTTCGAAGGACAAAGACGGAGAATAAATAAATGAAAGGAATGCGAAACTGAACGGACAAGTTGTTCATGTAGCTCAAATAGGAGTAGTATTATGATTGAGCTTACAGTATCTATCATCAAAATGAATGATGGTGACCTTTTACCCGCGTGCCCTTTCGATGACCTTTTGTTGATTTAATGTAAGTTGTGAAGGAATTTTGGCATGCGGGATCGTCCCTCAGCATTCCACAACAGTGAGAATATATTTTACACTAAAGTTGGAAAACAATCTCTTCTTTAAAAGTGTATAAATTAAATGGCTATAAAATTTACATTTAGTCATTTACAAATAATTCACACTAACTAGAGTTGAAAAACATTTATCTTTAAAATGATATAAATGAAATGCTTAGGAAAATATATAATATCTTTCTAAAAAATCGACTAATCCAATTATTTTCGATAAAAAAAGAGAAATAAACTCATCTTACATTTTTCATATGTAATATATGTCCATACATTTATGAATCGGTGCGTCTCTCTCTCTCTCTCTCATAGTCTGACAGTCTCTAAGCCAGAGGTGTGTGTGTGTGTGTTCAGCGATCAGAGCGAGACTACTCTTTACGCAATTATAAAAAAATCCAAAAATTCAAATAGTTTTAAGTTGTCATGAACAAAGCCCTCCCGCATCCACCAGTAAGAAACCACGGGGTGAACTGAAGACACTTTTTCAAAGAATAAAAAGTTAAAAAACAAACATATATTCATACCCGTTTTTGTTCTAATCTCTACAAATATCAGCCTGATGAATATGGACTTAATAAACGATGAAGCAAGATTGCCATGCTAACAATTACGTCTGACACATTTTAAAGAAAAGTAGTGTTTTAAAATTCAACTAAACCATGATAAGATCTTTTTTTTTTTTTGTGGATATGCACCAGTGCTGCTCAAAAACTCATTGGTTGAAGGTCAAATGACAAAGATGGGGGAATAAAGAAACAAAAGAAATGTGCAACTGAACGGACCAGTTGTTCCTGTAGCTTATGTTTGAGGTCTCATGCTTTTGACGACATGCCAAATCCATAAGCATGAATGTGAAGATGTTAAAGACACACCTGTTCAGCTCCCGCTCAGTTTGGTTTGATTTGTACGGGCAGCTCATGTAATATGACAGCTCCTCCGTGAACCTCTTGAGCTTTATACTGAGAGGGAAACAAAGACATTTCATTCAATTGTCAGTTTTGTGAAATATCGGGATCATGGCTGATCATTCTCACGCACCTTTTGGCCGGTTTGATAATGGAAAACTTGCGTCTGAGTTTTGCGCAGTGCAGCTTCAGAAACCGCTTTGTGATCGCATCTCTGAAACACAAACACAGAGAGAGACACAGTGTGAAACACTATGCACTATTATGAATGTCTGTGTGCGCGGGCCGGCAATGTGAAAACGCCAGGCACGGAAGACTGTATTTTCGTACTCAATATTTCGATTTTAATCTCGGAATGCTAGATTTTTTTTACAGATTTTTTTAAAACGTTGCGGTTCAGGGCTTCCGTCATTTCTAATGTCTCTAAATGATCACCAGGATCAAAACTGCAGATAAACCTGTTGGACACCCGGCCGCTACTTAAACTTAGTCACCCGGATAAAACCTTAGTTTTGTTTTCGATATTCCCCGGACATTGGCAAATACCCCCTAAACGACTTGGCCAACAATTGTTTAAATCCTATTGCCGCTAAAAAGGCAAGGCTAACAATGTTTCACAAGCTTAATTTTCTATAACCAGTTCTATAACTGTTATGGAGTCCTTGCTGTATGTCCAGCCTGTTCTCACGTAAATGCGTCTCTATAACACGCAATGCGTATTATATGCACGTAAAAACTCACTTTAGCGTATATATTACACGACAATACACATGCGTGCTATAAAGACGCATTTAGTGTGATCGGGTTGGTATGTCACACCACTTCTGGAAGTCCGTTTTGCTTGTTTCTGGTATGGTTCTTGTTCTTGGATTTACTCGTTTGGATCTGTCTGTACTGGATTGTGAGTACGGATTATAATAAAGAACTGATTTTGGATCTTCCGGTGTGTGTTCGCTATATGACACTCACTACATAAGCAATTAAATATGCTTTGACCTTGGCATTTTTCCATATGCATTGGACCACAATAAACTAATTCATGATTTTCTTTATTCAAAATAAATATGTATCTAAATAAATCTGTCACTTACTACAAAGTGCTCATGTTGAAAATTAGTAGCCTAAACATATTAGAAAACAATACGATCATTTGTTTGAAATACATTATGCAATATATTTATTGCATAATGAAAAGTGATTCATATTTTATCTTACATATTTGGGGTAATAGAGTCTCAGGAGAGTCTTCCATTACTTTTCAAACCAATCGCAAGTCAATATATTTCTGTGTAGTTATAATCATCAATACTTACAATACCACTGGGATCCAATGAATAAAAAAGAAAATGAGATTCTAAAGTAAGGCGAGTATAGTAAATTTGCAAATGTTGGGTTTTCATGTTTCTCAAAGGATATTCCATTCCTGACTGTTTATTCTGTCCTATTACATGAAACCATACATGTCATATGAAATAAAAATCCACAAGATCAAAATTTAATTATATTAATATACTTGTGTAGACATTTGGACTCGCTAACTTAGGGAATACTTGTATCA
This sequence comes from Cyprinella venusta, assembly GCA_038021265.1. Lineage (NCBI taxonomy): Eukaryota > Metazoa > Chordata > Actinopteri > Cypriniformes > Leuciscidae > Cyprinella > Cyprinella venusta. The sequence goes on along the minus strand of CM075883.1, from coordinate 28,738,710 downwards.
CACACACACACACATTTATAATTGTGTTGGTGACACCAACTGGCCTTATTTGGAATTGCGCCAAACATAGGCTATCTTACAGCATTTCTTTTAAATATTTAGTTTTTAAATAAATACGTTTAAAATACAAATATGTAGCATACACATTTAACAAAAAAATCGTTTTTTCGTTAAAAAATATTCATATCATTTATATCTGATGCTATCACTGTCACTCATTCTGTACGTGCTGAAGTCCTTTATAATGTAGGCTACATATCCACACGTAAATGGAGAAAGATAAGGCCTTCGCCGGGTAGCAGAAAATTGCAAAAATCATACAAATCATTTATGAAAAAATTCAGAAAACAAATCCCTGCAGCACACTTGTTTTTAAATACCAGCACTTAAATAATTGTTGGCCAAGTCGTTTAGTCGGCATTTTTCAGCTAATGTCGGGGAATATCGAAAACAAAACTAACTTCACCCCGTCTGTCTTATGCGTTCCTCCTCACACTTAAAAATAAAGGTTTCAGCAAATATACATAGCCTATTCAGATTTTAAGATGTTAAAAACATTAAAATCATGATTTTATGTAGCCTAAAGCTGCACTGAAACATTGTATGTTGTGACTTGTGGAATTAATTGTGCAGAAAAAGAGGAAATGCTTCAAACATTTCCAAGTAGTAAACTACAGACAGCAAGACAGCACTGAATAAACATTGTTTTTCCATCTGAATCATCATTATGGTTGATGTTGAAATTTCAATGCAAAATTAATGTTGAATCACCATTATCCTGTCGATGAAAACCTGATGTTATTTATGTTAATGGAAACGGACAACATTGATGGTGTGTTCAGTGTTTTATACAGATTTCAAATGTTCCATTATTTTTTAACATCCTGACTGTAGATAAAGCAGGCTATTTAATTTATGGCACTACATTTAAAATTAATATTTAAAAACGATTGAAATTCCACTGAAATCACGTTGATCTTTAGTTCAGTTGAAATTTCAACATTGTGTCATTCCTGAAAATTGAAATACCATTGAAATTCCGTTGAAAAATGATTTCAATGTTGTTATTAAAACAGGGACCAAAATGATGTAGAATCAACATCAGAGTTCGATGTTGATCCAATGACTTGACAATGTTGACAACGGAACTTTGATTTAACATAGTTTCAATGATTGATTGCTATCTTTATATGAAGCACAATAGAGTGAAACAGCTTTATCTCTGATTCAATCCTGATCAGCTCGACTCCTGCTGAACACATCTAAAACATTTCTATTCAGACTAAAATTATAACGACGTTTCCATCTGAAATACACTGAAAAAAAGACCTGTTGGATTAACATAAAAAAACATGTACATCGGTTGCACATAATAAAGTTAGGTTTGTGCAACATGATTTATGTATTTTAAAATGCATAAATCATGTTGCACAAACCTAACTTTATTATGTGCAACCGATGTACATGTTTTTTTTATGTTAATCCAACAGGTCTTTTTTTTCAGTGTATTTTTTAGACTCCTCGGAAAACAATTGGACAACTTAATGACGCCGTGCACAAAATCACACAGTATCATCAAGTAGCTAGAATAAAAAAAACTCACTTATTAACACGCAAATATTAAATTACCCACGCAACACGGAGCCCGATTGGAATTCGTTTAAATAGCGTTTATTGAATTATAATGAAATATCGAGATAAAAGCGCTCACCTGGAAGAGTGTGTGTCGGCTATGTAGTAAAACATCACACACACACCCTGAAAGATGACCAGGACCATCAGCAGTGTGAAGATCCACTGGAGAGACGCCGATGCCATCGGAGACACATGCAATGTGCGCGTGTGTCGCCTAAGCTTGGCTCGATAACTTCAAGTCAACAGAGATTTTTCAGAACCAGAGGAGTGGGTTGTTGTGGGAGAGCCATTGTTTTATAATCAACTGATACAATCCAGAACTCTGTCATTGGGAAGCTTGATGAACTGGCGGGAGCTGGACTCAAGAGGACAGGAGACCTGAGAGAGAACATTAGGCCTACATTCACACCGCCGCTGAGGCCGGAAGTCATTCATTTCCAACGGAAGCTTCTCTCCGCTGCAAGGAGCGTCAAATCCATTGGCGTCGCGTTTTGAGAGTCAGTGAGAACAAAAAGGAATACTGCACCTTTCATTTGATGTATAATAAAACTTTAAGTGTGTTCGACATCGGCTGCGGCTGATGTAAGCGATCGGGGTCCGTGTACGTTTTGATAGTTTGTTTTTTCGTTTGAAACAAAAAACAAAATAACGAGAAACCACCCTTTTTTCGTTTGTCGTTTCAAACCAAAAACAAAGAAACCGTAAAAAAGAGTCGTTTTCCCGTTTTTGGTTCAGAATCCGAAAACGAAAAAAACAAAATCAAATAACGGTCTGATTTTGTTTTTTTGAAATTCCCTTTTCCATTTTTCCGTTTGAAGACATTAAAACCAAATAAGGACAGGTGTGCCATGTGACCCGGAAGTAATAGTAAATATGGCCTATCAAAATAAAAGCCAAGCTTTTAGGACGGTCATAATCATCTATGGTCATAATATGCAGAACTAACGTTATACCAGAGTAACGTTAGAAGAAGAAAAATCAATGAATAAATAGAAACCTGGACCGGAATAAATATGTTTGCAACAGTAGTTTGTTAGCTATTTAATATCATGCCTATCATTCCAGACTAGTCACGTTTAATGAGGGCATTGTTTGGCTCATTACAGTTCGTAATATAGGTTAACCTAAGAACTTATTATGTGTGCAGAGTTGTTGCTGTTAGCGCTACTACATTATATAATTAAATTTATATGTGGTTTCCACCGTAATGGACAGCGTCGCTCAAGTTATACAGTGTTAATAGAAATGTATTGAACAGGCTAGTTAGGTAATAGACTAATAGTGATAGTAGTTTGTTAATAATACAATCAAAAACGATATATGTGAAGGTTCTCAGTCCACTAATAATCCAACGAAGTTTAAAACCTAGGGCAGTTCAAAACGATTACAAAAACATACCAGTAGGTGTCGCACTGTCTGCTGTGTGCGAGCTACTGTCATGGAGATATTAACTTATGTTCTGTAATTAAAACTTTCCATTATAACTGTGCTTTCACAAATCATATTTCTTAGTAACCCCTCACACACGGGTCCTACTTGCCCCGCTCCGAGCGGGCCTCGAACCCGGGTCTCCAGCATGAGAGTCAGGCGCGCTAACAAGGAGGCTAAAGACTGCAGCCTCTAGCGCCTCCTGGCCTCCGTTACAGCTACTCACCAAAATAAGTTCTTTCTCCTCGTGTTTAGCATATTTGATCATGTACAGTATCGTTAATGATTTGGCAATTATTAAATAATAAAACAGTAGATCAACATGAAAATCACCGCAGTGGTAGTCTGTGATATTTAGAACAAGAACCTGGTGGATTTTTTTTTAAGATTTTTTTTTATTTTTTTTATTTTTTTAAGTCTACCGACACCGCATAGCTACACTTTGAGCCCACGCAACTTCGTGTCCCAGCAAGCATGAACAATCAGCCCGAGCTCGGCTGCGCCGCGGCGTCTGCGACTACGTGTAACCGGGCCGATTGTTGCCCGGAGCTCGCTCTGGAACATGCATTTGTTACGGCTGTAAAACACTGGGCCGGTTCATGTTCACCATAAAAACCGCCTCCAGGTGCGTCGTTAGACATGGGCATTCGGGGCTTCAGCCCCGGATGTTTTTTTATAGCCCCAGATCAAAAAAAAAAAAAAAATAAATAAAATTGATTATTATTAAATTTTAATAATTTAGTATACGTTTAAAAAAAATACCGGGTATTTTAATCTATCCTTCAGAATCATGTGTTGAAGACGACTAAAATATTCAAGCAGATCAAGTTACTATGGTTACACAACACGCTCGAGTTTAGAGGAGAGGAGGTTTCGCACCAGAGGAGAGAGAGGTTTACAAAACACTTAATATTCAGCAATTAACATTATTTATATATATGGGGAAAAAAATAATAAAAAAAAACACATTAAAATCCCAAAACCAGATTTCCATCGTAAACAACACACAAAGCATCATTAACTCACCACAGATCACGGAAACCCTTCTCATTATTTACAAGACTATAGTAAGCAGATTCTATTTTTAGTCTACCAGCCACTAATTTCATAAACATCACTTCAACATTAATACTATTAAGCTGCAATCCTTGATTCCTCCTGGTTTTCCATATTGCCAATTTCACAGTTCCTGTTATATAATTTAACAGACACATCTTCCTTCTCTTTAAAAAATTATATTTCACACCCCCTATTAAAACTTCCTCTGAGAAATCCTCACCAAAAACTTGAAACAATCTGTCAGAGGTCGGGGGGCCAAGCCAGACTGCACCCACCCCTCAAACCCAGGACTAGGGTTGGGTATCGAGAATCGATTGGAACCGGGACTAACTTTTAGTTTTTCCCAGAATCGTTCAAACGTTAAAATTTTGATTCCTAGTTTTGATATTCATAGTCCGCCGAGCGGAAGAAGAAACCGCTGAACAACACCAACGAAGAAGCGTCTACCGGAAGTGTTGGCAAAACGGCTCGAGTCGAACATGAGTAGCTTACGTCGGCGGTCCAAAGTGTGGCTTCACATTTCTAAAAATAACGAAATCTCGGCAAAATGCAAAATTTGTGACTAAAGGAGTATTTGTGACAGAAGGAGTATTTCCTTCAGAAAGACCGTTGGTTAGCAAGGTTAGCTAAACTTTTTTGACGCTGCCTCTTAAAAGAATCGGAATCGAGAATCGTTAGCAACCCGGAATCGAAACAAGGAATCGGAATTAGAATCGTTCAAATTCAAACGATACCCAACCCTACCCAGGACCACCTCGAGGAGCGTACCAGAGACCAGACAGACGAGCAGAACTTCTAAAAGTAACAATCTTTATTGAATAAAAACAAGAATTAAAAGTCTTAATATGGGCTTCGTATCTCTCTGCAGGAGGGAGGAGACCAGGAGGTCCACTGCGCCGACCCGGGTCGCTGGCAGCCACAAAGGAGGAGGAGGGAGTCGAACGCCGGTCCGGCGTGCAGGGTGGTAAACGTGGTAAGTAGATCCTTTTAGGCGTAATACAGGCGGACAGCTCTCCAGGCAGACCAGGACCGGGACCACGGGCCAGGAGGGGACTCTCTCACCGGACAGGTGGGTACCAGGTAAGTTTTGTTTCAAGCGGCGTCTATACAGTAGGTGGTCGGCACAGGGGGCGATGGGTCCAGGAGGGGGACTCGCTGCCAGCCAGGTGGGTAGCTGGGTACGTATGTCTCCTTCGTGTAGAGTGCTCTCCCGTGGCGTCGCTGGACAACAGGTGTAAGGTCCTCCGGGTGTCTTTCCTCCTTTAACGGCTCCAGCCAGAAGCAATATATCCTCTAATTGAAGACAGAGACAAGTTTACAGGTTCAATTCTATTACAGTAAAGCAAGGACTTACCGCTGGGGGGGGGTAGTTCTGAACAAGCAGCACTGAGGCTGGGGTGTGTCTCTCCTCCGCACAGGCAGCACACAAGAAGGCAGTGGCAGAAGAATCTTCTAAAATAGACAGAGCATCAGATTCAAGAGCAAACATGATCCTTTCGTATAATGGGAAATCTGGCTTACGGCTGGACTGGGCTGTTCCAAACGAGCAGCGCGACGGCTGGGTGTGTCTCTCCTCCGCACAGGCAGCACACAAGAATCTTCTATTTAAATAGACAGAACAAGTTAAACAGGGCAATCACACTCCTCTTCAGTATCATCAGGAGTTTGTGGCCAGAGTGGAACATACACATTCAACACTGAGGGCTTCGTTCCGCAAACACTGGGCAAGAACGCGAACTGGGGAATACTGGCGGTTAAATAAACATATGCATCCACACACACTGCAACTTCACATCAAGACCAATAAGGTCGGCACTCACCCAGTGATCAATCCTTCCACTGTTACGCTGAATCAACACTCAGAAGTTGAAGTAATTAATTTGGCTTTGTGATCATTCTCTGGGGCTAGAGTTAGAAGACGACTACAGTGAGATACAGGTTTACCTAACTGGAGTTGGGCTATTTCTTCTGGGAAGCTTTCAACTTGAGCACGTCTCAGAAGTTCCTGTTCAGCTTGTGTATAATCGTCAGCTGAGAGTTCACTTTCGTCCCATGAAGGGAAATAGCAGTAGCCTTAATCAGATCTTGAAGTGAATTGTATCGAGAGATATCTGCAGTGTATAACTGTGGTGTTCTTGGATGTCATCGCTTACATCATGAGGCTGTTTGGGCCAACTACTAACTGATTGAGTTAAGAACTGTAGACCTTGATTCCATCGGCTTTTATCCGTCTCCTCTGGTGTCAGCTTTGAGATATAGCCTGCCTTTTCAAGTTTCTGCACTTTAACATACACTGAAGCAAGATCTGTGTTCTGCAAAAGGCGTTTTTCTGTGCCTCTTAAATGGGCTGGCACTGCTTCTTATGTGATTGCAGAGGTGGAAGATTCTTTTCCAGAGGAGAGGTGTTGCATGCCTTTAAATGTCTCTGACTGCCACACTGATTGTTTTTTCCTCAAGGATTTGCACCGCTTCTGTGTCTCACTCCTATACGGAAGTGTGTCCATTTCGCCGCAATTTCTGTACATTGTTGAACAGTTCAGCTTCTGCTGACAAAGTGGAGGTTAATAGACACTGTTGTGGTAAGAGATGACTAACAAGGAATTTTGAGGGCCCTGCAGAGTCCACCCGAGTCTGGTTTTCACAGTGGCAGGACCGCCAGGAGACGAACTGGCTCTGTAGCTGTGATTAAATGTGGATAATCTGCATCTTTAATAGTTTGACATCCAATTCATCATTTTTTGCATTTGGCTTTAAGATTACATTGTGAGATCTGGTGATCACGGCCACACTTAAAGCACTTCTGATTTGACTTCAGCCAAGACTCCACTTGATCTTGATTCAGCAGTTTGACATTAGTAATGCTGCACAGTGTTGCAGAAGGGGCAGTACTTTGTCGGTTTCTCCTTCTTGACTGCTGCAACACTTGCTGGTTTACTCCGTTTGCCACCATGCAAGACAGTAGCAAATCGTTGAACCGGCTTGCAATTCCTTTGCTGTTCTCTCTGTGGCTGACAGTAGGCTCTGCTTACATTACTAGCGTACTGTGACTCATGCTCTTGTATTCTGAGCTCATATTCTTGCCAATCGCTGAGTTCTATCAGTGTTGGAACTGGGTTCTGAATGGGGTTAACAAACCCTCTGAAGTTTGCTTTAAGATCATGAGGCAATTTGGCAAGGAGACGTGAAACATGTGACCCACATTTGAGCTCTGTCCATCCTTTAGCTCCAAGTTGGTCCAGCATTCCAACTAATACACGCACATTGAGGGCAAACATTCTAAAAGATTTAGTGTCACCACTCCTGATTTTTGGGCCATCCATCAATTCTTTGTAGTGCGAGTTGATGTGGTTGACCATAAAGTGCAGTTAGAGAACTCATGGGGTTGGGGTGTGGGTGCCGGCTGTTGACATACGAGTCTGCAATGAGCAAGGCATTCTCCTGTTTCAAATGATGAACGAGTATTTGGTACTTGTAACGTTCTGTAGCCTCAGCAGTAGCAAATTCTCCAGTGCAATTTTGAGTCGTGCAATCTCTCTGGGATCTTCACTGCAAAAATGAGGAAGGGTGGGAATAGGACCTCTGTAGGTGGGCTCTACATGAGGATATGGAAGAGAAGGAGGGCGCACTGGGTGGTGTGGCTGATATGTCTCAGGCTGAGAGTAATCGGAGTACTGTCGTGAGGTCAAGAAACTTGATTTGTCTGCAGGATTAGGAGCTGATTGACCATAGCTGTCCGAGTACCGCTCATGTGCATGGTGAGCTAATGTATCCCTTGGAGTAAGTCTCTCATCTTGATAGACTGGACTTGTAGCTGGAATCCCATGATAAGGTTGATGATAACCACATGGTTCAGTGGAAGTGAAATAGTGCACGGGTTTGCAGTTCAGATTATGATCTTTAGACGTAGCTGCCGTCTCTTGACTGTAGTCCTGAGGCATAAACTGAACAGCTGTGGGATATTGGTTGCGATCTCTTTGGTCAGTGGACATATAGTTATGGCCTCTGTGGTCTGTGTTGTAGTAACCACGTGGTCTATCCATGTGCCTAATACCAGGTTGAGGATATGTAGCAACTTCTTGATGGGATAGCTTGTGTTGGGATTGAGTTGGTTCATAAGAAGAGAAAGGATGACTTGAAGTTAGCCGAGTTGCTGAGCCTGGTAGTCTCATGTCTCCTAGGTTGTCAGTGAGATAATCAATCTCTTTGTGACTGACAGAATGAGAATGCAGAAGGTCACCTCGTGAATCTACAGGCAGTGCCTCATGGGCTGAGGAGGATCGTCTTGATCTCTAGGCAGAACTGTCCTGCCCTCACGGGCTGCTGTATATGGACTTGAGGAGAGAACTCTCTGATCTGCATAAATTATTCGCCTTGGAGAAGTCAGAGTACGGGGCTTTGGCTGCGGCGGTTTGTTGGGCCAGTTGCTCCTTGTATATCTCTCTTGTATATCTCTATCAAGAGATATACAGCTTTGTTTGTAATGGACACCATTGCAGACTTTGACACCATTACATCTGCGAGAGAAAGTCCAAACAAACAGTGAAGAATATCAACTTTGTGGGTTAAAGTGCATGTCTTGTAAAGATGATAGAGTACATGGTTCAGATCAGCTAATAGCTCACCTGTTCCCTCCTCAGTAACATTCCCATTTACAAGAAATGTGTCTTGCATTTGGTCTTCAAATTTGGTGTTGAAAAACACTGATGCATCAACAGTAAGAGAGGCACAGCCAGTGGCATTCATCTGGTAGGAGAACAAACACACAATTAAGTCAAGCACAGGCAAAAGGAAAACCCTCAGCAGTAAGGCAGGAGTCACACACCTTTGTGGTTTGAGTCAGGCACTGTCCGGTCAAATTGGGAAGCAGACTGTGTGGAAATGGATCACAGCACACTTCCACTAAGGCTTGACCAGGTACAGGTTAGCCATATGTATATCTGGGAAACATCATAACAAGATAAAGAACTGACCAACCACAAGACAAGAAAATAAAGCATCACTCACTTGGCCCAAGACTCACCCTTCAGTCCCATAACTGCAACGCTGTAGGTCTGCGGTGCGTTTACGGTCACGTCAAACTTGGGCAAAACTAAACCAGAAACAAAGCGCTTTAGATTAAGGCCTCAGATCAGTCATTGAACTTCCCTTACATAACAACTTACCGTATTTTTTTCACCTCAAAAACTTGGGAGACTAGTGTTGGCACTCTTCAATTCATTGCTGCTCCATTCTGCAGTGCCTAGGTATTGTGTCCGATGGATGGACGCACGGACGGACGGACGAAAAGACGCACGCACGGACGGACGCACGCACAGACGTCCTTCAGACCGTCATATTAAAATACTACATTCATTAACAAAAGCTAGACTAGACCATTACAACACAAGCCTACGTTTTTTCATTTTATCTTTAAGTCATGTACTAATTTCTAGAGCAAGAATCAAACTAACAGACATACAAACACTGAAGTTGTGACAAAATTGTACTTCAGCCCTTGTACTTCAGACACTGGGATAAACTAAAGTGGCATGCTAATCAGAAGTGCCACACACTGAAATATTCAGATTAAAAGCCAAAACCAAAAACCTGATTGAGGCACAGACACCCCTTCAGCACTCAGATGTCTTCCTGGCTCCATGATCCGGACACTCTGATCCACAGTACTGAGGCCACACAGAGATCCAGCTTGAGCAGAAACCATCAGAACGTTTCCCTCCGCAGGAACAGCCGTAGCAAACAGCAGAGACACCAGGAACAAGGACCAACACACTGTAGGACACACACCAACATTCCCAAATTGAAAAATAGTCACATCATAAAGTACCTGGTTCTGGGAACACATATCGGTCCCAAACGGCACACTAGCAGCAACTATATTCTCACTGGGCAGAACGCTGTAGGCCAGAATCTGCACTGCTGGAGTCATATCGACGCTGACAGACGACTGGAACGTCACAGAGCCACTTGTGTCTGCACCACCAGCCTTTGCTTCAACCGTCTGAAATCCATGGAGAACGATCACTCCTTTGGATAAGACCAGACAGAAGACATAGGTGTGCAAGTTACGGAACAAATAGACCAGCAAACTTAACTACAAAACTAATGTCCACTCACCATATAGATTATGTCAGCGCTGTAGCTACCAGCCTCTCCAACAAATGATTACTCCACGGTCACTGGAAACGAAGCATCACATTTGAGCTTCACTATAGTTAGTTCACTAAACGATGGGTTGTCAGGAGAAACAGGAAGGAGAAGCTGAACAAACCTTGTATCTGTAGTGAAGTATGGCGATTTACAACCATAAAAAAAAACCTCTGGAGTCGCACTCGCCTGGGGAAGATCAAACTTAATCAGCATCATTCTAGAGAAAGTCTTAATTTTTACAAAATACAAGTCGTACCACCAGATTCTGATCAGCCTTAAGATTAGCAGTGTTTAGGGAGAACGCAGCCCGTCCATTCGTGTTTGTGGTTAGATTCAACAGCAGTTTGTTGGGCCAGTTGCTCCCCTCCAAGAGATATACAGCTTTGTTTGTTAAGGACACCATTACATCTGCGAGAGAAAGTCCAAACAAACAGTGAAGAATATCAACTTACTGGCTTAAAGTGCATGTCCTGTAAAGACGATAAAGAGTACATGGTTCAGATCAGCCAATAGCTCACCTGTTCCCTCCTCAGTAACATTCCCATTTACAAGAAATGTGTCTTGCATTTGGTCTTCCAATTTGGTGTTGAAAAACACTGAAGTATCAAAAGTAAGAGAGGCACAGCCCGTGGCATTCATCTGGTAGGAGAACAAAGACAATTAAGTCAAGCACAGGCAAAAGGAAAACCCTCAGCAGTAAGGCAGGAGTCACACACCTTTGTGGTTTGAGTCAGGCACTGTCCGGTCAAATTGGGAAGCAGACTGTGTGGAAATGGATCACAGCACACTTCCACTAAGGCTTGACCAGGTACAGGTTAGCCATATGTATATCTGGGAAACATCATAACAAGATAAAGAACTGACCAACCACAAGACAAGAAAATAAAGCATCACTCACTTGGCACAAGACTCAACTTACAGTCCCATAACTGCCACGCTGTAGGTCTGCAGTGCGTTTACGGTCCCATCAAACTTGGGCAAAACTAAACCAGAAACAAAGCACTTTAGATTAAGGCCTTATATCCGTCATTGAACTTCCCTTACACAACAACTTACCGTATTTTTTTTACCTCAAAGACTTGGGAGACTTGTGTTGGCACTCTTCACTCCATTCTGCGACACCACGGCCTAGTCTCAGTCACCTAGGTCTTTGTGTCTCACTGCCTCATCGCTTCTCTGGCTACGTGGTGTGCTCCACCTCCATCACCTCCGGTAATCCCCTTGGTAGTGTTGGGACTCTTCACGACATGCCTACTCCATTCTGCGATGCCGCCGTGGGATGAAATCCTGACTGTGGGCTGGGTCGCCATCAGCTTTACCCTGCTCAAGGCCATCCCCCCTGGCTTTCACCAGCACCTGCACCAACCTTTCCTCCAGCTACGGATGGCCGGCCGCCGTGGGATGCAGTTCTGACTGTGGACAGGGTGTCTGTATGCTCTTTACTGCTCAAGTCCTTGGACGGATGGACGGACTGGGCAGAGGGGTTGGGCGGACGGACGGACAATTGGGTGGACGGATTGGGCGGACGGACGGATTGGGCAGACGGGTTGGGCGGACGGGTTGACGGATTGGGCGGACGGACGGGCGGGGCGGACGGAAGATTGGGCGGACGGGTTGGGCGGACGGACGGACGGATTGGGCGGACGGGTTGGGCGGACGGGTTGACGGATTGGGCAGACGGGTTGGGCGGACGGGTTGACGGATTGGGCAGACGGATTGGGCGGACGGGTTGGGCGGACGGGTTGGGCGGACGGGTTGGGCGGACGGACGGGTTGGGCGGGCGGAAGATTGGGCGGACGGGCGGGGCGGACGGAAGATTGGGCGGGCGGACCGGTTGGGCGGACGAGTTGACGGATTGGGCGGACGGACGGATTGGGCGGACGGACAGGCGGGGCGGACGGAAGATTGGGCGGACGGGTTGGGCGGGCGGACCGGTTGGGCGGACGGGTTGGGCGGACGGGTTGGGCGGACGGGCGGATAGACGGACAGATGACTTGGATGGACGTATGGACGGCTCGGACGGAGGCGTCCATCCGGAAGGAATGCGGCTTAGCTGGAGGACAATAAAAAGCTGAAGAGAACCATGAAAAAAGGTTGGTGCAGGTGGTGGTGACAGCCAGTGGGGACGGCCTTGAGCAGGGAAGGGCAGACGGACACCCAGCCCAGTCAGAACTGCATCCCACGGCGGCCGGCCGTCCGTAGCTGGAGGAAAGGTTGGTGCAGGTGCTGGTGAAAGCCAGTGGGGATGGCCTTGAGCAGGGTAAAGCTGATGGCGACCCACCCCACAGTCAGGAGTGCATCCCACAGCGGCATCGCAGAATGGAGTAGTCATGTCGTGAAGAGTCCCAACACTATCAAGGCGATTACCGGAGGTGATGGAGGTGGAGCACACCACGTAGCCAGAGAAGCGATGAGGCAGTGAGACACAAAGACCTAGGCGACTGAGACTAGGCCAGAGCGCCGAGCCCCTGAAGTGGAAGAGGCGATCCTGAGGTTAGAGGCTGAGCTGCAGCACCCATAGATGGAGGTGGAACCTGAGGGAGGGCGGAGCTATTCAAAGGCAAAAGAGGTGGAGAGCCGTAGGGCAGCGAATGGGCCGCAAGTCCATGGCGAAGAAGATGTAATGTCCAACAGAGGGAGGCCGAATGGCCGAAGGTCCACACTGGAGTCAAGGGTGGTAAGAGAGCACAGCTGCAGTCTCAACGCTGTAGACCAGAATCTGCACTGCTGGAGTCATATCGACACCATCACTTTGTTTGCAACTGGAGTCTTATCAGAACAAGTCACGGATATCTGTTAGGAATGGTCAAGCCTAGGAAAGGGGAAACAAAACAAAAAAAAAAACACATGACCATCATCCATTTGATCACTGGATGGCAAACAAACCAAGAGTAATGGTGTTGAAGGAAAGCTTCAATGGTTCACAAAGCTTATTTACACCATCTATAAAGTTTAGTAAACAACTCCAACATAAAAACAGAATGCTTCTGTTCACTTCAAAGCCTACTGGTACCAACCTGGTTCTTTAAGTCCATCAACAGCAAAGAGAAAAAGGGTGAAAATGAGCTTTTCCAAACACAAATCTCCCTCACAGCCACGAGGACAGATCAGACTAACCCTTATCAAGCCGCTCTACAGACTCTAATATATCAGGAACGCATTCATCTCGTTAATTCAATTAATTAACCACCACCTGGCAGTAATTAATGTTATCATTTGATTAGGAGTTCCAACTAGCATTGATTTGAAACACCACACATTATGGAGGTTATAGTGGACGAATTGTCTAGTTGCTATATCAACACTATAGAATTTTAAAAAATATATAGCCTATGTATTGAAGATATTACTGAACATTTATTTAACCATAGCAAAAGTAAGTTTCTTGTGTTAATTTTAAACAAGTCTGATATTATTTTATCTTATATCAGTTGAGATAGTTCTTGAATGCTGGTGTGACAGCAGAAGACAGACTAGCCGGGTTTAAATCCTATATTTAAGAGAACTTTGTCCCAGTTGTTCAGGCGGGGCATGTTGTCACACTGTGTTGCAATGAGCAAACGATTAGAATTATTGCTTCTCTGCTCTATACTTGTATGAATTCTTTTGAGAAAAGGGTGAATAAATACTGAGTGAGATTCAATGTTCAGAAATTATAAATAGTAATGTATCAATATATATATATTAATCAGCAGTAATCAAATTGCGAAATTATGAAATACAGTAAAAATACAGTAAAGAACTATTTTGTAGTTTGGATTACTGATCTTGTGCACTGTAAAGTGAATTACACTAGTTACTGGAAATCGAAATACAGTGACTTGCTGGCAACCGTCCTGCCAGTACTGTAAAAATACAAGAAAACACAGGATGCACACAGGAAATGACTAACATGAATGCATTGATTGATTCCTAGGTTTATTTTGTTATGAATAAACAAATGTGCAATATATAAAGGAAAAACCTTATGATTAAAGTTGTAATGTTATAATGTTCAAGTTTTTGATCTAAAAAAAGAAAGATGCACACAGAAAATGACTCCAATATGACCAGACTGATTGTTTCGAAGATATTTAGTTTGTTACAAACAATGTGCAATTTGTAAAACAAAAACCTCAAAATTGTAGTTGAAATGGTATACTGCCGGAATTTTTTTTACCTTGAGAAAAAGCTTAAAGTATAGACCAACAAATTTTATGTTTATTAATTTATTTCATGTTGGTATATTTTTGGGAAGTACACCTGTTTTGACCTGATGTCCATTGGAAGGGACAAAAAAAAAATCACAATGAAAGCCATTATATAAAAACATTTGTTTTCATTTATAGAAGCCTCATGAGCTGGGAAAAAGTACTTTTATATTTTTCAGAAACTTAAAACATAATTCAGGTCTGAAGGGGTTAAAAAGACGTTTGAGCCCTCTTTATTGTACAAATCAATACTTTACCTTTGTTTAACAAGCAGATCACGGGTTGAAGCTCTCAATTTCAAAGATCAAGAGACTGATGCATTTCATTTTCTACATGGCAGTTCAATTAACATTGTATTTTTAGACCATTGGTATTAAGTGGCAAGGAGCAAATGCCTAAAATGCAGCAGAATGCAGGAAATCTACGAAATTCAAAATTTGATTCACAAATTGTGAAAGTGCAAAATCAAATAAAGTGTTTAAACCATTAAACTATAGGAACAAGACAGGATTTTACAAGATCACAACTTTGTTAAGACAAGGTACTTACAAGTTACAGGACAGCAAACACAAGGGGATCAAATAGGGAGAAACAGACATTGACAGCAGGTGACATAGATGAAGTAATGATGACCAAACCAGAGTAACAAGCACAAGGGGGCGGGGCCAGAGAACGAGACACCGCAAACACACACCTGCTGAATTTTGTTTTTCTAGCACCTCATAGCCTATTCATTGTATAATAGTCTTCTTTGAAATGTGTATACCTTGAAATGTGTTGTTTACATACCAGATTGATTATAAAGGCCAGCTGTTGTCAGCAATCACTAGGCATATTGGTAATGAGCAGAATAACCTATACTTAACAACTGCCATCATTATTTGATACAAGACCACTTGAGAAAACCTAAAATTTTGATAATATTTATTGAATATAATTTATGGAATTCTACTTTAAAATAGCCTACTTTTTTTCAGATAAAGCTCATGCAGCTCACTACTCCATCATCTATTGTGATATCTGTCATTGCACAGTCCAAACGATATACTGATCTGCAGTCAGGGGGACTGTAAGCAAACAGAAGTTTAATGCTTATGCTGATTAAGACACACAGCTATGTGTACACATTCTCATTTCTTAATTTTATGCCATTCTAAAACATTTTTATGTTAATATTTAAGCTTTCATTGAAACATAAAGCCATTGCTGCAAGTCTGATCATAAGTAAGGACATTCAAAGTATGGACAGGACTGTTCAAAAGTTAAACATTTTGTTGCAGTTATTGCTGATGTAATCAGCGTTGACAGCCTGTTTTTTGTAAAGTAATTATGTTTTTGTTATTTCTTTTGAGGACCTTGTAAAATCTTAGGGCTTAACATTCTGCAGCCATTGATTGTACATCCAATGCCTTTGAAAGCATGAATGTGCTATATAAAGTTTTGTATGGATTTGTAAACTTGTATGGATTCTCTTCACTTGCATGACACTATCAGTGTTTTGTAATAAAATGAACAACAATAAATATATCTGTATCAGTAATCTTGATTTAAAACAAGACACCATACAGTCAGTTATTTAAATACTGCCACCTGCTGGTAGAAAGTGATCCATTGCGGTGGAAACCACATTAAATATAATATAGCGCTAACAGTAACAACTCTGCACACACAATAAGTTCTTAGGTTAACCTATATTACCAACTGTATTGAGCCAAACAATGCGCTCATTAAACGTGACTGGTGATGTCTGGATAGGCATGATATTAAATAGCTGAAATAAACTACTTTTGCTAACATATTTATTTCGGTCCAGGTTTCTATTTATTCATTGATTTTTCTTCTTCTAACGTTACTCTACGTTAGTTCTGCATATTATGACCACAGATGATTATGACCGTTCTAAAAGCTTGGCTTTTATTTTGATAGGCCATATTTACTATTACTTCCGGGTCACGTGGCCAACCTGTCCTAGATCTTCAAACGGAAAAATGGAAAAAGGAATTTCAAAAAAACAAAAATCGGACCGTTATTTGATTTTGGTTTTTTCGTTTTTTGGATTCTGAACCAAAAACGGGAAAACGACTCTTTTTTACTGTTTCTTTGTTTTTGGTTTGAAACGACAAACGAAAAAAGGGTGGTTTCTCGTTATTTTGTTTTTTGTTTCAAACGAAAAAATAAACTATCAAAACGTACACGGACCGATCGGCGAGAGTAGCCGCGTGCAGGCGAGGAGGAGCTGTAAACTGATTGAGCTTAATGCTCAATAAACAGCCGCGATGTATTGTTCTCTTTTTTAAAAATGTTTGATTTCAAAACTCTGATTTCACATTTTATGTGTATACATATGTTATGGGTGAATAAACTCTATGACAGTGCGATATGGTTTATTATGTGATGTAATTTTTAAAACCTGTAGCCTATTAAAGAAAAAAATAAACACATATTTGGAATGTAATTAAATAACAAGTACTGTGGATGTCTTTTTCATAATATTTATTTTCATATAAAAGAACCAGAACTTAAATTACATCCAGTTTATTAGCAACACGTGCACGAGCGTGATATCAGTCTTTGATCTGGTGTGTCTGATCCACTGCGAGAACCGAGATCTGTCCGGCTTGCCTGCGGTTTTTTCACTCCTCCTCTCACTGAAGCCGCCTACTCTCGTCTTGATTACAGATCAGGCGAGGCGCATCTCAAACAAGCCTATTTTAACCGGCATGCATCTCGCGCGTATCACCGGTGATCAGGTGTGCTGTTGCTTGTCATCTGTTTTAAAATACAATTAAAGAATAAACGCTTTTTATATTTTACTAAAAACAAATTACTCGCGTGGCTTGGATTGTTTTTTCTTCTGTGCTGACCCATCCACCGCATTTACACCAGCTAGAGGAGATGTGTGTGTGCTGTATGCTTCCTAATGGAATAACAACCATTTGACGCGCGGCTCTACCCTCCGGTGATCTAGCGTTGAAATCTGTTTTCTTCACTCAGATGCGGGCTGCAATTTAATTCGTTCCGGTGAAATCAGAAATTAAAATACACACAAACGTGTACCTGCTTCTCTGGGTTCTGATCCCCACAAGTAGGCCTACAGCTTTTTTACCCTCATCAAAACCGAGAATGTTTTTCAGTGGTTGTATTATCGTTTTGATGAGGGGAAAAAAACGATACAAGTGCGGATTAGAACCCAGAACCTCCGACACACTTGGCAAGAATACTGCCACTGGACCATCTGCACGTGCACAATACAGTCGAATCTGTATATTTATTCACGTTAAAACTCACCATATTGAAAACATATAGATCTCATACGACCAATTAAAGCCAAAGTACCATAACATTTTTGGTCGGACATCACATCTTCGTATACATTTTATTTATTTACATCAGTAAATCGTCTTTGAAAACATGACATTCTCGAAAGAGTAAAAAAGAATGCTTCATTGTAGCCAGCACTTTTGAAAATGCCCGTCCGAATGAGTCTCTGACTGTCCCCAGCACATTTCAAACCGAACTGACGCCCATGCACAGAATGTGAGCAAAACACAAGCTAAACGTCTTCAGCTCGTTATTATTTATCATCTCGGGTGTTTCGATGAAATGCGAAAACAAGATTAAATGTTTGACAGTCACACAGAGATATTATGGCGAAGGACAGGCGTGCCCGCGACCCTCTTCCAAGGAATTTTCAAGCCTCACGACAGCAAATAAATGTCACGGGCCTGCAGTAATCACTGGCATGTTCGGCTTTCCGCCTCCCGAACCGCAGAGTAAACATTCCCGTTGGTCAGAAAACAGGGAGAGGATTCCCCACGGCCAGCGATAAGGAATATTGGCGCGCGACTTTGTGCACGTGTCGTCAATGAAAAAAAAAAAAAACACAATAAAAAAGTGAAAGCTAGTCAAGAGAAAAAAGAAAGAAAAGAGTGTCGTCAAGAAAACTGAGGTTCATTTGGAGACTGATGGGTTTTGAGAGTTGATGTAGAATGTGTTTGGATGGCGACCACACCAGAGGCTTTTGGGAAATGTGGGTTTGAAAACGTTTAAATCATTTTTCAGAAAAGTTTCATTTTAATTACTTTAAAAACGTCAAGTGGTGTAACCACGTAAAAATGACTAACATTTTCCATACTGCTTCAATTAATGTGAGTGTACGCATCTGGATAATTGTTTTCAAAAGTAAATGTAAATATATAACAAGAAAACACATTAAATATTCCACAATATCCCATGTATATTGTAAAAGGATATTTATGTGCATGACTTTTCCAACATAAATAACCAAAATACTTAATCCTAGTCAGTAACTAATCCAGATTTTACTAGTGTAAAAGCATAAAATCTAGCGAATGCATCCAATTGAACGCGTAGCCTTTTTGAAAACGCAGCTGGTCGACGTCAAGTCAAGAATATTTATAGCGCTTTTCACAATATAGATTGCATCAAAGCAGCAATGGTCGTTTCTTAGTGGAAAAACATCCACGTTTGGTAGAGCTGATCAATGGTATTATGGTATTGTCAGCAGTAGAGTCTGTCCCGCATGTCCTCAACCCACCCATAGAGGGAGGACCTCACTCACAGAATGAACACACAGTGTCAGACATCTTTTTTTGGAAGCTAAGCTAGCAGGCTCTTGTTCTGTGGAGAAAGCTGAGTAGAAGGGGTTACCATCCTCTTTTTCCCCAGACATGTACGGCCGTCGAGATCGTACAAAAGATCCGGGATTCAGCTTTTGCTTTCTGCAGTCGCCATTCATTGTTTACATGCACACCTGTTTAAATCGAACTGAATTCATTGGTGAATCTGGATGTAGTGCATACATGAACGCTTAACAAGTGATCGGTTGATTTGTGTTTTAGCATTGCTAATAAAATCCCCACTCCTCCGTGAGAGATACGAGACCAGTGCGTCTCACAGGTGTCGGTCATCGATAATCACACCACCGGCCTCGAGCCGTAGAATGCAAAAGCCGAATCCCAGACATTTTGGGTGATCTCGAAATCCTGGGCAGACTCATCACGGTAGCCTAGACTTGTTGTTTAACTCTGTTACCGATGGGCGTGGCCTCCTAGGGCAGCAAAGCAAGTGCATTCTGGGAGATGTCTTTCATTCACATACGCCAAAAATACATTTTCTGGCTTTTCTCAGTCTAGAAAGCTCTAAATTTCAAAAATAATTTCACATTTCTTCTACATGAATGACCCATTTTAAATACACATTCATCTTTCCAGAAGTGAAGTAGCCCTTTAAGCACCCGTGAAACCACTGAGTTCGGAGACCCAAATGGGCGTAACGATAGGCTACACAAAACTGACGGTTTTCCCACGGTCTTGACGTCTCGGTTCGGTTTAAAAAGCTTAAAATTGCTTTTTTTTAAACAGTGGTTTAAAAAAATTGTTTTTGTCTTTTAATTAATTCAATTACAATTATACGTTTCACAAGGATTAAAAAAATCAGCTAATGCATGCAAACTATAGGGAGCCGCACATTGCTGTAACATTAAAGGTTGTAGCCTAAATTCAGATGCTATTTATTTTTTAGATATAATTATTAACACAACACATTGTATAAAAACATGTAAACTGAACATATAGGGCAGTTTTTGCATTAGCTTGTTTTTACTCTAATTATTGAAATATAATAATGTACACAATTTTCATGAAAGATATTTTAAACATACATTAAATAATCAAGATATCGTTAACAGGTTAAGTAAAATATAATATATAGGCTAACATTGTGCACTTCTTTAGTGCAAGAGTTCATTTAAAGTTGTGGACACTCACTTGCCTGAGGTAAATATGCTATGCTAGTGACAAGCTATGCTGTTTTATTGACGTCTTTCCGCGGCTGAAACACTGATTGAGCGATTACACGAGTTATGATGCCTTTCAGTAAGTGCTGTATCTTTCAACATACCTTCAGGTGTCCATTCTGTGACTGAGGAAGAGATGATCGCGTTTACTCGCGCGCCGCGCTGCCGCTTGACATGAGGAGCTAGTATAGCGATCTGTCACGTCACATCAAAGAGCGCCAAAACGCCATTTATTGTTTGAATTTCGTGATCAAATAGACAGAATTTGAAAGATTACACCTTGCCTATTATCGAAAGGAACAAAACACGGAGCTTGTTAATTTGGTGTTATTGTGTTAATGGTGATTAGGCTACAAAACTGACTTTGTTGTGTACTGTACACTAGACATGAGGTTTGTTGAGCCGGGCTGGGCGGGGCGTGTCCGGTACGCAATGTAAGAGAGTATCGCGATTCGAATCGTGAGTTCTGTATCGCGTTTTTTATCGTTACACCCCTATCTCATACAGTGCACTATATAAAGGTGTTTTCGGACATAGTCTGAGAGTGTGTTTGTGAGTCGCAGGGCAGCAGGTGCAGTGTCAGCGCCCCCTGGCTGTGGAGCTGCAGTAGTCGCACAAACTCCTCCGGCATCTTGTGCATGTGGGGGTGAGGGTGGCTCAGGTCATAATAATGGTATGGAATCGGCTGTTCCTGCAGGTCGCTGCCGAACGGCCAGAATCCGTAAACGTGAACATGCTCACACAGTTCCAGTGCAGTGCTGATTAAAATAAACCCAGTGGAGAGGCGCACCTCCCGCAGGCCACGCCCCTTCCAGAACCGGTCCAGTGACCGCAGGTAAGAGGGGCTGAAGAACACCACCGGCTGATGAGGTCTGATTGGCTGGAGGACTTTGAGCGCTTTGATTGACACTGATGTGCAGAAGGTGTAGGCGAAGGCGGGAATAATGATGGAGGAGTTTCCGTACACACTGACCCGCTCCACCAACGGATCCGGATTCTTCTCCATGTCTTTGTATCTATAGACACACACACACAATATCGGTAACACATTACAATTAGGTTCATTACTTAACATTACGTTTTAACTGACATGCATAACCATAACTATTGGCAATACGTCATTTGTTACAGTATTTAGTGTTACACTTTATTTTAAGGTGTCATTGTTACAGTGTAATTTTATTTAAGTACAGAGTAATATTATTAAAAACCATGTAATTGCATGTAATTATGTATAATTTACATTTATTGCAATGGTAAGTGCATGTAACATGTAACAAAGACACTGTAAAATAAAGTGTTACTGTATTTATTAATATATAATGTTAGTTTGTAAAGTGTTACCACGTTATCTAATAAACACTATTGAAAAAAAAACAGATCTAACTGTATGCCTGTATAGATATGTTGGACATATGAGAATAAAAGTGTCTAGTATTATAATAATTTTAAATAATCTCACTAGGAGGAGTGAGTGAGTGTGTGTGTGTGTGTGTGTGTGTGTGTACATGCACTGACCGGAGCTGACTGGGGTTGATGGTTATCAGATCCGTCTTCAGTCCAACATCACTGTCATTAACCACTGCCAAATTAAACCTGAAAGAGAAAAATAAATCTGTGAAACTGGTGCTTCTTCAATCTTTTAGAAGTAAACTATAGGATCGAAAACATAACTGGTGTGTCGTCCAAGCGAAAGTAATGTTGGGATCTATACTTATAATTATCCATGTGTTTATTAGAAAGAAAGAGAATCTGATGCTGATCATTTCAATAAAAATCATTTTAACAGAGTTGTCATTTTAAAATGGTCTCCTACTGACAAACACAACCAGATCTAAAGTGGTGTGACTTTCATGTTCACAGTCATATGACTTCTGTCTGTTTTATTTGGCTATCTAGTTAAGCATTCACAAAAGAATTTGCTCTAACACCCTTTGCACAGTAACAGCAGATACAGCCGGTTTAATATTAGCCCCTCGCCCGAGCTGATAAGAGATGTGTGTGTCCTGTGGTTTCAGTGTAAATCCACAAAACTAATAAAAGACTGTACAGTGATTAACCGTTTTAACTCTTCACAGAGAAACTGACTGCAGCTGCTTCACGTTTCAACGCTGCTGTAAAAACCACACGTGAGCGCGCATCACTAGAACTGTATTTTAATTGGGCAAAATAAATCCCCAACAATGAAACTGAACTGATAAACTAGATTTAAAAGAGTTCGAAGTCTCTATGGTCTTCTGGTCTACAGAAGTGGCTCTAACGCGCGTCTGTGGGGTTTAGGGATGGGACGGTATGAAAATTTCATATCACGATTACAGTGTCCAAAATAATCGTGATTATCAATATTATCACGGTTTTAGTAAAGATTGATGAAAGTGCTAAAAAAGAACTGATGCTCACACTGAAAACATTTCAACAAGATTTATAATTGAAAATCAACAAACAACAAATAAAACAAGCCTCTCTGTGCAGTTTTTTAAGCAAGATTCTACTCTATATGGCATTTGCTTCTTTATAATGCCCGTCGTCAATAGCAACGCATTATTACTAGGGTTGGGTATCGAGAATCGAGTATCGATTGGAACCGGGACTAACTTTTCGTTTTTCCCGGAATCGTTCAAAAGTTAAAATTTCGATTCCTAGTTTTGATATTCACAGTCCGCTGAGCGGAAGAAGAAACCGCTGAACAACACCAATGAAGAAGCGTCTACCGGAAGTGTTGGCATAACCGCGCGAGTCGAACATGAGTAGCTTACGTCGGCGGTCCAAAGTGTGGCTTCACTTTTCTAAAAATAACGAAATCTCGGCAAAATGCAAAATTTGTGACTAAAGGAGTATTTCCTTCAGAAAGACCGTTGGTTAGCAAGGTTAGCTAAACTTTTTTGACCCTGCCTCTTAAAAGAATCGGAATCGAGAATCGTTGGGAACCAGAATCGAAACAAGGAATTGGAATCGGAATCAGAATCATTCAAATTCAAACGATACCCAACCCTAATTATTACACAGCGCACATCCATATCACAACGGACGCGCGCTCTCGTTTCATTCAAACACAACTTGCCGTCTTGCGTCTCCGGTTTTTGATTGTATTGCAAACATGAAATCAGAGTTGATTTATTGTTTACAGAGTTTGATAATCCTGGTGTGATATAGCTATCTTGTCTGGACGATTGTTTTACAAAATGAATTCATAAACAGGTAAGATTTAAAAAACATTAGCTAATCTCATTATCAATTCAATATGTCCCCGTAATTATGTGGTAAAAATAAAATCGGTTTAATACGTGATGTATCTATACTTTACTATCCCCTAAAATATCACTCTTAAGGTTTTTAGTGGTCAAGAACAGAAGTTGTGATGCCACTTAATTGAATTGAACTATTATTGTGCTCTGTAATCAATGGCAGCCCATAGAACCATATTGTAAAAATTTGTGAAATTTGGCACATAAATAGAGGACAGTCCAACCATTCAACACAGCAAAATTGGAGTCTCTATTGGCTTTGGTGCTACTAAATGTCCAAAATTGAACTCTTGGTCCCAACACTTGGTCAGGTGAAACCAGGGATTGAACCACCAACCTTCTAGTTTGTAGACAACCTACATGAACCAAGAGCCACTGCCACCCCAATCGTGAGATAGAGACTCAGGCACTTACCGTTTACATCGGAACCGGTTCCCTATTGGCACCGCGTTTCGGTACTCGACCCTATCCATAATGTATCCGTCTGGGTATTCCAAGTACCTTCCTAGTACCTTTGTCCAAATTTTCAAAAAGTTTCTGCCGGTGAAATCAAACGCACTGAACAGAATTCCAAAACAAAAGTTTGTGTTTAAAATAGTTTTAATATTTACCTGAACAATTTTTACCAATATTCTGTCAATACATATTTTTAAAGAATTTACAGCTTGCAGCTTTATTTTTCACCTGTTATTCTCACCTGTGGTTGAGTATATTTGTTACGACCCTGCGCTTCCTTTTATCGGCTGGATGATTTGGGAGTGTGTGAAGGATTGTACACATGAATTATCTCTTCTGATTGCAGAGAGGATAAAAGATGGGACTATCCAATCAACTTCACTTCTCCTAGGGGATCGGCAGACCTAAGAAGTCATTAGCTCGAACCGTTTTACTATCAATATTTCCTCACCATTTTGATTATATTTTTTTTTCCCATTTTATTTAAACCCTAGACATTGTTGTATTCTTTTGTATTGTAGTATTTCCTTTGAAACTTCAATGAAGAAACTTGCAAGTCAAACCATCTGTGCAAGTGTTCCTATTTTATGTAATTGTCACGAACGACCTGACTGTGACAACATTGTTGCAGCCAATGAGGGAGCAAGGAATTATGGGATATGTTTACCGTATGACGAAATCTGTGCTGTCAATCTCACGTCCACAGCTGCTGTTTTTTAAAATCCCACTGCTGCCGACCACAGCACACCGACCCAGACGCCGACCGGACCAGGGGACGTCCTGCACACACACACACACACACTATATTATTAATATATAATAACTTCCTGCGTGCCTGTGAGCGACTCGCTTCATACTATCAGAATCCAGCGCTGCTTGATTCGGGTATACT
The DNA here is from genome assembly GCA_038021265.1 of Cyprinella venusta. Classification (NCBI taxonomy): domain Eukaryota; kingdom Metazoa; phylum Chordata; class Actinopteri; order Cypriniformes; family Leuciscidae; genus Cyprinella; species Cyprinella venusta. The sequence goes on along the minus strand of CM075883.1, from coordinate 28,713,840 downwards.
TGATAGTTTCCTGGTCCTGACGGCACCCGCTTATGACATCCTGTTACGCAATTGCACACGTGCTTCACAACGCGGTAATTCTCGACACAGCGTCTCGTTCCCTTTTTCAGGGAACGAAGGTTACAGTCATAACCAAGACTATGCCCATTGATTTTATTTAAGGTTTATATTTTCTCCGGCCTAACCCAAGCCCTACTAAAACTACCCGTCACAGAAACATGTACAAAATGCTAGATTAAAATCAAAACACGTTTTGGCCAATTTTATAAGCGTTTTTAACTAGTGAAATTACACACACACACACACCTCAGGCAGCATACTGTGAAGTGCTGCACTCATTTTGTATCTTTTTGTTGAGCTTGTTTCATATTGGATGGATTGATTGACGGCTGTGTTGCGTTTGGTGAGGATGAATGATCCTGTGGCGTTACAACAAAACTGCAAACGGATTCTGTCATAAACATACACAGAGAGAGAGAGAGAGAGGTCAAAGGTTCTTAATGACATCATCCTCATTTTGGAGGGAAAACAGCAGCAGCAGCAGCAGACAACACACACAGATTAACATTTCATTCTCAAAACGAGAGATGAAAAACACGTCAGTTAATGAAGTGACATCAGGCTCATTAATGAGATGCATCTAAATTTAGTAACCTGTTAATCAGCAAATCAAGTATAGCATAACTGGATTGGAGATTAAATCACACACCTGTTCATGTCCTGTTCAGTCATGTTCGGTTTGAAAGGGCAGTTTAAGAAATCGGAGAGTTCCTGAGTAAAACTCTTCATGTCTATCCTTTAGAAAGAAACATGAGATGTTTGAAAACAATCATTCTCATTATTTACTCTCTCTCAGGCACAGGGGCAGGTTGATGTTAAATAGGCTATATGCAGCTTTTTCCCCCAAAATAAACATAATAATAGCCTTTTTATTTTACCATTTATGACTCAAACATCTCCGGATGAGCATACTGACACCTTGTCGGCTCACAATGTGTGCACCTATAAGCCTGTATCCTATTTTTCCTATTTTCTGTCGGGTCCGACTTTCCCCGCGCTGTCTGCGGATGTGACGTCAAGCGCGTTCATGTTACGTATATTCCGCAAATCATCCAGGCGGCGGTACATTTGAAAAAATGCAGCGCGTCAAAAAGCTGGCCGATGCCCATCTTTATGCAAATGAATAAGGTCCTTCTCTATATGAGTTCGCATCTTCCACGGATTTTTTTTGTAACGTGTTCAGTCGTACATTAACAGTGCAGTCGATGCTGTTGTTTACATCCGAGCGCCTCCATAATGGTCGCTCATCCGGGTTACCGCCCAGAACGTGACGTCGGTGAAAACCCTCAGATCACTCTGCCAGCCCTCCACTGCTAGTCAGCAAGTAGCCCACACTCGCAAACAGAACTCTTATCTCAAACAATATCTGTATTTAACTGGTCTTACCTCTGGAAACATAATGTTGAGCTCCTTGCTGCAGATGACTTGTGAAGTGTGCACGTACGAGCGCGCGCTGAGAGAGCGAGCAGAAAGGAAGAGCAGTTCTGTTTTTTGCCCACAGGTGTCAGTCGCGCGTTTAAATTTCAGGAAATCGCATGTAGCCTCTTTAAGTCTTGGGTTGTTTTAACCCAATTTTGGGTCAAATATGGACAGCCATTGGGTTAAATTACATTGTTTGAGTTTGTCCATATTTGACCCAAAAAATGGATTAAAACAACCCAACATTTTTTTTTGTATGAGTAATAAAATGCTTTCTCTGTGTCCATATTTGACAGTAACAATAATGCAAACATCGAAAAGGTAGTCTTTAATAATGTCTAAATATTTATACAAATGCAAAACATAATACAATTAAATTGTTGTTATTATTATGTCTGAAAACAATGTTTCCAGCAATAGGGAAAACACAACCAGGTTTATAAATTTATATTGTTATACAGCCATCTAGAGGTTACGCTGTGGTATTACAGATGATAAATGGTGCATAATTTACATGTAAATATATAGTATTGTAAAAACCCCTTGTATTGCCTGTATTTATTTATTTTTTCCCCCAGAAATTCTCATCTGAATATCCATTATTAGTGGTAGGCTATTTATTTTATCACTAATATTTACGATGATATTTATTATTAGTGCGGCAGCATTTGAGTAATGCATGTGTTTGTATTAGTGTTCGTGTGGGTTATCTTGGAGGGCTGCCTTGTGATGTGTATGATGGCACACAAAACTAAGTACAGATAAACTTCCTATTTAAAACAAATATAACAAATATTCAAATGTTTGCAGAGGCGTGTAAGTGAAATACATTTCAGCGGATGATGAACAAACAGCACAGCATCGGATGAAATAGTCAAATTACTCTCACTTCCTCAATTGCAAGACTGTCAATGATATTAAAGTAGTAAGATTAAAGAATATGTAGAATACTCATATGTAGAATAATTTATGTGTAGAATATGTAGAATGCTTAAATGTAGAATAATTTAAGAATATGTAATGTACAATTTGGGGTAAAAAAAAAAGCTCCTCAATTATTGGGGTTAAATACACAATAAGGGGACATGATCATATGGAGTTTAGCGTTTAATAAGGTGAGAAGCTTAACTTTTAACTTAAGCGCAGTGTTTTTAGAGCGCAACAATCAAACATTAGTTTTCCCACGTAAAATAGTTAAAGAGTTTTCTAATCGGTTTCAAAATACACCAATTGTGTAACAAATATATTTGCAGTAGGCCTATACAAGCACTGAATTGGTATGATTTTTACAACGTAGGCCCTACTACTTTTATGATGTCTTTTCTCACAAAATGACAAGCTGTAAAGAAATTTTTTTAACGTCATCTGCGGAGCATCGCACAATTAAACGAGTTTATAATCGGAAGTTGGAAATTGCACAGAGTCGAGCGGTGTGAATGTTCCTATAAGGTAATTCTCTGAAATATCAGGATCGCTGGGTGATCTTTGTACTTTGTACGCACTCTTTGGCAGGTTTGAGAACGGTTAACTTGCGTCTGAGTTTTGCGCAGCGCAGCTTCTGAAGCGCCTCCTTCATCGCATCTCTGAAAGACAAAGCATAAAATGAATTATTCTTTGCATTAAACTAGAGGCTTTATCAAACATACAGTGCTGTGAAAAAATATTTGATGGACAAAATGTACATCTCTAATTTCAAATTAGGCAGCATACATTTTCTGCAATGTCGAATTTTGTCCAAAATTTTGTTGACTTTTGCATTCGGGTGGCTGTAACAGTCATTTAGAAAAGGGGCGTCACAAAAAGACACTCAAAAGCCTATAAATATTAAAAGAAAACTCAGAACTTAACAAAAATTGGTGGGAATGTGTGACATAACTTAGTAATCAAGCATGCAAAATATCATGAATATCGGACCGTAGGTGATGTCATAACTGTCAAAAAACTTTGAAAACCATACATTTGCTATAGTAAATTGGTTGTAAATGGTTTTTTCCATATAATGATAGTGGTAAAACTTAATGTCTTAATTAATGCTTATGTGCTTAAAGGCCTTAACTGCGATATACTATGAAAAGAGGAACTTAACTCTGTTCCGATCAGCAAATATTTCTCTCAAATATCGTCACAAGTCTGTGATAGTGAGCACTTCTCCTGTGCCGAGATCATCCACCTGACAGGTGTGGCATATCAGTGATTACTCAAAATAGGCTCTATGCACAACTGCACTACTTCCTGACCTTTAGCCAGCTCCTTGTTTCCTGTATACCATTATTGGACAATTTGATTAATTCAGGTGTGCTTGACCTCAGTAGTCACGGCAACAATAATCAAACACACCTGAATTAATCAATGTGTCCAATAATGACAGACAGGAAACAAGAAGCTGGCTGAAGTTCAGGAAGTAGTGGAGCTGTGCATAGAGCCTATTGCAAGTTATAAAAGTCAGAGTTGCGTGATATATACAGTCGAATTTGCGTGTTATAAAGTCAGAATTGTGAGATAAATTGCAATTGTGAGACATTTGTCAGAATTGTGATTAAAAAGTCACATTTATCTTTTTTTTTATTATTCCATGGCGAAAGCAAGCTTCCATATGTTTCCGATTGCTTTTAGAGGGAAAAGCTGTCCATAATGCTGGTCTAGGATCAGTTTTCTCTGTCATAAAATAATATTGGCGAAACCACTGTTTTGAGCAGTGAGTGGATTAGTTTTAGGAGCGCACATATCCTCTCGTTATAAGCAGTTAGGCTATGTAAATAAGGCATCATCAGCTTTACTTTAGCTTTAGTCTAATGGAACATGCAAATCCTCCATATAGCCTTTAGTAAATGATTTTAAAGAGGAACATTTATTCTCATGGTGTTGGTTCACCCCTCTGCCTATGATCAGAAACTTAATACTTTGTGTTTTGTTGTTGTTTTAATATATAATTTGGCCTATTTCAGTTATTAGGCTAATTGTAAAACGGTTAGTTCCAATCCTTGATTCTGATTGGTCAATAGCTGGATATCTTGACCTTTGAACAGTTTTCCGTGCCCTAATCACGTCTCAGATAGCACACGTACGTCTGCAAAGATCTGTTAAAGATCACTTCATCTGGAAAGCATCCGATAGACATCTTTAAGACGTCAGTTTAACATGCATTCTAAACGTTTAAATCTTCTAAACGTTTAGTTGACATCTGACAGGAAACGTCCTAAAGAAGTATTGCAGATGAGCAAACACTCTAAAAATACGTCTTTCCAGATAAACACACAAATAGGCTAGACGTTTCTGTTATCAGGGACGTGTTCTTCCGGACTATTTTTTTCCAGCGGAAGGAAGTCTTTTAGTGATTTTACATCATGAAAGTTGCATAGATAATTTTTTTTTTCAGCTTTAATGTTTGTATTGTGTGGTAAAAGTAAAAAGGTATGAGAGACTAGCGCTGTATCGTGAATAAGTGACGCTGACTAATTATACTAATTATTCACAGCACTGTATATCAGTGTGGAAGTAGGCTATCCATAAGAGGATCCTAAATCTCTTTAATCCTCCTTGACAGAAAAACTAACATAAGGATGTGTGTGTGCTCTTGCAGTCAATGCAAATGTATTTGTTGTTAGGCTATACTGGTATAATGCTATAAGGCATTTGGATAGCAAATGATTACTTATGTGGTGGTTACAGACAAATATATCAGGAAACCTCACAGTAAAAAGCAGTCGTGAAAAACGTGATACACTTGTTCTGCCAGATGAGTTTATATCGTGTTTTTACTTTTTTTTAAAGTCCTTTTATAACTGGTTTAAGTTTCGTTGCTTTTATTTTTGTGATTATTTTAATGATTCTTTCCGTGTTAAAGCACTTTGAATTACTATAGTGTGTCAAGTAGCCTATATAAATAAACTTGCATTGCCAGAGATCAGGTCTGGAAGTCTCATCAAAAAGCCAAAGGTGACTTTATATTATACATCCACAAAATAAATAAATCTTTATTATACCATGGTTTGGGTGAATACTCGATTCTGATTGGCTGCAGGGTGTCCATTAAAAAGGAATAAAGGACACTAGTAAAGGAGTTCTGGTGAAACTGGCTGTTTGACATTATGAAATAAATGCGCTGGCTAGCTGCGAGTAACCAACAGGCAGTCATGTACCCGTTTACAATTTATTGCATCAAAAAACAAACTTCTAGTTAGACGTTATACTACCTACCTGTGTGTTTTAATAGGTTAAAAAACGAAAGTGTACCTCGACAAGCCTAACTTGCATAAAAAACACGCTGACTTTCTGGCTCGCGATTTGCTAAACGGGTTCTCCGAGCGGAGCGGACTATAAATATCTCCGGTTGATGAATAGGCCTAAACTGAAACCAAACGTACCAGGGAAACCAAGTTATTGTAAAAACGTTATTCTATTGTAAAACTAAGTAAAATATAAACTAATAAAAGTTTTAAAATTGCGTTATTTGACAAGTGACCGTGGTATTTGCGTGTTTGACATTCGCCGTTGAATTATCAGCTTAGATTTTAGAAATCAGATATTCTAATTTAACGACCGTTTGAATTTGGGGTTTGAAGCAAACTTAGTAAAAGTGCTCAGCAAGCAAAATATATACACTGAAAATATATAATTATTTTAACTGTATAGGCTAAATTTCACGAACAAATTACAAAGATATGGGAGGCAAGTTACGCATTGAATTAAACGTGCCATTTTGAAGAGGAACATAATGAATAAATAGATAATTAGTTGATTTGTCAGGCTTTTCAAAATGTAGTATTGTGATTTAAAATTCTTAAATAAAAATCGAAATGACCGTTATGGAAATTTAGTGTTCTGGAAAATACATACTCTATTAATTTATTAATTAATGAATCAATTTTAACTCAATGTCTTAACTTATTTCTTCAAAGGCAACTAATGATTATGTAAGTTTCCATGAGAAAAACCCCAATCGCAATCACAGAACGATCCAGATGTGAGCGAGTCTTCAACAAGATAAAGGAGCGCGCTCACCTGGACGAGTGTGTGTCGTTTGTGTAGTAGAACATCACAGAGATGACCAGGACCATCAGGAGCCTGAAGATCCACTGGAGAAACACCACTGCCATCAGAAGCACAAGAGCTGGGCCTGTGTGTGTGTGTAACTGAGATAGAGGAATCATAAATGACAGACACACACACACACAGATGTTCTTAACTCCGCCCCTCTCACTTATAAAACTTCCTCTATTCATGTATATGATAAAGTGATCATCTGCAGTAATGATGCATGATGTGTCATGTTTTATAAAGCACAATCTTCGAGTACATTTCATTCTTATATATCGTGTATTAAAATCCATGTAGTTTTTGTACATCGACTCTGAGGTCAGCTTGGTGTGTTCGGTCATAATTCCCTGGGAAAACTGCAGGTTTACACACTTTGACCTCAAACACGGCTCCTCACACACCAGCAGCAGATCTGAGATCAGTCAGTGGAGTAGAACACTAAAGTCTGTCCTGATGACGCCACAGACTTCAGAACACGTGGAACGCTATTTCAAGCCTTTATTTGTTATAATTGTGATGATTATCAGCTTACGAAAACCTGTTGACAATATTCTAATTTTGACTGGGGTTTTCATGAGCTGTGAACCATAATCAAAATTACAACAAACAAATGCTAGAAATATCTCACTTTCCATGTAATGAGTGTATAGGCTAATATATAGTTTCACCCTTGAAGTCGATATATAACACGATATTCTAGTTTTTCGAGTTTCGCCTGTCCTATATGTTGCAGGAAACCCTCTCAGACTGTGCTATGCACGATATTGAAAGAGGAATTATCTTCTGTACATCAACATCGCTACCAAATAAACGGGGATAACGAGCGAGGAGGTGAATCTGCTAATCCTGAACTTAGACCTTTCCTCACAGCAAACGTCTTTTTACATGTCCTCATAATATCATGAACTCAAGCGTCACTCTATCCTCGAAGAGCACACATTTATCCATGAGTAAACACAGGATAATTACAATAAACTCATTATTTTGAGTACAGTAATTGCTTCTTTGCATGTGTGTGTTTGCTGAGGCGAAGTCGAGTGGCTCGGGCAGTGAGAGAAACACTCGTCAGAAGAACAAGCGGCAAATTCTCTTCTAATTCTGTCAAAACCCCAAACTGTATCAACACTTCAACACTTCTGATGTTTATTTAGGCCACTAATGGTCATTAATCGTGCAGGCGTTTAATTAGAACTTACAGCACAAGAAAGGACAATATTATCGCCGATCTCCAGCCGGGTTTTGCTGATATGTTTTTTTTTTAGCGGTTCAAGAACGTTCATTTGCACTGAAATTATTTCGTAATTGTTAAATTTAAAGGAACACTCCGACTTTTTAGGACTTAGGCTTCTTCCCTGTATCCTCCAGAGTTAGATAAGTAGCTACATACAAACCTTTTCCCATCTTCGTGCGTGCCGTAACTCTGTCTGACACACCCACCGCTAGCCTAGCTTAGCACAAAGACTGGATGTAAATGGCAACAGCTAGCATACTAATCCCAATAAGGGACAAAATAACGCAAAAAAATTCCTATTTACAGCCTTGTTCACTCCAGTATTTCGCTCGATGGTTTCGTTTTCTCATCATACGCGTGTTTACAGTGGAAGTTGGACGGCTGAGCTGGCGAATAACACACGTCATAAGCGTTATGTGATTGGCTTACAGGTAACCAATGATTTTATACTTCAGACAAAACTATGTAAACTATGCTTTTACTGTTTAGTAATTGCTGACTCTATTACTCCAACTCTGAATGAACTCTCTGCTCCTCACCATGCTGCGGTTATCATTCCGCCCAACTAGCAGTGCTTCGCCATCTGAGAACATAGTTCCCCATATATATTTACGGTTAAAAGATATGACCTTATTATTTGTACACTCTGTGACTACACAAATCACAACATGTAAATAGGAAAATGTTTGCGTTATTTTGTCTCTTATTGGGATTAGTATGCTAGCTGTATCCATTTACATCCAGTCTTTGCGCTAAGCTAGGTTAGCGGTGGGCGTGTCAGAGTTACAGCACGCACGGAGATGAAATAGGTATGTGTGGACTTATCTAACTGAATAAGCTAAAGTCCAAAAAAGTCTGAGTGCTCCTTTAACACGTTAAATGAAATGGCCGATAAATTCTAAACCTTGTATCGTTGGAATACTTGAAACAGACGAAATTGCTCGTCATTTGGCAAAAGTTTCTGGTATTTTGGATTTTTTGGCCATGATGAGTACCAAACCTGTGCGGAAGTTCTCTGGAGTCTGATTGTCAATGATCATCAAAACAAAGTTGAAATAAAATACCTAAAACTCATGAACAGAATAAGATTTCACAAATAAGAGCTAATTCTGTGCTTCATGTGGGGACTGGCCACTTGGTGGCGCTATAACATGGAGAGAAAAAACAACAAAAATGGCCATAACTGTGCTACACTAAGTCTGACTGACTTGAACATTGGCATGCGTCGTCCAAGGTGCCACGACCGACTATGAGGACATTTGCATATCTCGAAAAACGCAGCAGCGACGGCCAATGAGGTTTGAGCAGCTGATAGACAAGGTTAACGGAGGCCGATCGGAACGAAACTTGGTGGGCCTGTACGACTCATGTCTGTAATCACATGGTGTTTCACACATCCACACAATATTAATATCATCAGATCTCCTCATACGGAACGGCTTTGCCTCAAGAACCACTGCTGTCAATCAAACCCTTCATTAAATATTCACGATTATGTAAAACAACCAACTTTTGCAAGCCAGTCCTCGGGTTTTAGCTCAACCTCAGTAAAACCAGTGCAGTAATATATTCTGGACTCTCTAGCTCAATAATTATTAAACAAATATTGAACTTTTCTCTTCGGGTTTATGTAGGAAATGGGCGTAGCAAAATATTCACAAGAACCTATAAATCCTGAACAAATATGCAAAACTTAACGGATTTAAGTGAGCACGGTTCTGAACAAGCGTGCAAACATTTATAGAGATTAAACCATAGCTGTTAAAAAGCTTTAGAAACCATGTGTGTCCTATGGTAATAAGTAATCTGTAAATATATGATTATATATGAGAAATTCGGTCCATATTTTGTAAAGTAGATTTTCTCCTGGTTTGAAACAGAGATACGGATACTTCGTTAGGTTATGGTAACGTTTTAATAAACATAGTCTCTGTTTTGTGTGTTATTTTGCCCTCTAAAAGGAAAAGTGGGATGTGATACAAACTAAATAAATACATCAACATAAAATTAAAAACATACAATTCTAAGACAACTCACTTTTCGAGTGATTTTGTAATAGCGTGGATGAGATCAACCCAGTTTTGTTTCCGATATTTATTTTCAAAAGGCAACAAATAATTTAAAGCGGTCTGTACAAAGCTTGAGTACAAAAGCTATTTCAGAAAGTATTACTCTTTAAAAAAAATCTCTGCCTTGAATATTCTATAAAAATCAAGTAAAAATACTCTGTCACGCTTTAAAAGTTCACTTAAAACAGGAGTGACTCTGACCTCACGCGTGCCAGAGAACGATTGTAACGTAACATCCGATTTTTGATTCACACACACACACACACACACACAGACAGAGTTCCCATGATGCTCAGGGGTCCACGAAGGACACCATGATGTATCGAGTGCCCTGTGTGGTGGGCAGGCCCTCGTGGTAGTGCGTCAGGCGGCCCGGGTGCATGAACGACCAGCCCTTCCTGGGAGACTCCACCTTACAGTCGTAGCGCAGGAACCGGCAGCCTCCACCCTGACACACACACACAAACACACACCTGAAGCCCCGCTGGCCAACTCATGTCTGAATGAAAATGTAAAGAGGGTTTGTTTGGCACCGTGTCCTAACCAGACATGATAAAGCCACGTTCCCAGCCGTGACGGCGACACGAGCCGATTCGGTTTTAGAAATGGGTTCGCTTCTCTGACAGCATATAAAGCACGACAACGATAAACTTTCGTTTGTGCTTTTATAACAGTATTAATGGACCTGTATAGCACTCCGCCCACACGCTCTTCTGATTGGCTGTGATTTCGGATTGATTTGTTTGCGTCTCGTCATATCGAGTCTGGTGTGGATTAAGGCCGTGTGTCCACCAAAGCGTTTTCCACACGCCTGGCGTATGTTTTTAATTGTTTTCAATGGGAGCGCCGCGTTTTTTAAACGCCATGAGCGTACCGAGGCGCTGAGCGTTTTTTTCACGCTGAAGCGCCCTGCGTTTTTACTGGTCGCCGGGAGTTGAAAAATGATAAAACGCAGCGCTCATCACTGTCACTTTTTACCCAGCCGTCCAATCACAGTGGAGGAGGGGCGGGACTAATACCACACCGACCAACTGTCACAACATTCAAACTGCTGCGGATATTCTGTATCATAGCAACGAAACGCCTCAACGGAAAAAACGCTACGCTGCCAAAACGCTCAAGCGCCCAAAGCACGGCGTCTCCAGCGGAGCGGCTAGTGTTTTCAGCGGGATAAACACGCTTTGGTGGACACACGGCCTATAAAAAGGTTTTTATAGTTTTTATTTTTAATATCAGCAAAGTTAATATTTAGCATTATATTTAACATCCAGTTAAAGACACTGTAAAATCTTTGACGTTTACAGTTAACTTATGTGCAAACCTCTTAATAATAATAATGAAATAATTGTTTGATTGCACAAAGAAACCAAACAAATGCAAATTAAATGTATAAAGGCACATATTCATATGATGAAATTTTGTTAAACACAGTGGATAAGAACAAAAAAATGCATATGATTAATATGATTATTCTTTTATTGTTATTTCTAAGGATTGGAAATAGGCTCATTTTACCACTCCCCCAGAGTTAAACAGTTGAGTTTTACCGTTCTCGAATCCATTCAGCCGATTTTCTGATATTTAGAAGAATATCAGTAACCAGACAGTTTCTGGTCTCATAATGATGGTAAAATGAGCCTATTTCCAAAAAAAGTGGAGTATCGCTTTAAGGCCGTACTGCTGTATTTGCAAAAGGGCTGAAATTTCTAATTTAATTCAGTTTTCATTTCTGAAAATTTCCTTGGTGTGGGCAGCGCCTGGTTAGGACATGATGTGAGGGTTTATGGGTGGACACACTCCGCTAAACACAGCAGGAGTCCAGTTTACCTCATAATCGACGCCTTTGCTGTTGAGTGCGATGTTAATGGTGAACGTGGAGGAGTCGTGATGCGGACGGAGCGACGGCTGCTCGTCAGGCCGATACCGAACCACGAAGTTCATCACAGCCTGAGCCTGGAACACAAGAGTGTGTGTGTGTGTGGAGGACAAATCTGCTTAAAACTATCCAAATATTGTTTTTCTGCAAATCAGAGGAAGCGGCAGTCATAAAATATAATAAATTAAAAATATTGATGTTTCCAATCAAATGCATTCCTTTATATTCACACTGCCTTATTTAACTAGAGATGTATTAGCTATTTATATATGAAGAGTTCAGATGCAAAAGCCTCTAAATGCCATTTGAAAATTTCTTCTAAAATGACCATTTTTAACAAGCTTGTATATTTAAGTTCAGTAATTTCACTTAAATGACAATTATTAGGTAATCTTCATTGCCATTTAAGTGAAATTACTGAACTTAAATATACAAGTTTGATAAAAATGATCATTTTAGAAGAAAAATTCAAATGGCACTTAGAGGCTTTTGCATCTGAACTCTTCATATATATATATATATTACATTTTCAATTCAATATTTGATTTGATTCATTTCAGTTCATTAATTGAAACAAACAGTGAATCAAACTCCAAAATGAATCAAACTGATGTCATGTAAATGAATAAATAAAAAGCCTATTAAAAAATAAGGTAAAACTTTATTTTACATTGTCTTTGTTGAATTTGAAATCTTTATTTCGAACATAAAAAGAAAGTATATAAAATAAAACAATGTTTAAAAAACTTAGGAAAAATCAAAACAAATGAGCAGCAAATATATATTATATATATATATATATATATATATATATATATATATATATATATATATATATATATATTAGGGCTGTCAAAACGATTAATCGCATCCAAAATAAAAGTTTCTGTTTAAATAATATATGTGGGGGAACTTTGTATAATTATTTTGTATATATATAAAAACACACATGCATGTATATTTAAGAAAAAAATATTATTTATATATAAAATATTTATATATAATATAAATTATATATAAATCTATATACAGAATATACATGAAAATATTTCTTAAATATACAAGCATGTGTGTGTATTTATATATATATATATATATATATATATATATATATATATATATAATAATTATACACAGTGCACCCACATATATTATGTAAACACAAACTTTTATTTTGGATGCGATTATAACCATTATATACTCCTACTGCCTAAATTCTTACAGTCTTACATTTACAATTTTATATTATTATTATCATCAGTTAAACTCATTTACTACAGTAAAAACAATAAATCTGCATAATTACATGCAACTAACCCTAAACACACCCTTACCCTACAGTAGGAACATGTTGGTAATTAATATTTCGCAATAGTTCAACGTATACTTGCATTCAAAAATTAAAAAATAAAGTGCAACCAAAAATAACTAACAATGTAAAAATAAGAATATGAGCAGCCAATGAATGACTCAGGCCAGGTGTTAATGAACGTGTGTGTGTGTGTGTGTGTGTGTGTGTGTCACCTTCGGATAGTACCCCGGGTAGAGTTTTTCTGTCACAGGAACGATGTAGTCTTTGAGGAACTTCAGCCACTCTTTCTCATACTGGATCTGATTCATGTGAATATCAACGGTGGGAACGTTCTCGTAACCTCCAGCTAACCGCTCGTCCTGAGAGAGAAACACACACACACATGAGCTGCTGGGTCACACACACACACACACGTGTGACGGTCACTGACCGTGTGTCTTCCTCCAGACCATCCGCCGAAATCCTCCATGGTCTCCACGAGCTCGTCACACATTCTCTCAGAGAACGCTGGGAACCAGTACACGTCTGGACAGGGCTGAAACACACACACACACACACGCACTCATCATTCAGCGTTGGAAAAGACACAAAAGCACAACAGGCTCCTGGAGATTCAGGTTCACCTGCTCCACAACGTCCTCATCGTCCTCGAAAATCCTGGAGTAATTCTCATGGATGTATTTCTCTCTCCAGTCCTGAGATCACACACACACACACACACAGGGTTAGTTTGCGCTCACGAATTCTGCTTTTCGATTCCAATAACATAAATGTTCCTCTTATTGCAGAACGTGTCTTGTGTTGTGATTAGTGTGATTATAGAGACAGCAGGAATATGAGCGCTGTCACTTTAAGAGCAACACACTGACACACACGAGGACAGAACACACAGTCTCCGCTCCAGTGATTTACACTCGTATTGAAAGGAATTGAAGTTTTATTTATATAATAATTATATATTACAATTAATTCTAATTAATAATTATATCTGTTCCCAACCCTACGAGTGTTTGAGAGTCTCTCACCACTGGGTTGTCGAATATCTGCCACATGTCTGGATGAAGGCGGCTGATGTTGTAATTAGTGGAGGACACCAGGCGGCCGAACTCATCCCTGTTGGACACGAACATGAACACGCCCTGCAGGAGCAAACACACACACACACACAAACACACACACACACACACACAATGTGGATCTTCATCGGTATAACCTTCAAAATCATGTATTTCCACACTGTTGTTTTCGAAACACAAGTAAAAGTCTTCATGTGCCGGTCAAAAATGACCGGAAATTATTTATTTATTTCAATGAAATTAATGTACTATATTTTAGTTCGATAATATTTTATTATTTAAGGCGAGCCATTTTTTTTTTCACTGTTCAAATTTGAGATTTTGGGATACTTGTCCTCTTCTTTCAGACTTGTGGTGAAAAAAAAAAGTCAGAAATACACATTTAGGCCTTTATCTTACGACACTGTGTGTGTGTGTGTGGGTGTGTGTGTGTGGAGATTATCATAAATTCATCAAAAGTTGTTGATCTGAATCCTCCGCTGCTCCTCGATCGCTGTTGGTCATCACACACACCGCTAGAAAGCTCTCTCTCTCTCCTGTACATCGCTGTCAGATCCAAATATGGTCATTTCCTTTCTATCAGCAACCAATCATGAAAGTAAAAGGGCCCAAGTACACAATCTCATTGGCTGATGCTAAATCCTTAAAACTCCACGTCCGAAATCTCCACTTTAGTCGCAGCTACACACACCACACGTCCCAGCCGTGCGCCTAGTTATATTACAAAGACATTTACTGAAGGATGAAGGATTTATAAATATGTTATTCCTCGCCTGATTTATATAACATTTTATTCAAAAAAAAAAAAAAAAAAAAGGCAAAAATCATTTTTTAAGGCTATTGACAGAATATTCTGATTTACAGGAAAAGTAGAGATTTACTGAGGGATTTGTAAATATATTATTCCTCGCCTGATTTATATGACATTTTAAAAAAAACAAAAAACACACGGATATTGAATATTCTGATTTACAGGATACCAGAAGTAGAGATCCATAAATCCCTCCCATCTAATATGTGAACAAAATGGAAAAACAATTTTGAACCTGGCTTTATCAATATTCAGATTTCATTTTTTAATGTATGCAAATTAGCACATATTTAATGCCAAATTTGCATATTTAAACATTAAATTACAGAAAACTTGTAATCCATTTTTTTTCTCATCTTGATGTAGGTAATCAGCTGGGGAGGTTTCATGGTGATATCTGCTAGTCAACAAACTACCCTAATTCACCCGTAGTGTCTCGCCTTAACTTTGGGGATTTTTAGGGGATTTTATGGCAGATTATTGCTGAAGGGAAAAAAGTTTTAAAAAGTGTACTTTAAAAAAAAAGGTACAAAAGTTTTACTTATTGTTATGAAAAATGTGCAAAAATAGCATTTTCAATTTTTACGTGAAATCTATATTTTCTATCCTCCTAAATCCGGATCACCTGCTCGCGGACGGTCTTGCAGAAGATCATGTCGGGGTCCATGCCCTCCTGCTGGTACAGAGAGACGGCCGCCAGACGCGAGCGCAGGGTCTCTCCGCGGATCAGATACACCTGCGTGATGTAGGGCACGTTCCACAGGCCGCTGGAACACAGCAGACGCCCGTCAACAAGAGCTGAACACTGTAATAACTGATGAAACCTGCAACTCCCACTGTTGTTGAACTGAATCAAACCATCATTGAACCGAATTAAAAAGAAAATTCTTAATTGATGAACATTGCAATATTGACAATGTTATTGATCTTACTTGAATCCGGTTAATAGTTGATTAACTTTGCAGTACTGACACTGTAATTGAAATTTGCATAATTCGTTCTGTTATTATTCTGAATTGAATCACTGAATCAGATTTGCTTCATAATTGATGAACTTTGTTACATTGACACTGTTATTGAATCAAACTGTACATTTTTTTCACAATTAATAAAGTTTGCATCATTAATTCTGTTAGTAAACCGAATTGAATCAACACTGAACTGAATCGGACGTTTCATAATTGATTAACTTTGCAGCAGAGCCACTGTTATTGAAGTAAAATTGTATCAAATTGTATCTAAATTGAACTAATTTCACAACTTGATGAACTTAACAACATTGACACTGTTATTAAACTAAATTGAATTTAATTAGTTTTAGGGCTGTCAAAACGATTAATCGCATCCAAAATAAAAGTTTGTGTTTACATAATATATGTGGGTGCACTGTGTATGATTATTTTGTATATATATAAAAAACACACATGCATGTATATTTAAGAAAAAAAAATAATTATTTACATATAAAATATTTATATTTATATATAATATAAATTATATATAAATCCATATACAGAATATACATGAAAATATTTCTTAAATATATACAAGCATGTGTGTATAATTATTTTAGATAAATAAATACACACAGTGCCCCCACATATATTATGTAAACACAAACAACTTTTTATTTTGGATGCGATTAATCGTTTTGACAGCCCTAATTAGTTCATAACTGTGCACCATGGACAATTCTTGATCTGAATAATAACTCTATTGTGTTGTGTTTCATCTGACATTGATGAATTTGACCACATTAACTCCAATATATCATCCTTGTTTATAACAATGCAGTCAGTCTGTATTGGAGAAATAAAGCTGTTTAGCAGTGGTCAAATCTGTCTCGTGGGCTGATGAAGAACAAAATATCTTATTTTTCCCACAAATCACTCTAATTTCTTCAAATTGAAATGCAAGCATTGATACATTTTTGGCCTGATTTAGTCCTCATTTTTGAGGTCTAAGACAAGACGACACAGAGCCGCTAAAGTCGACATTTGCAACGACAACACACTCGCTGTAGCGATTAAACACACACACACACACACACGTGGAAGAGACTCACACTCTCTTGCTCTGCACGATGTCGATGTAGTCCTCGGAGCGCGAGTAGAAGCCCTCGGGACTCAGAGCGCCCCAGAAGTTTGACCACAGCTTGCCGTGCCGCGACAGCATGGGCGCGATTACACCCCTGCGGACACCAGAGGGACACCATTATCAAACAGGAAGCCCAGTACAGTGTACAGTGATCTGTTATCAGAGTTACGGAGATCAGAAATGCACAAGTTAGTGTAGTAATGTGACCCCAACCACGAAGCACGCCTGGATCTGGGTTATTATCACTAACTTAAACTATAAAGCACCTCCGTTCACTGAAATTACTATTTTTATTTCGTTAAAACTGAGAAGTGTTGCCGTGGCACTCAACTGAAGGATAAGGACTCTAGGTTTATTGAATTCAGTTTTGTCACGATTATTAATTATTAATCATCTAATTGTGGTGGTTTGTTATTACAGCAATTACTAGAGAGAACCGCAATAATTGTGCAGTTTAAATTTCAATCATTCTTATCAATGATTTGATTGTATAAATAGTATTGATTTTGACAGCAATATCATAAATATCACAAAATCACACGTGCCGGTTTTAGTTACATTTTAATCCTTAATTTTTTTTTTACTGTATTGTTTATTTAACATATTCATATATTATAACATCCAGTAATGTGTAACGAGGAAGCAAGACACTCCAGATCAGGATATTATCGTTAACTGAGAACAGTTAACCCTCTGATGGTCTTCGTTCTCCCAGCCTGACCACCTAAAAATGAAACTTTCTCCATCCCAGTAAAAACCAATGCAATTTTTTTTGTGTATTTTTGTAATTTAGTATTTTGAGACAATTTGATTAAACTTAATATTTATGCAATTTATAAATATTTATTTTATTTATATAAATATTTATAGTCCATTTTCTGCCATTGAAAATAAAGAATTTTTTTTTTTTTCTATGCTGTATTTTCGATTAAAAAAGAGACTAGGCTTTCAGAAATAAAAAAATCAATTTATTAAACCTAAAATTAAATAAATTATGTAATTGCATGGGTTTACCACTAGATGCCTGTATAGCTCTAAATGGAGATGCTTCTGAATTCCAGACCAAATGACTTACTTTTAAGACGTGGATTGAATGTATTTCAATAATAATATATTCATAACATATTTCAATAATGTATTTTTATAATACTTTTTGCCAAGGTTATAACATTTCATTAATTATTATTTTAATAATTATTAATTATGTTATGTTTGCTGAGCACTTTTTTTCTGCATCGTGGCCGATTTGTAGAGAATTTTTGTGTTTTTGTAAATTTCCCATTCATTTCCTATGGGTCGGTCATTTTTGACCAAAGACCACATTTACATTTCTTCATTCAGCTGACGCTTTTATCCAAAGCGACTTACAGTTGCTGTACATGTCAGAGGTCGCACGCCTCTGGAGCAACTAGGGGTTAAGTGTCTCGCTCAGGGACACATTGGTGTCTCACGGTGGATATTTGTGTTATTTCTTCAGTTTAAAAGGATCTTTTATTTCAGTGGTTTAAGCGTGTGTGTGTGTGTGTGTCTGAACGATCATCATCGAGCGCTACATGTGTTTGTTCACTCACTTGTTCTCTTCGATGAGAATCCGTAAGATGTCGGGATTGGTCAGAGCAACATCAGAGTCGACGCTGAAGAAATAATCACATGACACGTCCTTCCTACACGCCTCCCTGAAACACACACACAGCCAGTGGAATCATGGGAAACATCTGCTAACCAGGACTGGTTGAACTGGTGGTTTGACATGTGCGTGAGTGTGAGCGTGAGTGCGAGTGTGTGTTTACACTGCCATGGTTCTGGCCTGGTCCTGTCTAAGGTTCTCCTCAGGTCCGACGATTCTCGCCGCAGGGAACAGAGAGCGATGACGCGTCCAGAACCGCTCGATGTGCTGCTCATGATACACAACCTGCAGAAACACACACACACACACACGATTATTTCACTAAGGACACTGCATAGACTTTCATTAGCTGATGATGTTTTCTATGGCCGTCACAGACACATGCTAAACACAGATCAGAGAAACACTCAATCAGACGTCCGTCACAAGCACAGGCAAACCGGCCGCTGAAACACTCGGCTGAAGGTCACATGCCTCAGGTTGAGTGTTAGTTAATGTGTTACCATTAGAGATCCTTCCACACATATCTCAAACTACAGCCGTGTCTCTGTGATCCTGAAATACACTGGTGTGTGAAGAGCCGCACGTACGTTGTTGTGTATGAAGAGCCGCAAGCGTGTGTGTGGGTAGCGCAGAGTCGCCAGTCTCTCCAGGAATTCATCCAGAAACGGCGTCGGCTGCTCGATAAACACAGCGATGTGAACCAGCGGCATCTCCTCGTCCTGCACACACACACACACACACACAGTTTTAAATCTTATTGAAATTAAGAATCGAAAAAAATCAAAGAGCAGAATGGGAATAGTTAGACTTCAAACGATCCCCGACGCTCATCCGGACCCTAAAGTGACAGCGCTAGTGTAAGTGTGTGTGTGTGTGTGTGTGTTATATGAGGATACTCACAGGAAGATGACTCAGGTCCAGCAAATCATCGTCACAGTTCCCACACCCGTTCTCATACGTCCACGCCGTCGGCACGTAGTTACCCAGGTAATTCAGCTGGAGCTGCACACACACACACACACACACACACACATTTATCAGTACACTCGCTCTTAAAGTGACAGCAGCCTAATAAACCTGCATCCGTCGCTGTCATTAACTGTTATCATCACCCCCCTCTGCTCACTTTCAGAACGATAAGTGCATATGTCGTTCATAACTCACAGTCTGTGTGGTGCTTTAGTGTTAATGTTACTCATATAAACACCTGTAACTGGAAATATTAATGCATTGTTCATTTCATTTGTACTTTAGTTATACTGTATTTGTCCTTCTGATTATTGTCCATGTTGAAGACAGGTTTATTTATTTCAGGATTGTTTGATGATTAGAGTTCAGAAGAGCAGCGTTTAATCTTCTGTAATGTTATGAATGTCTTCACTGTCACTGTTGATGATTTAATGCGTCCAGGCTCAATAAAACTAGTATTTCTATACATTTCTTATTCATCTCACCCCGAGCTTTTGAACAGTATATATACTGTATATAACACACACACACACACACGTCTGCAGTAACAGAAGGATGTCTGTGCAGAGTGTTTGTTTACCTTCGTTGGCCCGTTGCCATGGATAACGACAGGAAGTGTGTCATAGACCACGTTTCGAGCTCTGACTCTGGATTTCTCAAACTTCAGCACCACTTCCTCTGGATACACACACACACATCACACACACAGAAAACAGGCAGAATTACAACAGGACTAAAGCAAACTACACACACATGTATGCATGTTAGAGATTGTGTGTGTGCGTGTATGTGTGTGTTTCTGTGTGTGTGTGTGTGTGTGTGTGTGTGTGTGACAGAGTGAGTGCGTGTATGAGAGTGACAGAGGGAGTGAGTGTGTGTGTGAGTGAGTGACAGAGTGTGTGTCTCTGTGTGTGTGTGTGTGTGTGTCTCTGTGACAGAGTGTGTGTGTGTGTGTGTGTGTATGAGAGTGACAGAGAGTGTGTGTGACAGAGTGTGTGTGTGTGTGTACCTATGGCTCCATTGAGATTCTGAAATATTTGTGATTTGTGGTCCAGTGTGATGTTGAACTTCCGCTGGAAAAGAAAAATTATTTAGCATGAAGAGATACACGTGTTACTCTCTCTCTCTCTCTCCCACACACACACACTCACCCTCTGCTCTTTGTCCAGGTATATCCGTGTGTAGAACAGCTGGTCATCGTCGTCGTCTTTGTATTTCCACTGTTGCACGATTGCGTAAATCTCAGGAGCGAAGCCGATGAAACCTACACACACACACACAATCACATGGGCGTCAGCAGTCATGGCCGTGCTTTTCATTGCACTGACACACACACCTCCAGAGTTGAGGTAGCGTTTCCCATGATGCACTGCTGGGTATTTGGCGGCGAGTCTCTGGTCCGGCCAGCAGAACCCCTCGGCCGAGAACACCACGCGGTGAGAGAAGCGGGAAAACTTCCTGAGCAGCTCCGCTGGACCACTGGCTAAAATCACATCATAACTACACACACACACACACACACACACACAAAACAATCAGGTCAAGAGGACAATAACTCTAGGGAGCTCAACTACAAAACATAAACAGGTCTACTTTATCTCCAGGATCTAGTGATTGTCATCATGGGCGAAGGTTTATCATAAAGAAACACTTGGGCACAAATGAAACCTCACACTCGCAGGGGTGAAGCGTGTCAATGTGTTGGTAATCAGGTTACACATCAGCAAGGAGAGGAATGAGGTCACGGCGTTGTGTTTATTGTGTGTGACGTGAACACACCTGTCGACGAACATGATGACGGTGTTGTGTTTGTCTTTGTGTTTCTCCAGTTCTTTCTTCAGCCAACGAACCTTCTGGCCTCCACCGACGGTCCGAGCGACATCGCCCCCCCGCCACTGCTCACCCAGACCCAGGACCTGCACACACACACACACAGGACAATAATTGATTATGAATATCATTGTCAACGAATGTCATGTAATGTCATTATGGATTGGTCGGTCAGCTTGCGTCACGTTTACTGGTGATTGGTTGAAATAAGCCAATCATGATCATGGTTGTCAAATTGCCATCAGCAATTATTAAAAACAATGCAAATATTGATATTATTAAAACTCAATGTGTGGCTTTTGCACTTTTTAAAGTAGACTTTTACACAAAAATACATATTTATTTAGTTATAGTAAACTTAAAAGCTAAATTACATTTTTATCCGATTAATCGAAAAAATAATCATTAGTTGCAGCCCTAGTATTTGTATGTCTAGACTAATGTTTGGAATAATTAAGATTTTTTATGTTTCTCGAGTCTCTTCTGCCCACCAAGGCTGTGTTTATTTGATCAAAAATACTGTAAAAACTGTGAAATATTATTCCAGTGTATATCATCTGTTTTCTATGTGAATATACAGTAAAGTGTAATTTATTCCTGTGATCATTTCATCATCATTACTCCAGTCTTCAGTGTCACATGATCCTTCAGAAATCACTCCAATATGAGGATCTGATGATCAACAAACATTTGTGATTATTATCAGTGTAACTGTGATGCATTTTATTTTTCAGGATATTTGATGAATAGAACGTTCAAAAGAACAGCATTTATTTGAAACAGAATCTTTTGTTACATTATAAATGTATTTACTGTCACTTTTGATCAGTTTAATGTGTCCTTTATGAAATAACATATTTTCTTTCAAAAATAAATCATCTTGAGCATCAGATCCTCATATTATTTCTGAAGGATCATGTGACACTGAAGACTGGAGTAATGATGATAAATTCAGCTTTGATCACAGGAATAAATTACACTTTACTATATATTCACATAGGAAACTGATCATTTACATTAGAATAATATTTCACTATTTTACTGTATTTTGATCAAATAAATGCAGCCTTGGTGAGCAGAAGAATCACTTTTTTTAAAGATCATAGTTATTTTTTTTATTTCAGACTTTCAAGTACTTTGAGAAGTGTGTGTCGTATCAGTGATGGGGTCAGCACCTGGACGGTGTAGTTGAACTGTCGGATGGTCCGCATGAACCTCAGGTACCCGTCGGTCACTTCTGTGGCTGCGGTGATGACCAACACCTCACCTGAACACACACACACACAGTTATTCTACTGTAATAAATCACTGAGTTATTCTGAGTCCTGGAGATTCTATTGCCTGATGTCGATTCCTTCATGTCTGAGTGAGTCGGACAAAAATAACCAACTCAAAAAATAAAATACTAAAACATTTGTAGAAAAGAGTTCATTAGTGCAGCAGTTGTTCATTAATGAAGTGAAAGCCATGAGGAACTCAAACCAGTGTCTTCTGAAGAAGCTTCAGGATCTCTGAGGATCTAGAAGCTTCTGAAGGACCTTTTCATATGCAAAATTTTGCTTCAGTTTATGAATGTTTGAGTCACAATCAACAAATTTACCATGGTAAACAACACAGTTTCAACCAAAACACCACGGTTACTGAATAGTAGCACGTAATTAAACAGTGTGAGAAGCTTTTTGTCATTTTGAGTCACTTCTTTGTGATGACAGTAGATTTAATATAAATTTGCCACATTTTCACAACAAAAGTAGTTGATTTTGACGCAAACAATAGTTGACATAATGACCTTTTGTAATATATGATCTGGTTTTGGTCAGATTACGCGGAGATTGAGATACGGATCGGCGGTTACATTCAGATTCAAATCTGACTGGACATTTAAATGTAGACTGACAGAGAAATGTTTTAACGGTTCTTACTGGGTTTCCCGGACCGCGGCTCGGGTCGGCAGAGCTGAATGGAGCCCAGAAACAGGATCAGGGTCACACGAACCGCAGTCATCGCGCTAGCTTGTTTCGCTCGGGTTCAGTTCCGTTTTCACGCCGATTCGGTGCAGAATTCTCCCGAAATTCGCGGACGGGAGGCAGGAATTTCACCGTCAACATGAAGAATCCGCCTGGTTTCCGCACGAACAGCCAATCACGACGGAGCAGACGTTGACGGACAGACAAGCAGCCAATAGGAAGAAAGAACAAAATGGCGTTCGACCAATCAGAGTCAGACAAATGGAGCGTGATTCTCCTAGAAAAAACCAACCCCTTCGGCTACAAAAAGAGATATTGAGGGAGGAGAGGAGTGCCACGTTTTAGGAATATCTTAACGAGTGTTTCTAAAAAATTATGTAAATCATATATATGTATATATGTATATATATATATATATATATATATATATATATATATATATATATATATATATATATATATATATATATAGTGTTTATATAGTGTGTATAAATATATAGTGTTTACATTTACGTTATGACCTCTCTTTATCAGTTGTTTATTTAATTATCAGGTCAAAGATTTAAAGATAGTACACATTTGAAACAGTTTGGACACGTTCACTTATTCTTTAAATAAAGAATATTCATAATATTATGACTTTTTTCAACAATTTAAAAGAAAATATTAAATTCATGAAAACTATAAAATTAGAGAAAAATTATATTATATTCACTGAGCTTTTGCCAATATGTTTCTGCTCACCAATAGACCCGTGAAACCTTGTAAAAGAGATTTTTACGACCAACCTCTTTATACATATTTAAATCTTATGTTGAGGTCAGCTGGACAAATACTGTGATTGGAGCTCCTGTTTGTTCTCCACATGCACAAAGTAAATATTCATTCACTTCATCAAGCTCAAAGTACACTCACACACACACACATCAGGATCTCATTTCTAATGCAAGAGGTAAGAGGAAATTAACATCTATTGTCAAGTGAAACCCTTGAGCATCTCATGAATTATTTATAATGTTACAGTAACCTGAATGACTCGCACTAACAGATTAATTTAGTGAAACTATTCACGGTCTAGATTAACTTAGAGTGAGAAACACTGACTTCACATCACAGCGGTGAAACCAATCAGGGCCATATAATGAAAATTGTGTTTTTATGATGTTTTGTTAGAATTTCCTCTATTTTATACCCATTTCTTCCTCATTTTATTTCTGGCTGTTTGTGGTTCTAGAGTAAATTTGAGATTCTTTGGATGTTAATAAAGTTCATGATGTTTCATCGTGTGTTTTAGATCAGATCAATGTTTAGGTTTCTGGATAGAATCAAACATATAAATGTGCTTTTATGATTTCAATCTGTACATTTCCCCCACAATCGTCAAACTGGAACTTTTATTTATTTTCTCTGAAAGTCTAAATAATTTTTAATATGTTAGTATTAGAGTGATTAAATGCGAATTTCCTTTCATTTCTTCTTCCTCTGTGTTGAAAAAGTATTTTAACAGAGTTTATGTGCGTATCAAAACCTTTATTGGGGATATTTGATTGTATTTTTGTGTAAATTGGTTGATTTTGTGTTTTTAAACTCTACTTTTCTTCTGATCTACTTATGAAGCCCAGTGGTATAATGAAAAACATGATATGTGTGGAAAGCGAACTATACTTAAACTGATGTCCATTAACAAACACATGAACACACAAGACTGGAAACATGCGTCTTCTTTTGCTGCAAATCAAAGTTCAAGTTTGCTGAATTCTGACCAAAACATTTGACCAAAAGAGGATCTGATTGTGAACAGATTGACCTCTTGACTGAACTCAAAGAACACAAGCTTACGGGAAAGGGGCTTAGATGGAATGTGTCAATAAATAGTTATTAATAGTTGGCTGTAATAATGTGCATGTCAAAGGAGATAGAGAACAAAAAAACTCTTTAAAAAATAACTCGGGTTCACTCAGGAGATTACAGGAGAATAAATAACACAATCACGTTAACATAGACCATACCGGACAAGGAAACTAAGGAGACACGGGGTTAAATATAAGGAGAGGGTAATCAAACTGAACAGAAATAAGTGTCAGGGACTAATTACCAATCGAGGAAACTAACTAGGAACTCAGGCAAACGGGAACAGAGCAAACACAGTGAAAATTAAACAAATCAGAACACAGCAGAATATATACACTACAGCCCACTCTCAGAAAAAAAGGGTATAAAAGCTGTCACTGGGGCTGTACCTTTTCAAAAGGTACACTTTTATCCATTTTAGGTGCTAATATACATTTTAGGAGATAATATGTCCATTTCAGGAGCTAATATGTACATTTTAGGTCCTAAATGTACATTTTAGGTGCTAATATGTACATATAGGTACTAATATACATTTTAGGTGCTAAGTACATTTTAGGTGATAATATGTCCATTTCAGGAGCTAATATGAACATTTAGGTGCTAATATACATTTTAGGTGCTAATATGTACCACTATGGTACCAACACCAGGGACTTTCAGGAAAACTGCTTTTAGTCAATCTGCCTTCTCTATTAAAGCCTCAAAAGAATGGAATAACATCCAACGTCTGTTAGAGAATTAAATAGTTATAACCAATTTCGTTCTTCTTTTAAAACTTGGCTTTTTAGCATGCAATTATGTCAACATTGATTTTTTTGTATGTGTTTGTTGTGTTTTGTAAGGTTTTATTTATATTGCTGTATTTACTTTGTATTTTTAGGTTGCCTATTGTACATCTGGCCTGGGACTGCAGATGAAAACTAGCCTTTTGGCTAACTCTGGCATATTTTGACTTGTCATGTTAATATGCACTGTCCTTGTAATAAATAAATAAATATATATAAAAAAATACAATATGCAGCCTTTGGGTACAAAAGTTTACCTTTTGAAAAGGTACAGCCCCAGTGACAGCTTTTGTACCTTTTTTTCTGAGAGTGCAACAGAGCTGAAGGGGTAGAGGGACTTGTCCTTAAAAATTCATTATAAAAAATTAATCATAATAAAAAAAAAAAATCTGTTTTTTTTGTCACTTCCACGTATGTGAACCGGAATCATTTAGACGAAGAACTAATGTGTGTTTTTGCAGGTCAAGACTCACTGATCATGAGGGTCGTTCCATCAGACAGCGGCTCTGTCTCTGCGGCAGACCAGTATACAGACGAGCCGGAGAACCCCGACTCCAGTGACGACACCGAGTTCTGGAGGAATGGTGTGAGAACACATCAAAACACCAAACACACATGATTTAATTCATATATAAAAGGTTTCTGTGAAAGAAAATATCATAAGCTCAGTACAGAAGCACTTTACAATAAGGTTGCATTAGTTGCATTACATGAACTAACAATGAAAAACACTTGGTATTCTAGGTTAATGTTAAAATCATAATTTGTATCTGTCAATATTATTTAATGGATCTGAGCTCACGTGAACTAAAGAACAGTTGTATTTTAATAATGAATGTTAACAAAGATTAATAAACAAATGTATTTCTCATTGTTAGTTAATGCATCAACTAATGGGACCTTCTTGAAAACTGTGAGAGTCAATGGAGACACCCCACAAACAAACAAACAAACGTATGTGTGTGTGTTTCTCAAGCACTCCTCTGCCACACACACACACACTGGCTGTAGTTTATACAGCTGTTCAACCTCTTCTGACCTTTAACCTCAACGTTTGACACCATCACAGCACACACATTACACACACAGTTCCAATAATAATTCGAATTATAATTATTGAAATAATAATAGGTACAAGAAACTATTTTTGAGCACACTAATCTTACCCTGTGGAGAGAAAGATGCCAAATGTTTGTCACACACTCACTCCCCAGTCGTTGCATTACAAACAGTGTTATCTGCTTATATCAAATGTAATGCGAAGGTTATAGCACACAAAGTTTCATAGCTACAAAAGTGTACAATAGTTTTGTTTTTAAATACAAAAAACTTTGTTAGATTTTCTATGATAATGACTTCGTTAGGGATGCACCACTTTTCCGATACCATTCGATTTTTTGTTTTTTGTTTTGATAGGCTACTCTTTTTATTGAGATAAGTTAGATCTCTATTTCATAATAAATAAATAAAAAAAACACAGGCACAGGTCGGAAGAGTTGGAAATAATTATGCATAAAGAGAAGCATATCATAATATAAGAGGGAATAATTTAGGAAAATAGTAAATTATTAAATGACTAATGATTTAGTAGTAATAACATGCGAGTGAAAATAGGTTGACAATCAACTTATCTTATCTATTTAGTATGCGCGGTTCTATGAATATGCAAATGAGCCCCGCTTCAACTAACTCACCCAGGGCTTGACGATCCACAGCGACGATCACACGTTGATCTGATTGGTTACAAGGTCGTTTGTGACGTCAGAAACACCAGCGATTTCAAACATTTCAAACAGTGTGAAAAAAAAAAAAAAATTCAAACAGTGTGTGTGTGTGTTAGACTCGTCTGTGCCCAGGTTTGTTGCAGCGCCCTCTGCCGGTCGCTGGCGGTGGCGTGTGTTCGCTGCCATCAGCGTAACGGTTCTGATGCTTCTGTTGCTG
This sequence comes from Cyprinella venusta, assembly GCA_038021265.1. NCBI lineage: Eukaryota > Metazoa > Chordata > Actinopteri > Cypriniformes > Leuciscidae > Cyprinella > Cyprinella venusta. The sequence continues at coordinate 28,685,876 of CM075883.1, read as the reverse complement.
ATCATCACAGTATCTGTGACCCGTGAGTAACACACACTCAAACATAATGTGATATATTATACAGACAACATGTTATTTTTCTCATTAATTCCTTAAAAATCGTCTTATCGTCAATATTGACGATAAGACGATTTTTAAGGAATTACTGAGAAAATTAACATGTTATCTGTATAATATTAATATGGGGCGCCGTTTGGCTCACTCTAAAAATAACAGCAACATTTTGTCACATTTAGCTCCAAACTATGTTTAAAAAACTGGTAAGAATTTTTGACCGTCACTTTTTAGCACATTTACATCTATATTTGTCAACTTAGAGATATTTAAAATAGATAAATCTAAACAATAAAAGTTGCACTTAAATGTTAAATTTAAATGCTAAATATAAATCTAAATATTAAATCTAAATGTTAAATCTAAATGTTGAATTTAAATGTTTAGGGTTAAACTAAATATTTAGCTAATATGCAAATTAAAATGCTGGTAGTCGGAAGTGCCAAAATAAAAGCTCGAGGAGGTCAGTGTTTATAGTGTCAAATAACGAATAAAAAACATCTCATCTGTTGAAATGGACTCTGTGACATGGATTATAGCGATAATAACTACCTAAAATAATAATTCGTTTGACATTTTAGCCGAGCAGAAAGCAGCTCTGCTGGCCTTTTTGCATAGACATATACACTAGACCTCACCTTGGCTACGGCAGTTCATTGGAACGAATGCGTCAATAGAGCCGCCATCTTGAAACAGGGGAGCCCCTCCACTTTAATGCATCAGCGTCAATGTAGTGGACACAGGTCTAACGGAAATAAAATCACCATAAATCATCAAGAATGCGATTTTCTTGTTATTTTGGTTTGTTCCAATGGTCAGACATGTATTTATCATTGATTCCAGAAAGATTTTTTTTTAAAACATTCTTCCTAGTTCAGATTTCATCCGTGAACATCATCGATCTAGCTATGAGTTCACGGGTGGTAAGTCACGGGTTTGACGGCCGTTCCAGTGCACTTTCACGGGAATAAGATTGGAAAAAACACGAGTTACAGGTTACCTGGAACGCGGCATAAACTACTTCCTAACATGAGATCAGAACACTCTTGTCCCATACACCGCACGACCCAGAGTGTTATCAAAAGGTGGACTGGTTTAAGAAATCAACAGGATGTAATCGGAAGTTTGACGAGTAGACACAGGCAAGCCCCTATTGCTTTACACATTTCTCTCCATGACGGTGAGAGACACATTTTTACAGCAGTAAATGAACTAAGAACATCTGATCTAACTTGAACATTAACACACATATCTTTAACATCACAAAAACTTTAAGTTCTTACTGCAATAACACATAAATCAACGCTCAGTAAAAAATTACCCACAATGCACCTAGCTGCTAGCGCTGACATATACATAGTTCCCACATGGCGTCACAACATACGGGCATTTGCCGACCCGGCGCCATTGCTGCGGGAAAAACATCAGAAGAAGCAATAGGAGTGGAACGAAGTGAAATGAGTTTCGTGCTATAAAGTGAAAATAGTCATCTCCTGCTGGGTCAGTGGATGAAAAAATCGTGCCGGAGGTTCAGTTAAATCGGGATTTTACACTATACCCGTCATTAGACTCCATGGATGTGAGAAGACTAAGCTTTTGTCCGAACAACGACGGAGATTATGGCTTGCGAGGATAAACAGGAAAGAAACTCACTCAAAACACGCAAGAATTTGCTTGACAAAAGCGCAATGTTGTGTTTTATTGCGAGTGTAAAGAAATATAAGTTAACAGATTGCAGTATGAATAATGTCCTGTATGAACAAAATGACGAGGTATTAAAAACATACAAAACAACATTGTTTCCACTGTTTTATCTCACATTCCAGCAGTGCAATTTCAGATTATGTCCCTAAAGAACCCGCGTATAATGTAGTTCCGCATTACATTAATTAAATTGCACGCGAGTTATTTATTTTTATATTCATCCACCGAACCATGACGCCCGCATTAGTACATGCATATTACAGAAAGCACCGGTGACTGTTTTAAGGGGAACACAGGAATTAAGTTGTGCAGGCTATGGCTTTTTGATAGACAGATTAGCATCTTGCTACTTCGCTATGATGACTAAGTTACTTTTCCATTGATTGCACTTGAGCAAACATCACCGAACGAGCCCACGGCAAGCAGATTGTACGCCTCCAGTGATTTTCAGACTCGGAATTGCTCATATGTGTAAAAACTCCTCACCAATACCAGATAATGGTACACATGAAATGAGGCAAAGCTGCATAACTAATCATTGATCAGTGCTTCTTCCGTTACTGCATACGGATCCACACCATTTATGACTGAAATTTTCGCATTGTACCTCTCTCTGTCTTGTTTTAATAGTCTCTTTATAATCTATTTCACTTTGTCTTTTCATGGTTTGCATAACAATATAAACAGAAATAAATATTTTTTGTAAAACGACATTCTCTGATAGAACTCTGTAAAAACCTATGGTAAACACAGCGGTTTTGCCCTCAAAGATGGCGTCTCCGGGGAGGTCACGTGACATTAATTCGCCTGTGGGAACTATGTATAGATCCTAGACATCACCTTGGCTACGGCAGTTCATTGGAACGAATGCGTCAATAGAGCCGCCATCTTGAAACAGGGGTAGACACAGGTCTAACGGAAATAATATCACCATAAATCATCATGAATGCAATTTTTCTTGTTTTTTTGGTTTGTTCCAACGGTCAGACATGTATTTATCATTGATTCCAGAAAGAAAAAAAAATGTTTTTAAAAAAACATTCTTTCTAGTTCAGATTTCATCCGTGAACATCATACACTGCACAAAAGTCCGCCACCATCAATGAATTCGAAGTAAAGCCAGAGATAGCAGCGTTACCTAGTTACTTCCTATGACAAGACCCCTGTTCCAAGATGGCGGCGGTTTTGACGCATGCTTAGAACCCCAAGCTGAAGTCTAGTGTATATGTCTATGGCCTTTTTGCAAGCGAACGTGACAGATTAGTCAAAGTGTGCCCCCTCATGGCTGGCGATTACGACTACAGGTCATAAGTCCCGCACCTTTCATAAAAGTGACACTAACCTCAAAGTAGCCTACTCTCCAAATACATTTTCTCTAAACGAGTTTATTATTTTAGGTAGTTATTATCGCGATAATCCATGTCCAAGAGTGCATTTCCCCGGATGAGATGGTTTTTATACTGACCTCATCGGCACCTCATTTTGGCACTTCCGGTTACCAGCATTTTCAATTTGCATATTAGCTAAATATTTAGATTCAACATTTAGATTTATATTTAACATTTAGATTCAACATTTAGATTTAACATATATATTTAACATTTATATTTAGATTTAACATTTAGATTTGGATTTAATATTTAGATTTAACATATATATTTAACATTTATATTTAGATTTAATATTTGTATTTAATATTTAGATTTAACATTTAGATTTAACGTTTAGATTTAACTAATTAAAATATCTCTAAGTTGACAAATATAGATGTAAATGTGCTAAAAAGTGACGGTCAAAAATTCTTACCAGTTTTTAAACATAGTTTGAAGCTAAATGTGACAAAATGTTGCTGTCATTTTCAGAGTGAGCCGCTTTGGCCGCTTTACAAACGGCGCCCCCAAAACGTAAAAAGAATGTGAATCATATCCTAAGTTTAAACACCATGTCTATTTTCCAGAGAACTAGCAAACTGGAGTTATCAATAAAACATAATGACTTTTAATTGTTTTCCCACGTGTTTTGTTAGACATGAAGTTTGATCGGAAGTTCTCGACGACCGAGACGAACGTGAAGAATCTGACAGAAACGCTCCTGAGCATCATTTCCAGAGCAAACATTCTGGAGGAATACGGTAATGTTAATCTTCGTAATCTTTTAGCAAAAGTAAAAAATAAACATAATCCACCCACACTCTCAGCTAACAAAAAAAAATCTAATTAAGTTTATGAAAACGTGATTTTTGAATTTCTCTAAACACTTAAAAGGTTAGTTCACCCTGTCGTTCCAAACCCGTAAGACTTTCGATCATCTTCGGAACACTATTTATAAGATATTTTTGCACGATATATAAGATATAGATGCCACATGCAACATCATTGCAACTTTCAAGGCCCGGAAAGGTAGGAAAGACATCGTTAAAATAGTCCATGTGACTCCAATGGTTCAACATTTATGTTATGAAGCGACCAGAATACTTTTTGTGCGTGAAACCCCCCAAAATAACTACTTTATTCAACAATCTCTGCTTCCACGTCGTTCTCCTACGTCAGAATGCCTGGTCACATGAGCACCACGAGTCACGACACATACCTGTGATGCTGATGCAGGAGCCGGCCAATACTGAGCCAGTAACCTCTGGGTGAACGAACTAAAAAAAAAATAGACATGTAAACACCCCTGAGTATTTGAAAAATGATTAATTATTATAACCCCCCAAACACACACACACTCTCTTATCATCTTAATCACTTCTCAACTATTCAGTCATATAGACACTTTCACCATATGAAATCCATCGTGGAAAAAAATCAATCATTTTTTCTCTGAATTGTTTCGACTGCATCACAGAGTAGGAGTAAAACTCTGTGTGTGAATGGTGTTTCACGTGTCATGCATGTAGCACGTTCCTCTCGCTACATTAACAGTCTAATGTGTGTGTGTGTGTTCAGGACATAAAATGCATTTAGACATCAGCAAGCTGGAGTTCGACCAGAAGACGATGCAAACAACCATTAATGATAGTAAGTGCCGCACACATACACACACACACAGACAAAACACTTGAAATTCAATCAAATCCACTGTGTGTGTGTGTGTGTAGTGTCTGATTCAGCACAGGCTCTTCGTGACCAGGTTTCGGATCTAAAATGCCACATTGACAAGTTCATAAGCAACAGTAAGTGATGCTGTGGGGTTTGTGCTGCTGTAGATTAATCTCTTACAGTATCTGATCTGTGTGTGTGTGTGTGTGTGTGTGTGTAGACACGCAGGAGCTGTGCTGTCCTGGCGGATGGGCTCTCTTCTCCACAGACTGTTATTTCTTCTCAGACGACGGGATGCCGTGGGACGCGGCCAGAGACGAGTGTGAGAAGAAAAGAGCAAAGTTACTCATCTTAAAAAGCAAACAGGAGAAGGTCAGAGCGGATCAACATCAGACACACAACTGAACTCACAACTAAACCAACTTTACTAAACCAGACACACAACTGAACTAATACAACTGAACCAACTTAAATAAATATAATATTAGGCATATAAACGTTCATCTAAACCGGCCATCATTTAGTCATAAAGAGTGATAGTCAGAGGTGTGTGTGCAGAACTTCGTGGTGAGCAAGACCAGACCTCTGTTCTACTGGCTGGGTCTGAGCGACGGCCGCACCGGCGAATGGGAATGGCTGGACGAGACGCCGTATGTGCACGTCAGGAGGTGAGTGTGTGTGTGCGCTGGGTAGGGGGATAGAATATATAGTTTGGAAAATATACAAATCATTACACCTGTGGAATGTCCTCACAAATATAGCAACAAAAAATACCTGTGTGTGTGTGTGTGCAGCGAATGGATGCCGGGCCAGCCTGACGACTGGAAGAATCACGGTTTGGGTGGCGGTGAAGACTGCGCTCACTTCCACCACGACGGGCGGTATAACGACGACCACTGCTCTCGGCGCTACCGCTACGTCTGCAAAGCTCACGCGTCCGCCATCTGACGACACACACACTTCAGCAAACCAACACAACACAACAACGTGCATGCTAACGCTAGAAGGTTTCATATTTAACGATATTAAAGGCCTTAACCCTCATCCTTAGTTAGGTTAGTTTTGGGGAACGACAGTGTGTTTAGTTTATTTCCTCGAGGATAAAACAGCTGTGACGCACAAAAGTTGTTCTGAATAAAATCACGTCTGAACAAATAAAAGAAATGTTGATGTTCCTGCAACAATTAATAAAAATAATCCAGTTATGTTTCTTAATTGAAGTTATATGACTATATTCTAATAATGATACTGTATATCAGTGTCATTAATGCTGTAATGTGTGTAAATTATGTAAATACTGCGGTAATTTTGCACTATTGAAGGAGACGTTTCCACAAATACATCATAGATGGACAGCTCATTAATACATATACATTTGCTTTAGATAAAATATTTATGAAATCGTGTAAATTGGTCCATCTCAAAAGGTTTGTTCAGGTTTAAAATATGTATATTTCTTTTTTCAGTGCAATGTATCAATCAGTTATGCAGAGAAAATTATGTTGATACACTTAATATGACAAATATGCAAGAATTTTCACTAAATATGATCGCTGATTACTCCACCATTTGGGGTAAGATTTTATTTTTATGAAAGAACTTAATACTTTTATTTATCGAGGACACATTTAATTGATCAAAAATGGCACTAAATACATTTATAATTTTACAAAAGATTCTATTTTAAATGAGTGCTTTTCTTTTGAACTTTCTATTCCTTTCATAATTGAATCCTGGAAAATAAAAAGCATCGCAGTTACACTGATAATAATAATAGATGTTTGTTGATCATCAGATCCTCATATTAGAGTGATTTGTGAAGGATCATGTGACACTGAAGACTGGAGTAATGATGATAAATTCAGCTTTGATCACAGGAATAAATTACACTTTACTGAGAAAACTACGGAAGTGGATTAGGGCCAAGCAATAAAAAAAAATAAAAACTTTTGGAGATTAAAGTCATTATAATGCGAGAAAAAAAGTGAAAATACAATGTTGAGTCATTGAAGTCAATAAATTTCAAGGATAAAGTAGTTGCTTCGAGAAAAAAATGTCAAATTTCAGGAAAAAAGTCGATATAAAACTTTGAGAAAAAACTAATTAAATTTTGTGAATGAATTCGCTCTTTCAAGAAAAACTTAATAAAATAAAATGTTGAGTAAGCTCGTTAAATTTTGTGAATGAAGTCGTTGTTTTGAGAAAAATCTTGTTAATTGTTGAGAAAAAACTTTTAAATAAAATGCTGAGAAAAAACGTAAAATTTTGACAATAAAGTAGTTGCTTCGAGAAAAAAATGTCAAATTTCAAGAAAAAAATTCATATAAAACATTGATAATAAATTAAATTTTGTGAATAAGTTCTCTCTTTCAAGAAAAAACTTGTTAAATTGAATAAAAAAGTTGAAATAAAATGTTGAGAATAAACTTGTTAAATTTCGATAATAAAGTTGTGTTGCAAGAAAAATCTTGTTCAATTTTGAGAAAAAGCGTTTAAATAAAATGCTGAGAAAAAAAACGTAAAATTTCGACAATAAAGTAGTTGTTTCGAGAAAAAAGCCAAATTCCAAGAAAAAAGTCGATATAAAACATTGAGAAAAAAAACTAAATTTTGTGAATGAATTCGCTCCTTCAAGAAAAAACGTAATAAAATAAAATTTTGAGAATAAGCTTGTTAAATTTTGTGAATTAAGTCGTCGTTTCGAGAAAAATCTTGTTAAATTTTGAGAAAAAAGTTTAAATTTAAAGTTTAAAATGTTGAGAATAAACTAATTTAATTTCAAAAATAAGTTGAGAGAAAAAGTCGAAAAAAACTTTTGAGAATGAACTCGCGATCCTCTTCCGTAGTAAACCGCTGCTATACACTGGAATAATATTTCACTGTTTTACTGTACTTTTGATCAAATACTTGCATCCTTGGGTAGATAAAAAAACAAAACGTTTGAGCGCTAGTTTATGAGCTGAAAGAATAATGTTCCCGGAACATTGGATGATAATAGCAAGCTAGCATTATCCCGATTGCTCCCCTCGCTCTACCTCCAGACGGGTCTGACGAGTTTATCCCGCGCCCCGCGAGCGAGCGGCGAGTTCTCCGAGCAGGCGGAGCTGCTCTTCCTCAGACGGCCAGCAGGGGTCAGCGACAGCCTGGGCGGCGGCGGCTTCGCGTCGGCTGTGCGCTGGGTTACCGGGACGACGGCGTGGCGTGTCGCGGACGCCACGGTGTTGCGAGCGAAGCCGAGTGGTTTGATTGAGGTGGAATCGCGCGCTGAGGTTCGAGGCCGGTCGAGTGTAGCGCGACACATCTTCTCCTGCGGCGGCCGAACCGCTTGCTTGGGAGCCGGCGTCCTGAGGGGAACCACCTTCCTCATACATGATGAAGATGATGATGGTGGTTTAGCGGAAGACGAAGGTCTGTTTTTAGAGCCGACGGGTCGTTTGCTGCTCGTTTGGATCGATTGTGTCGCTCCTCCGCTGGGTTTGAGTGTCTTGTTTGTACGCTTGACATTATCTCTAGCTTTATGATCGTCATTCGCCACCTCTGAATCGATTTGTGAGGGGTCAGAGGTCACGACTGGGGTCACTTCTGTATTTCTGACTTGCGTTTGGTCATAGTTCGGCGATTCCTCGGTGGAAAGGCTCTTGTTTTGTATCTCTGGCTCCTCCGTTGTGATGCTACCGTGTGCGATGGAGAGCGACTGTATTTGAGGAAGGGAATCTGCTACACAGGGGTCAAAGGTCGCGTTCTTCTGTCGGCGTGATCGTCGAGCGCTACCGAAACGCAGTGGTGAACTTTGAGGACTCGTCATCAGCAGCTCCAGAAGCCCCTCCCTCTTTAATGCCGCCTCCACGTCTGCTTCGCTATTGGACCGCAGCCCGAAGACTCCGCCCACACCCTCATGCCCCGCCCACGAGTGGCGCTTGTCCTCCGACTCCTTTAGTCGCTTGCGGCGAGACTCCTCCCACATCCCTCGCTCCACGTTCTCCTGAGGAAAGAGAAGAAGTCCAGCTGATCAACACTGAGTTGCTGGAGTACAGAAAAACAGTGTAAAAATAAATAAAATAAATTGTTATCATTATTATAATTAACATAAAAAATATTTTTAATTATATTTACATAAAGAAATGTAAAAACAAATACATGATTAAATAAATATAAATTATATTAAACATAATTATATAAATAATTATATTTAAATAAATAATACAATTATGGTTAAATAAATGCATAAATAGAAGCAATAAAAAATGATATGTAAATTATAAAATTAAATGAAAATAATAAATGCATAATTAGATTCAAACAAATAAATAATAATGATGAAAATAAATAAATAAAATATATTTTTCTAAACTAAATTTATATCAATAAATAAATAATTGATTAAATAACAAATACATACATATTTAAATAAATAATACAATTGTTATTGTAAATAGATAAAAAAATAAATACAAATTGTAAAATTATATGAAAATAAAAAA